>CM060925.1:306935415-307285415 GCA_030737875.1 Allium sativum | reverse complement strand
TCAGATAATTCGCTCCTCCACGTGTGTTCAAGCGATGACCTACCGTATCGGGTTACTCATCTATCTGTGAACTGGTCCAATTTCCTTGACTAAGAATTATTACTTAGTTATCCTTAACTAAGGTTTACCACTTATCTTCTCTTCCCGCTATCCTTGTTAACTACGATTTTCAACCTAGTCCCCTGAGCTAGGGTTTTGTCTAATGGGTTAAGTGTTGTCATTCAAGTTCATGACTTAACCCGCCTACGAATCATGTCAAGATTGGCTAAGTATTTAAGTTCAAGGCTTAGCCCTACAAGTTGGTTAAGTGTACCAAGAAGCTCATGACTTAACCCTATCAAGTCAAATTGGTTAAGTATTTGTTTGTCTTAACCCTATCAGATTATCGTGTTAGATTGATTAAGCATAAATTATCTTAATCCCATCAGATTATCGAGTCGGATTGGTTAAGTATGGGTTAGCTTAACCCCATCCACCAATCGTATTACTATGGTTAAGTATATTTAAAAGGTCTTGTGATTTAACCCTATCAGGTTCGCATATTAGATTGGTTAAGTATAGGTTACTTAACCTCATCAAATCATCATGTATAATTGGTCAAGTATAAGTTATTTAACCCCATTAAATTATCATGTTAAGTTGGTTAAGTATTGGTTACTTAACCTCATTGAATTACCACGTTTAGATTGGTTAAGTGTTTAACTTAACCCCATCGAATTACCGTGTTTAGATTAGTTAAGTGTAGGTTACTTAACCCCGTCTAATTACCGTGTTTAGATTAGTTAAGTCTAAGTTACTTAACCCCATCTAAGTACCGTGTTTAGATTAGTTAAGTGTAAATTACTTAACCTCATCCCCTAATTGTCTTATATGGTTAAGTGTCATTAAGAAATCAAGTCCGGTTCCACTTAACCTACCCATTCGTGTCATATCGGTTAAGTGTTATTAGTCAAAATTACTTAACCTTTTCATGTGGCATTAATTAGATTAATGCACCCCAACCTCTCACATTAGACTTTGTTGTGGTAACTAGTTAAGCCGGGCGGGTCCGGGTAGGTTTATACCACAACCTAGTCTAACCTCGGGTTTTAAGTGCTATATGACCAACTACTCACATTGGGTCCTATTGTTTGTAGCAACTAGTTAAGCCGGGCGGGTCCGGGTAGGTTTATGCTACAAACTCAACCCAACCTCGAGTTGGCCACTTTCATGTTTGGTCTAGTGTCATATTACACTTACAACCCATACGTGTCTAGTTTCAAGTCCTATGTTTACCCCACATGTCATGTCCACATTTAGGTGTATCTTGAGTGTCATATTTTCATGAAATCCCATGTCAAATTATCATGTCATAATCACGCTTGTCTAACCTACCCCAAATCGTGTTTCCAACCCAAGTAAAAGCGAGTCAACATAGTAAGGATACTATGCTACATATTGGCCCCAAAACATGCACGATGTCAAAAAGGGATTGGCCACATACATGCATGGTATCATAAGGGGTTTGGCCTCAAAATATGCATAGCATCATAAGGGGTTTTTGGCCTCAAACATGCATAATGTCACAATGGGATTAGCCACAAACATGCATAGTATCATAAGGGAATTTGGCCACAAACATGCATAGTATCATAAGGGAATTTGGCCACAAACATGCATGATAACATAAGGGGTTTGGGTTCATTTACATGCATAAGCCCCATAGTCAAGTCTTTGCCAATGTTTCACAAGTCAAATGGTTCCCAAAGGTTCATGCTAACATTCCATAGATAAAGATTCAAACTTGCAAGATAAACTAGGTTAAACATAACATGAGTGACATGATTAAGTCGCTAAAACTTAGCCCAAGGTCATAGATCATAGAAAAGGGGGAAAATTAGGTTCACATAGGCTAGCATACTTATGTTTCATCGCATTTTATTCCATGTCACATTAGAACCACCGTTAGAATCTACAAGTAGCTAGAACTTACATAGCGTGGCTAAGGGGTTATGAGCATGAATCGTCTTGACGAAGAAAGGTGGATCCTTTATTGAAGAATCGTCATGAAATTGGCCTAGCAACGTTGATCCACTCCCTTGATTTGATGTAGCAAGCTAGCACCTTTGATTCGGATCTTGTTTTAGTGCATAGTCTCTTGGGGTTGGAGATGGAGGCCATGATCAATGGAGATTTGGACAGCACTTTGTTGCAAGAGTGATTTGTGAGGGTCTAAGCTAGGTCTAGGGGTCTTTTTATAGAGATAAGGAGTAGTTTAGGCCGTAGGATAAACCCTAGGACAGATCTGAACCCTCAAAATCCATCATAGGCCATCAGAACAGAGCACAAGGCCAAGCAGGTGCGCCCAGGCCAAAGTGGTCGGACCACCCAGGTCGACACCCGTGTCGACTGGGCAGTCGACCTGCCCCCTGGGCGTGTCGAATCCCCAGTCGACACCCCAGTCGGCCTGGGGCTTGGGCGGAAATTTTCCCACCCAATCTGTTTGGCTCCAGATTTGAATTTTCGAGCTATTTTGAACTTGGAATTTTTCTGAAAACTTTGACGGGCCATAACTTGGTCATACGGACTCCGATTTTTGAAAGCTCGGATTCTATTTCGCGTATTTTTTCGAGATGAACGCAATGGCATATCCCGTTCCCCTTGATTCAGATTTTAACATTTAATTCTGCCTTGATTTACGTTATAACATGTTATTCAAAATACGGGTTGTTACATTCTCCCCAACTTAAAGGATTTCGTCCCCGAAATCACCAAGTTAGGAAGGTCGTATCCTACCATCCATCATCCATCTACTCATAACATCATCCATAAGCAACCAATGTCCTTAGGCGATTTCTAATGCTGTATGTACATATGCAAAAAGTGTGTGTATATGCACTTATCCAATGTAAATGATCAGGCCTGAATGATCTTTCTAATGTAAAGTATGTTTAGTGCCATGAATCCAACATGTATGCAAATAGTCCTAGTCACATAAACAATATATGTGTGCACAACCATTCATCCACATGCAACATCCACATGATAACATATTCAATTTCATCCATAAACAAGTACAAATACTCGTGCATATGCAAAATAAAATGTGACTGAATCGATCTAGTATCTAGTGTGCATTCGCGTATCCACGAGCAACCACTTGCAACCATTTGCAACCATATCAATCATAACATGTTTCAAATACATGTTTACATTCATAGGGTTCTACCTAAGGTTCCCAAGATAGGATCGAGGAGATAAACAAGATAAACTCCTTACGGGGTTCGCAACGGGAACAGGATCGAGAGGATATCCACCAAGCGATAGCATGCAAGCAAGCTCTACAGGAAAACCAGGGATCAACGATATACTCTTAAAAATAGATATGATGCGCGCGTTTAAGCCGCATTTCCTTGAGCTTAATTCCAGTGTGCCTTGACCACCTTTGACTTCATGATTTTCGTAGCTCCTTGATTCCTATTTCCAAGGTATGAGTTGGAACTCATTTCATTGTCGCCTCTCGTTTCACTCTCACTTATTCTTTCCCTAGTATGCTCGGCTCAAACATATCTGCGTACTCATGCAAGCTCTCCAAAATTCACTAATGAATTCTGGATCACGTTTACCGATGTCAATCCATGTTACCACGTGCACTTACTAGGGTGATTCCTATAACCCATGCTTAAGCAGAATGAACCATCCTCCTTATTGGCGAACGTTACTCGATCGGATCAGAGATTTACGATAAATGCATCAAGAGATTCTAGGTAACTAACCATGACAAAACCCAAAAGGTTATACGAGACTTCGAGGGTATTACCAAGGCAAGTTAAGAGTTTAACTACCCTCCTTTCAAAACCGAGAATGGCATCCCTTACTGGATAACCACTTCATCCTTAGAATCCATCCATAACTCAACAATAGAAGCATTGCTTCTAATCTCAACACTTGGCATTTACACTCTCAATTCCAAACAAGTCATGAATAAATGGACCGACTCTCCAACCAGATTTTGGGACGAAAGTGGGATCTTCTACCCTGCTAGTACTAAGGTGCAGAGACTTATCTATCGAAGCAGACTTAAATGATGTGATGATCAATACAAAGTCTGGACGGGATGATAGAAAAGAAAGGCTAAGCCTTTAACAGAAACGGTACCATTCCTCTTAGGTACACTAGAAATGAGAGCATACAATTGCCCTCCCGCTGATCTTGTCCTTATCTTCCTTTGTGGATCAAGCCATACCAACAAGTTGCTTATTCTCAAGCTCGTGTCCTTTATCCATGCTATTATTATCCCTTCTTAGAACTTCGGTAACAGGTCTCTCGAGAACTTCCTCCATCGCACTGGAAAACACTTACGTAGCTAGACAAGGATTAGTCGCAGTTAAAACTACTGTGACTACAGATGGAGGAAAGAAAGGAAAATAGGTTCAATCAAGGAAACAAAGGATAGTGCTAATGGCTTTTGGGGAATAGCCTTTAAAAATCTTTTCTTGAAAAATGCTTCTTTGTAAACGGTTTCTCAAATAGTTTTCAGAAGGTTTTTAAAAACTTTTGCCCAGTCTGGTAACCTTCTGCTCTGATACCAAATGTAACACCCACCTCTGCTAGGGTCACTCGCAAAGGGAATGCACTAGGTTTGGTGAAGCATTATCGAGGTAAACATGCATAGAAATATTACAAGACAGAACATATATAAAACAGCGGAAGTAAAACAAATTTCATTACCTTATCAAATAAGGTCTAAAGCCTTTTACATCAGAATACATCAAAACCGGTCTTGCAATAGCAAAGAAGCATAAAACCTTTGCATAAATTATTCCCCAAAATAAAGCGGTGAAGCAGCCATAGCCCAGAGAAGACCAAGCTATACACGATGACCTTCAAGCATAAGAGGTCTGAACTAAACAACAGCATTTCCTCCCTGAAAACCTGGGGGGGGGGGGGGAATGGAAGACAAAGAGGCGAAAGAAAACGGGGTCAGTCATAAAGACTGGTAAGTCCTATCTACTTCCAGCATACAAACAGGTAAAGGTAACATGACATGCATAAACTGAAAGTAAACCTAAGGATGACTACAAGATAGATAAGCTAAACCAAGATAACAGGCTGAACTACTGTATCAAGATAAACTAAGGTACCATGATAAACTACGGTGTCAAGATAAGTCAAGGTATCACATCGTCAGGTTTTTATCAAGTATACTATCCCAAGGTATCTATCATGTATGACATCCCGAGGTTACTATCAAGTATATTTCTCATGGTTCTAACATGTATATTTGCTCTGCACCTCTCGTACTAGTATCCCACCCCGCGTCATGTATTAACTATGAATGTCCCTTGCCCAATGTCATGTAATGGTCCATGTCAACCTAATATATAGCCTATGTAGGTTTTCCCAACTCGTATGTTTCTTTCCATGTATAAGTTCAGTCCTTTGCCGTAGGCCGTACGGGCTTTCCCATGTAAATCTATACCACCTCAACGTAGTACCATTTTTATCCTTGATGTTGTTTTGGACTGCTACCCTTGATCTGGTTATGTTTTCTTACCATGAACTATCGCGTGCTCACTTAGGATTTATGCCACCTAGGGCCGCTAGGGATTATGCTACCTAATGAACGTTTCCGTAACTTGGTTTGGGTTTTAGCCACCTAGGACCACTAGGGATTATGCCACCCGTCAACCACGCCCTTTGTCCCACGTATAAATCGTGAATCGTTTTCCATGTCTAGACGCACATGTATCTCAATGTGCCATCCGAGTTCCGTGCCAGGGCAAATCGAGAAATATGGAACTCGGTCGGGAGCTTTAAGTCGTCTGCTGATGCAGATATCAAGGTCTGTTTTTGTGCCCGTGGCTATGGTCCCACGTGACCCCTCCCTCAACTACTGAAAGGAAATCCAAGAAAAATCATGTATGAGAACTACATCCCGGCCCCACTATGCCCCACGTACCTGTTGGCCAACCTCACCCATAACTCGATAGCAAGTTTATAGTCTGTTGGGAGTTCTCTGCCTTTCCGTACGTACACGATTGACTAAAGATGGTAGGTAGTCGACGACGCGCTATCCAGGGAAAAAACAAGAATCGCCGACTCCACGCTAATCCATCCCAGTCTTTAGGTCGCTCGCATAGCAACCAAGGCATACTCTTGGTTCTTCTACTGCAGACCTTAACCTCTTGTGAGCCTAGGCGGATCATCTGCAACCTCACAGAGGGATACCAAGAGTATCCTCATGTCCCCCGAAGCTACCGCTTCGTCACCCAGTTCATTGGAGCCTTTATCTAAGTCAGATAATTCGCTCCTCCACGTGTGTTCAAGCGATGACCTACCGTATCGGGTTACTCATATATCTGTGAACTGGTCCAATTTCCTTGACTAAGAATTATTACTTAGTTATCCTTAACTAAGGTTTACCACTTAGCTTCTCTTCCCGCTATCCTTGTTAACTACGATTTTCAACCTAGTCCCCTGAGCTAGGGTTTTGTCTAATGGGTTAAGTGTTGTCATTCAAGTTCATGACTTAACCCGCCTACGAATCATGTCAAGATTGGCTAAGTATTTAAGTTCAAGGCTTAGCCCTACAAGTTGGTTAAGTATACCAAGAAGCTCATGACTTAACCCTATCAAGTCAAATTGGTTAAGTATTTGTTTGTCTTAACCCTATCAGATTATCGTGTTAGATTGATTAAGCATAAATTATCTTAATCCCATCAGATTATCGAGTCGGATTGGTTAAGTATGGGTTAGCTTAACCCCATCCACCAATCGTATTACTATGGTTAAGTATATTTAAAAGGCCTTGTGATTTAACCCTATCAGGTTCGCATATTAGATTGGTTAAGTATAGGTTACTTAACCTCATCAAATCATCATGTATAATTGGTCAAGTATAAGTTACTTAACCCCATTAAATTATCATGTTAAGTTGGTTAAGTATTGGTTACTTAACCTCATTGAATTACCACGTTTAGATTGGTTAAGTGTTTAACTTCACCCCATCGAATTACCGTGTTTAGATTAGTTAAGTGTAGGTTACTTAACCCCATCTAATTACCGTGTTTAGATTAGTTAAGTCTAAGTTACTTAACCCCATCTAAGTACCGTGTTTAGATTAGTTAAGTGTAAATTACTTAACCCCATCCCCTAATTGTCTTATATGGTTAAGTGTCATTAAGAAATCAAGTCCGGTTCCACTTAACCTACCCATTCGTGTCATATCGGTTAAGTGTTATTAGTCAAAATTACTTAACCTTTTCATGTGGCATTAATTAGATTAATGCACCCCAACCTCTCACATTAGACTTTGTTGTGGTTACTAGTTAAGCCGGGTGGGTCCGGGTAGGTTTATACCACAACCTAGTCTAACCTCGGGTTTTAAGTGCTATATGACCAACTACTCACATTGGGTCCTATTGTTTGTAGCCACTAGTTAAGCCGGGCGGGTCCGGGTAGGTTTATGCTACAAACTCAACCCAACCTCGAGTTGGCCACTTTCATGTTTGGTCTTGTGTCATATTACACTTACAACCCATACGTGTCTAGTTTCAAGTCCTATGTTTACCCCACATGTCATGTCCACATTTAGGTGTATCTTGAGTGTCATATTTTCATGAAATCCCATGTCAAATTATCATGTCATAATCACGCTCGTCTAACCTACCCCAAATCGTGTTTCCAACCCAAGTAAAAGCGAGTCAACATAGTAAGGATACTATGCTACATATTGGCCCCAAAACATGCACGATGTCAAAAAGGGATTGGCCACAAACATGCATGGTATCATAAGGGGTTTGGCTTCAAAATATGCATAGCATCATAAGGGGTTTTTGGCCTCAAACATGCATAATGTCACAACGGGATTAGCCACAAACATGCATAGTATCATAAGGGAATTTGGCCACAAACATTCATAGTATCATAAGGGAATTTGGCCACAAACATGCATGATAACATAAGGGGCTTGGGTTCATTTACATGCATAAGCCCCAAAGTCAAGTCTTTTCCAATGTTTCACAAGTCAAATGGTTCCCAAAGGTTCATGCTAACATTCCATAGATAAAGATTCAAACTTGCAAGATAAACTAGGTTAAACATAACATGAGTGACATGATTAAGTCGCTAAAACTTAGCCCAAGGTCATAGATCATAGAAAAGGGGAAAAATTAGGTTCACATAGGCTAGCATACTTATGTTTCATCGCATTTTATTCCATGTCACATTAGAACCACCATTGGAATCTACAAGTAGCTAGAACTTACATAGCGTGGCTAAGGGGTTATGAGCATGAATCGTCTTGACGAAGAAAGGTGGCTCCTTTATTGAAGAATCGTCGTGAAATTGGCCTAGCAACGTTGATCCACTCCCTTGATTTGATGTAGCAAGCTAGCACCTTTGATTCGGATCTTGTTTGAGTGCATAATCTCTTGGGGTTGGAGATGGAGACCATGATCAATGGAGATTTGGGCAGCACTTCGTTGCAAGAGTGATTTGTGAGGGTTTAAGCTAGGTCTAGGGGTCTTTTTATAGAGATTAGGAGTAGTTTAGGCCGTAGGATAAACCCTAGGATAGATCTGAACCCTCAAAATCCGTCACAGGCCATCAGAACAGAGCACAAGGCCAAGGAGGTGCACCCAGGCCAAAGTTGTCGGACCACCCAGGTCGACACCCGTGTCGACTGGGCAGTCGACCTGCCCCCTGGGCGTGTCGACTCCCCAGTCGACACCCCAGTCGACCTGGGGCTTGGGCGGGAATTTTCCCACCCAATCTGTTTGGCTCCAGATTTGAATTTTCGAGCTGTTTTGAACTTGGAATTTTTCTGAAAACTTTGACGGGCCATAACTTGGTCATACGAACTCCGATTTTCGAAAACTCAGAATCTATTTCGCGTATTTTTCCGAGACGAACGCAATGGCACAGCCCGTTCCCCTTGATTCAGATTTTAACATTTAATTATGCCTTGATTTATGTTATAACATGTTATTCAAAATACGGGTTGTTACAAATCCAAAAGGTTAGGTTCGAATAAAATTGCTGAAGGGTTTGAGTACCTGTCGCAAAATAACTTCGGTGTTGATTTAGTGTAAATTTGAGATGGCGAAGTGTTATGCAAAATTGAGCATATACGGAAGCGCAATAAGCTGGATCTAGATTTGCCAATTGAACATCAATCTAATCTGATAGCAACTATTCTATTACATCAACAAAATAGTAAATAACTATAACAGAGAAACAAAGAGACACAATATTTATACTGGTTCCACTATCATTATAGTGTACGTCCAATCCAACAGAGAGAGATTTTATTCCACATGAGAGAATTACAAGAGATTACAAAATAAGAGTTTACATATCCAAACCTCAATCAGGTTTAACAAGAAGAGACACCATTGGGGATCACTGGCTCCAAGCCAGAATGGGTTTACACTAAAGTCTACCCCTCAATATATAACCAGTGCAAATCTATGTGAGTCATCAATTAAATTACCAACATATGTTAATAATATAATGGAGGCAAATTACCATAACAACAAATGTGCAAACATAGGAAGTAAATCAATATGTTTCTTTAGCATAGGTGGAAGAAATTAATCCTTTCATTTATTTCTCTGCCATCTCATCAAATGCAATTAATGCATTCCCATTATAAAAATATTTACCTTCCATTCTTTGCAAATTTTCTCCAATCAATTTGTGATTTTGTATCACCAAATTCGACACTCCACCTTAATGCAAAATCACATATCTCCAGCACCCCACCTCGAGTCAAATTCTCTTCTCATCATAAAACTCTTCAACAGAACTCCACCTTCAATCAAAATCTCACAACGAGATACACCAAAAATGAATATTTACCAAATGGGTTCCAGCAAAGCCACCCCCCATCACACAATTGTTAATGAGCTCAGACTACGTCCCCGCCCGCCAACAAATGTTGCAAATATCCAAAATAACATAGAAGGCAAACACCAAAGTAATCTCAACACCGCCAAGACCAAAAAATTATTCTCTCAATCAAAACCAACCTCGATTTCAGGGCAACGAGATACACCCAGTCGATTTGAAAGGACTACGACCACACCTCAATTACAAGCACAACCCACTGCCTGCAAAAGATGCATCTACCACCATGAGCTGCACCACGCATAAACCAACGGGTCTAAAAGTGCTTGCAATACACATCGACACCAGTCTAACACTTAACCGGAGCTCCTTCCTCGATCACCCAGGATCCCTCGAGCATCATCAACATGAAGACCCCTGTCAAACACATCAGCAGTGACCAAACTAACCTCTCCACCTTGCTGTGGACTAGGTTCTTTAACCATCACTCGCCTTCCACATCGACACCCGTGTACCACTTGACCCGAGCTCCTTCCTCGATCACTCATGATCCCTCGAGTAGCATCAACGTGAAGACCCCTATCGAAAACATGAACCGAATCACCAAGGTATAGGCAAATCAAAGCAATTGCCAACATCTTCGTCTTCTTCCATCTTCCCTCATCCACATCAGAGGGCTTCTTCACAATAAACTCCATATCATGTCAAAGTTCCCAGATTGGAACGCTCTTCACTGTCGACATAATCTCCTCGACCAAAGTCTCCTTTTCTCCAAAATAGTAATAGCATAATCACCACTGAATCTACCAAACTTTGTAGAAATAATTGATACACAATTTAAAACAAATCGCCTTGCTCTGAAACCAATCTGTTATGCAAAATTGCGCCTTTGCGGAAGAATAATAAGCAGAATCTAGATTTTCCAATCGAACATCAATCTAATCTGATAGCAATTATTTTATTACATCAACAAAAATAGTAAATAACTATAACAGAGAAACAAAGGGACACTATATTTATACTGGTTCCACTATCATCATAGTGTACATCCAGTCCAACAGAGAGAGATTTTATTCCACATGAGAGAATCACAAGAGATTACAAAATAAGAGTTTACATATCCAAACCTCAATCAGGTTTAATAAGAAGAGACACCATTGGGGATCACTGGCTCCAAGCCAGGATGGGTTTACACTAAAGTCTACCCCTCAATATATAGCGAGTGCAAATCTATGTGAGTCATCAATTAAATTACCAACATATGGTAATAATATAATGAAGGCAAATTACCATAACAACAAATGTGCAAACATAGGAAGTAAATCATTCTGTTTCTTTAGCATAGATGGACGAAATTAATCCCTTCATTTATTTCTCTGTCATCTCATCAAATGCAATTAATGCATTCCCATTATAAAAATATTTACTTTCCATTCTTTGCAAATTTGCTCCAATCAATTTGTGATTTTGTATCACCAAATTCAACACGAAGATCGTCTATGGAGTGAATTCATCGATTGATTGATTTTCTAAAGTGGAAAAAACAAAATGAACGTGAGGCGTACTTTAGGGTAAGAGAGCGTAGATCGAAAGTTGAGAGGAAATTTCTCGTTTTGGTGGCCTTGTTTTTTTGGATGCGTCTATTAACACCCCGCTAATTGCTCTTCACCCCCACTGACTTGAAAATAAAATATGCACCCCATCTTTTTCTCTTCCCACCCTGTTTAATCCAAAAATTCCCTTATTGCATATTATTTCAGCATCGATTTATTTGAACAATATTATCTATATTAATGATTTATTTATTTACTGATTAAATCTTTGCAATTTCCATTACTGCTAACATACTCGATCTCAAAATGCATAATGATACATATCGTTGATAGTATAGTTTCTAAATTTATAATTATTATTTTAATTTTTTTTAATCAATATTTGTAATTTCTATTTTTTTTTATAAAGATCATGTACAATGTTGATTTTAAATTTAATTATAGTTTGTAATTTGGCATCGATCACTCATATATATAGTTGGAATTTTAATTTTTTAATCATTCTACAACATTAGGCAAACTATCTAATCGACTGTTAAAGGGAAATTTTGGAAATAAAATTTTAAAATTTTATTTGGGGGGTGAAGAGCAAATAATGGGGTGCAAATAGCCAGCCCCGTTTTTTTTTTTCCTTTGTTAAAATGGATACCGCCTTCTTTTCAACTCCCGCTTTTTTGATGGACTGGGGCAGATATAGCGGATTCGTCTATTTACACATTTTATATAGCGTAATTTATTGATATATCTTTATTTTAATGATTTTCATATAGCCTTTGATTATAATGCTATCATATAACGCCATATATATATATCACATTTTTTTTGTAGTGCTTTCTGATTTTCCACCATCCAGTTTGTGATTTCTTTGACATGGTGAAGAATAGACCATTCCGTAAGTTGGTGGAGAAACTGTTCTTTGCTTTGTAACATCATCCCAACAGCAAAACCATTTTGTACGCACGCAGCCGAGAATTTTTCGCCAAAAAACTCTAGATTAGCCACTACGGATCTGGCCATCATTTGCGCCGCGCAGAGATCATCCTCCATTGGTACTTTCATTTGAACCTCATCACCATCTTCTTCGGAATCTACTATGGTAGGAAAGTCATAGTTTAGTGGTTTATTATTGACTTCGGTCCAATATGTATCATCAACAGTTGTCGTGGCAACCGCCATGCTATCAATATGTTTGGCCTGTTGTGAAGGACCTGCACCCTTGTCTTCTTCGGGTTCTACAGTCAATCTATTAACAAATGCATTTCAGTTAAATCTTACATTTCAATGAGTAGTTATAAAACTAAATTGATGTAGAACACATACCTTTGGTTAATATCTAACAGTTCTGACTGATTAGTTTGTTCTTCTTCTTCTTGTTGTTGCTGCTGCTCAGCCACGTTTGTTGGACAATACAGATTGGTGTAAAAAGGAGAACTAGATATGAGTGATGGATCATGAGTTTACATTTCTGTGAAATAACCTAAACCGCTACTCACTATAGGCGGTGTGATTATTTCTTCCATGACATCTTACACGATTTCTTTTGCTATATTTCCAACAAACAACTCAATCAGTTTCTTAACACCAGAAAACATTACTTGTACATCTTCGTCTTCCAAAAGTGCTACGGCTCTCGTCCCCAAATCAATAGGCCAGTTGACCGACAACTCGATATCATATTCGAAAAGGTTAATTTTGGTTGCTTGGAAAACTGTTTCTTTCAAAGCATCAAGTCTACAACCCCTTCGAACTCTCCCTGGTTTGCAGAATCCTCCCACATAACTTCCATTTTGATGCTCATCAACGACCAATTCACCGTCATAGTAGTAAAGTGCATTAATAAAAGTAGACGCCATTGTTGGGTGAGTTTATTTTTCTAGAAGTTATTTGAAGACAGGATTGAAGCGTATGAGAAATAATGTGCTGAAGAGTAATGAAATAGGGAAACAATCTAAGCAACGTCACTGTCAAATCAACTTTAATCAACTCAGTACGGTCGTTGTCAAGTCAGAATTGGCAGAGCTTTAATCATGTCACCGATTACAAAATAAAGTAGAATCAATTTAAAAAAAACTGGCCTTGAATCAGAACTGGGAGAGCTTTAATCATATCATCAAATTCAAAATAAAGCATTATCATTCGTCCATACAACGGCTTTATCACAATGGACAAACATTGAGTCAGATTTGGCAGATGCTTGTCAACTCAACCATTTCGAAATATTGGACCAACTTTATCAATGTCTAATCAAATAATCACCTGATTTGCAGCAGATCGTACTGTACATAAATAGACTAACCCTTAATTTGTGGCAGCTAGTTGTCAATTCATCTTTATGTCATAATGTGTAGTGTACGAACCAGCAAACATACAAAGCTTTAATTCAAACTTCAAAAATATAAAATAAATTCAATCTAAACTTCATAAACATACAATGATAATAGATAATACAATGACGCAAACTAAACTTCAGAAACCTACAACGACGATGGATAATAGAAACACTAGTGGTCACGGTTAATTGCAAGTCCTCTTGGAATTTTTTAAGACGTCTAATTTTTTGCTCCAGCTTATTCGCATATGATATGCCTTTGGAACACAGCGGTTCGTCAATCCATTCTGAAAATTTGCATCTGTGGGGATAATTGGAACAAAGAAGACTTCGACGACCATTGTTTCCGCCATCATCAGATACGACAAATTCAGCCATATATCCACAGTGGCAGCAATCTAGGTACGAGTTAACCTCTTGGTCCACCATTGTTTAAGAAGTCATTTTGAAAATATATAGAGTTGAGAAGATGTGGTCGAGTATTTCTCGAATTATGAAAAGACTAGTGAGTACATATAAAGTTTGGGAATGACCCAAAATACACGTACGGGTTTTCAGAACTCGCACACAGGCGGGTTTCCAAAACGCCCCAATATCCCTTCCCGAACAAAACATGCTTATATTTGTTATTATTTCTGAAACATGACAAATCATGTAATACTTTCTCCATACAAACCTATAAATGTGATTTTTCCTTATTATTTTGATCAAGAAATAAACCATTTCAGAACAATGGTAAGGTTATCCGGTTGGTAATCTGGAGCGAGCAGCTTCGAGTCTCGGCCTCTTCACATTTGTGAGAGAAAGGTTATGCGCACTAGTCGACCACACCCAAAGCCTGGAAAGCCGTGAGAATAGCACTAGGACGGGAGACTGCCTGAGAAGTCCTCTTGCGCTTGAGTACGGGAGGCTTTAGCACTTGGTATCCACCTTAAATACTTATGGTTTCACTTATGATTTAACCTTTCATGCATTATTTTACCACGTTTAAAAGTGTGCACGTATACTTCATTGCTTGATCTGTTAATGGATGTACTTATTAAGTTCTATGTTTTTCTCACATGCACTGATCATTCAACTCATATTGCAATATTTTTTTACATCAATTAATTACCAGTTTTCCATTAAAGTCAAATCTGCAACGATTGCCGAGTAAACACACTTCTAAAGTTTCAAACTTGGCTACAAGGCACAAAAAAGATATTGTTGACTTAAATATACAGTGTTTGAATTAGAGGCGTAAGTTTAGAATTGCTGAATAAATATACTTGTTATTGTGGTAAAAAGAGTGGTACACGGTTCGTGCACTGTTACGTCTTGAGTCTTGACTATGTAAAAGAAAATAATGCAAACCCAAAGAAGATCATTTGTTCACAACCTGCAAATATGCACCTCTGTGTACATTTCCTTTTTAGATGACGCAAACCCAATGCAGTCTTGGTTTTTCCTATATATATATATATATATATATATATATATATATATATATATATATATATATATATATTTTAAATTCGTGAGAATATCATAAGATGGGATGTTTTGAAAGCTGTATTCCAATCCAAAAACGTTTACTTGATTGGTTTATGATTATCAAGTACATGCTTGGTCAATAGAACAGCAAGTAGTGGGTCCTTATAAAATTATCTAGCTCTTCGAAGATCAAACTTGACTTTTTATTAACCTAGATCCAGCACCATTCTGGCTTTCAAATACGGTAAAAATCCATTCTAAGGACATATCCAATTGAAGCAATTCAACCACTTAATAGATAATATTGAGAAAACCGTCCCCATTCAAAGATTATGCACTTGATATTTAGACGAATGTTTACGAAAAGATTCAGAAAATTGAATAAGACCATCTACAGTTAAAGCGCTTAGAGGATCGTACAGATCCAAAAAGTCATAGCAGGAAAAAAATGAGAAATAACAGGATATAGCGGATGATTCTAATATAGCGCATTTAACTCTTTGGTAATATCTTTACGAATGTAAAAATGATAAAGTATCACTCAATTTAACTATAGGACAAATTTTTCAAAGAAACCGGTTTTTGAAACTAATAGCACAAATAGGCTAGTTTCAAAATTATTTGCAAATGTAGGCTATTGTTGACCAACTCAGTAATGAACTGACCACCTTTTTTTTAAATATGGGACACGCAATTTTGAAGTGCATCCGCATAATATTATGGTGACGCACTTGCCAAGTGCGATAGTATAAATTTCTACCGACCTACAACTTCCAATTTCCTGGCACATATACACAAATATAATAATAATAATTAGCATTATTGATTAAGTGATTGGTAGCGTAAATCCTTCAAAAATACTTTATCAGCCGGATATTATGGAGTGAGAAAGTGCGGCATTAACAGGAGCCACTGGATTTCTTTACCATCGGTGAATCGCGTGAAAGATCTACAGTATATTTCGAAATACGGTGAATTTTACCGTAAAATTTTCGGTCGTCTTTAGCATCGTCCAAATTTCTAAGGATGATAAAATTTAAGCAGTGTACTGATGGTGAGCGGAAGTAGCAGTACCAGGCACGGTTATAGCGCATGGATTCTACAAGGGAGATTTCTGAGATCGCCCGGACATCACCAATGGTACCCCAACCCAGAATTTGGATCAAAATTTGAGGGAGCTGGGTCGGGGAGGCTCTGGAGGTGGGGGAGTTGGCAGCGATGGAATTGGGGGAGGAGGATTCGGTGGTGATTCCCCAACAAAGTACTTGCATAAGCGGTTTCAACAGCTTTGAAATATGATTTATGGGATCCAAAACTATCTGTTGCAGACAAACTCCAGACACACCGGTGGTCGAAACTGTTTGAATGAGCGTCAAATAAATAAAATTAGTCCAACATTGAAGATTATGTTATTGGTGACGTGGTTGCAAATTAATCAAGGAGATCTATCCGACATATCCCTATGATGTATCCCCGTGACATATATGTACCAACAAATTAACCATATATGACATACCTATATTGCTTGGTATAAATCACATCTTATGGAAAAATATTTGAATAAAACGTGTCAGTTCCTTTCCAATACAACCATTGAAACTTGTTGATTTGGATATTTATTAACTTTGAATGCAGCATCCATAAAGTTAGTCATAGAACCTTTTTTGTGTCCTTGACCGCATGATTGTATGATATTCTTAAAGATACTTCTCTCAGTAGCTTTTAATTAACCGCTTATAAACAATGTACGCAGAAGGCAATTGATAAAAACTAATGGCTCGCATTGAATCACTTTCATATGAAGTGGTAAAACCTCAGATTTGATTACATATTCTTGTCTGGTGCACTTACACCCCGTAAGTTGTAAATTACAAATAAATACTCCCTCCTATCCATATTATATGACGTTTTGTAGGAGATAATATTTTTCTTAATATAGTACGTTTTACATAAAAAAGCATTTTATTTTCCTTTTTAACCCTTCATTGATATTGCATGCGGCTGTGTTCCAATGCATCATTTTACTTTTGTATTATGGAAATGTGCGCATGTAGCTGTGTTCCAATGCATTCATTAAAACCTTTCACAGCTTTTCCATTCTCTCCAGCTACATTCCAAAACTTCCATTGCATTCATTAATGTGCAAGTAAGGGTAAATAAGTCAAGTTTTAAGTGCCTTAATCCGTGTGAACAATTCCAAAACGTCATATATTGTGGATAGGAGGGAGTAAATAAAAGTGAATTCTTGTTTAATCCTACAACGAAGAATTTCATCATGTGTTTATATAATGAACCAACAGCCAATTAATCAAAGAGATCAATCGAATCCAGAAGCAATAGCTTCGCTCTAACTCCAGGAGAAATACGAACAGGGCGATCGTTTTTGCCATGCAGTACTATTTCTGCTTCTGCCTCTAATATAGGCTCGTTATCAGGTATTCTGAAGATGTATGTTTCAACGTAGATGCTTGTTGTAGAGACGCA
Source organism: Allium sativum (assembly GCA_030737875.1). Lineage (NCBI taxonomy): Eukaryota > Viridiplantae > Streptophyta > Magnoliopsida > Asparagales > Amaryllidaceae > Allium > Allium sativum. The sequence goes on along the minus strand of CM060925.1, from coordinate 307,267,745 downwards.
TGAAACTTTCACTTTCACAGAAAACATATCTCCATGTTCTAATGGTGTATATAACTTGGAGGAGAAGCTGGAAAGAGAGGTAGCTTTGCAATTTCCACCCATGGCTAACCCGACATTCTTCATCATTTCATCATGCCCTTGCTGACAATAGCTAGAGTAAACATCAGCTTCTACAATGCCCACTGCGTCGATGTCCTCTTCTTTCACTAGCAGTTCTACTCCGTAGTATTTGTTCATCCTTCATGAAGAAAATAACAACATTAATTTATATTCGAATTCAAACATAATATTCAAATAAAATTAGTGACATAGAGGAAAAACAATTAAGGAAAGCACACATACCTCAGATCCTCTTCATAATCAAGAAATGACCATGACTTTTGATCAGGAGTAGTGATAGCCTTGTAACAAGTGCGTAAGTTGTTTTCCTTGCATTGATCAGCTTTGGTGTTGAAGTTTTGCTTGATCATCACCATTAGTGAAAGCTTCTCGGGTATGATCAAATGTGCGTGTTTAGGGGAAACAGAAGAGAAAGAGTTAGACAGTGCAGGGACAAGAGATTGCATGTTAATTAGCTCGATGAAGTATATTGAAGTAGTTTGTGGTTTGGAGAGGTTAATGTTGGTTATCAGTTTGCATGTGATATTTATAGTGTGCAATATCATTTTCTAATTATAGGAGTTTCTTGTATTCAATTATGGCGGGAGAGAGGAAATAATAAAACATTCCAAGTAGAAGTAAAAGGTTCATCAATCACGTGCTGCCAGCGACGCGATGAATTAAGTGGGAATTTGGAGCATAAAGCCAAGTTTCAGTCAGCAATATCATTCTCGAACTAGACAAAAAGTCAAAGTACTTAGCTCGAAGTCGCTTGGATTATTTGACTCTCGTCCTAACCGTATATCAAGTTTACATTGGACGGACGGATAACGTCAAAAACTTTGGAGTTCAGATCATAGAATGTTATTTTGATCAACAAATTAAACTACTGTAATGTTTCATGTCCGCAAGTGCTTAGATATTACTTTTTCTCGCATGCACTAATCATTCAAGTCATATTGCATTGTTTTTGTACCTCAATTAATCTCCAATTTCCGGTAAAGTCAAGTCTGCAACGATTGCCGATGAAACAAATGTATAAAGTTTTAAACTTGACCTCAAGGCACAAAAAAAGATATCGTTAATAGCTTAAATATACAGTATTCCAATTTGAAGTGTAAGTTTGGAATTGTTTAATAAACATACACTACAAGAAAATGGTGGATTTAAGACAATGTTTTGAAACAAAAATTATTTTTATCTCTAAATGAGGTCTAATTAATAACAAAAATAAGTTTGTCACTGTTAATTAATAAAATGATAATATGATGTCTGTAATGGGTCTCAACACCAAAAGGCTTTTTAATTGCAATGGATCGTTTAATTGTTCGTGGTATCCACGTCAGCATACTTAATTTTTTTTTCACGTTCCTGATTTCCAGCTATACTCTTTTCTTCCTCCCACTCGTTTCGCTCCACTTAAACCAAAACCCCTAACCCTTTTCACCCAAAATTCCACAAATCAAACCGCTGTTCCAATCAACTGGCCTTCTTTTGAGAATCGTAGAAAAGCAGACAACGTTAGTTCCTACAGATATCCTAAGCTGTCGAGTTTCGTCGTCGAAGAAAGTAGCGGTTCGTTTTTTGATTTCTCTTACTTCTGCTAATTGTTTTGTATGAATTATATGATTTTGCTGCAAGTGTTGAATGATTTTATGAATTATTAGTTATTGAGATCTAAATTTATTTATCAATTTGATGAATACTTTTAAATTCTTTGTATGATAACAATGATATGCTCGGTTTATTTTTCTTTGGTTCTATGGTTTTTTTCATTAGATTTTAAATCTTATTACTGGAATTGAAAATACGCTTGCTTGACCTTTGGTGATACCTGAAACAGCTCACACACGGTCTGTTTTGTTGAGGATTGCATTCTCTGAAAAACCTAAAGCCCAAATATTGTAATATTTTGGTTAAATAGTGATAGTTTTAATATCATCAATAATTTCTTGAGTGGCTGGATGTAGATTGGGTCTCAGTTATTGATTCTGAACATTGGTAGATACTGTTTCATCTGCCCTTCTAATAACATGATACCTATTTATGTCAATTAGATCATCTAAGCATTTGGAGTTAATCCATTTGAACGATAGTAAAGTATTTAAGTACCCTTATTGAAAAACTATTTACCATGCGACCTTAGCCGTAGGTTAGATTTCCAGGTACATGACGCATTATTAGCAATTTGCATGTACCAAAATTGCTTACCAGAGCAGTATTTCGCTGCCACCCAGTTGCTTCATAATTTTTTTTTGGAGATAAAGATCACATAAGCTTAATACAAGCAGCTTTATTCAAATTATTAAACCATTTCAGGCCCATTCCACCTTCAATTATAGGCTTACTCAATTTTTTTCAATTGACTTTATGTTTTGTACGACCACAAAAAAGTTTGCACAAACCGAATGTAGCTTATCTTGCGTGTATTCTGGGATTTAATACAGAAATAGCCAATATAAGACTGTAAGAGTTCTAACTGTTTGAATCAGTTCTCGTCTACCTGCAAAACCCAAGAATTTCACATCCCATGCTAGAATCATAGACTGTACTTGATGTAGCGATGACTGACAATTGAGTATTGCAAATAATTTGATGATACGGCCACTCCTAAGTACTTAATAGGAAGATTTCCAATTTCAGAACCCCCCCCCCCCTTTTTTTTTTTTTTTTTTTTTTGATATGCTGTACATTAGTTGCCGCAGAACTAAAAAGCAATTTGGTTTTGGAAGTGTTAACCTTCAGTTTTGCGTGTATACTCATTTTGTGAAAAATGGTTTGCAAGGCATAAGCATTTGATAAATTACTTTTACCATGGTGCTTGTTCCACTTGACTTGGCATTGCCGCTAAATGTAAATCTTCACTTCCATTCACCATGACTGCATATCTATACTCCTTAAAAATAAGTCATGTAAAGCCGATGGATAGGCGAATTAGGAATAGTTTTTTTTGCGTGAATTTTGCACCTCATGGAAAAAAGAAAAATTGTTTGCAAAATTGAAAGCGGGGGGCACCTCTCTCCAGGCGGAAAGAGGTGACTGATCCGCAAACTCTTGAATTTTGTGGATGGAAGAAAAAAATTCTGCTACTTTTTCATTGAAGCCACTTCCACTTTTCCCAAGCATGTTTTAACTGTAACTGTCCGAGCAGCTTTTGTAACAGTGGAACTGCTTCCAGCTCATAAAAAAATTAGTTCAAAATATGCATTTTTGGATAGTGCAGTGTAAATAGTGCCTAAACACTTTTATCTCCATAAATATGTATCGTTAAATTCATTTATTTCTACTTGAAAGTCTTCAACTGAATATCGAAGTACCCCTCCAGTTTTTCTATTTTTTATGTGCTACTTTCTAGACCAGTATATGGATGATATTCTCTTGCTGATAGTGAGATGGAAAAAGGTTGCTTATAAAGAAACCAAGATTTGTTCTAAAGCTCATGTTTCATCTTTTTGCTTTCAATTTGGATAGTAATATGCAACTTGGTGATAATTTTTGAAGTGCCTACTTGGTGATAATCAGTGTTATGAAACTCAAGTAGGATTTACTTTCTTCGTGTGTATGTGTGTTTTTAATAAATATCTTGCTACTAATATATTTTCTCTCATTTTCTCTTCTTTTGCAAATATATTCTATTAGTTCTTTTTTCTCGTTTTATTTGAAGTCAACATAAATTTTTTCCTTCCTATTTTATGATTCCTAATATGCCTTTTTCTATTTTCTTATTACTAGCTGTTTTCAATCATAAGTTTTTTATTTTTTGATCCGTTTCTTGGTTTTTATATTGCTTGAGTTGTAATTACATAATTCCTGTTCGCAATGACCGTTTAAAAATAGTTTTCACATTGTTATTGTGAAATAATTATTGATTAACATTATTCTATTACATTTCAGGTTCCTGTTGGCATATTCATCGAACACTTAACCTAAGGTAATATTTTCTTAAGTATCTTTACAATCTATCTTAATTAACGTTTATCTAGAGCTATCATGTTTGAGGTTCATGATTATCTAAAATATATGCATTGATACTTTAAGCCTTTTGATGCCTTAATCATATATTAGGTAGAATACAAAGCTTTGCTTATTCTCAGTTATAACTTGGATTTCAATAAGTTAAGATGGGTGAATACTTTATAAGCTTGCACGTTCAGTAGGATTTGTTTCAGTGAAGTAGAGACCTTAAGTAATATGATCCCTTGGTTTTAGTTAACTAGTTTATGGTACAATCATGTACCTCCAAATAGTTTTTAAGATTTAATCTTGCCTTAGTTTGGTCCATGCGATGAAGGTGGTTAATTTCAGCATGTTTATGTTGTTTTCCTGTATTTGTGTCATCCTTTCAAAATACTGGCAAAATGTTGGGCATCTAGGAATAATTGAAAGTTTTGATTTATGAGCACTTGGCTATACAGTGCTCATAAATCATTGTAACCATGTAAATGTCCAGTTGATCAAAAAGCAACGATACCAGGTCTAGAATACAACACCAACTTCCCTTCATTTTTTTATAGACATATCGCTTTCCAGATATCTCTGCTATTTTGTAAATAAAAACAAATGACAAGCACAATAAAGTAGGCTGAAATAGCTAACTGCATGTTAATGCCAAAGGACCAAGATTGGGGAATAAAAAGCGCAGACTGACAACAAATTAAAGTGCAGACATCATATATTTATCCAAAGGAGGTTACGCACTGGATGTGCTGAAAAATGAAATTGGAAAAAAATTTATTACGTATAGGGAATGCTTTCAACAAGCCGACATTTTGTTTTACTTATGTATGACAAAAAGAACTTAAATGGAAGTAAATACAAAAAAGAACTTAAATGGAAGAAAATATCAAAGTAAAGTCGGTATCAATAATGGCATGTTTGACCTAAAATTTTCTTACATCTATATAACAAATTTCTTTTAAAAGATGCAGTTTTTTAAAATGATTCTACGAATCAGATATAGTACTGTAACTTTGTGCAAATTAGCATCAAAGCGTTTCTTCCCTGACAATTGCAACTTTCTTAATAAATATATGATTGATATGACATTGAATGTAGTTACATGAAAAACATATTTTCACCTAAACACAACAATAAAAGTTCCAGCATGTTGACAAAAATCTCAAAGCTTGGTTAAAACTAACTTTTTTTATGAGCGTTTTGCCAACATTATCGATAGTTTGCTAAACACTTTCCTATACATTTCTACACAACGATTGAAAATAAATTTTTGTTCATTAATTATATTTAAGAAATGATTTAGATATAACTAAACTAAAATTAAAAAAAAAAACTTCTTAGTCATTTTTTTTAAAAAACAGATCAAATTGATTTAAGTTGAATAAAGCATGATTTATGTAAAATAAAATTAAAGACAATTCACTTTAGCCAACTTCCCATCAGAGATTTAGCTAAACTAAAAATAAAATAAAAGATAGTTCGGTTTAGACAAATTCCCATCAGAAATCCATCCAAACCTGTTTGTATCTTGCTGAATCTGAATAACATTTGACTTGAGTTCAGTCAATTTTTTAAACATAGTTTTGTCCAGTGGTGCATAAACACCTGTAGCAGATATCAAATATAGGAATTATTGTGGATTGCAATTAAATACCTCAATATTTTCACTACAAGATGTACACTTTTTACCGAATCTTGAAGGATAAATAGAGTAATACTGGAAAGTGCAGCTGGTGTTGCATATTCTACTGCTCAGTGCAAGTGGTAGACTAATAAAGAGGTTCATCTTTAAAAATACAATTTTGTTATAATTATTTAATTTTTATTTACTAATTTGCTCGGACATAGTTAAATGCTTGTGGCGGTACCTAGAAATTTTGTATAGTAATTGTATTTGTCTAATAATCTAAACATCATAAGTTCAATTGACAGACCTTTACTGTTTATAATATTTAAAGTGTATTATTGTACGGTCACTCTCTAACATGTGTGTGAGAGGATTCTACAAACTAACCAAATTGAGTGAAGTCTAAATCATCTTGGCAATTGATAATTTTGGTAACTAAAACCTTTTCAGCAAGAAAAAAGTTTATAAACATTGTACTTCAAGTTTGTAAGGAAAATATTTTTGCAAATAATTAAATAATAAGTAGCCTGGCCTCTTCACAATGTGAGGGAAAGGCTATGCGCGTTAACTGACAACCCCTAGAGCCTGGAAAGCCGCGAGAATAGTACTAGAACGAGAAACTGGTCTAGGAAGTCCTCGCGCTTGAGTACGGGAGCCTTTGGCACTGGATATCCACCTTTCAATTAAATAGTAAGCAAGTTTTTTCATTTATGTAGGATTAAGCTCAAAATGAGTGAACGTTCATGGATGTATCAGAGAGTAAAAGATGGATACATAAATCTAGAATTTGTTGATGGTGTCAACAAGTTTATCAAGCATGCATTTCTACATGTAGAAAGCGGAGGAACTATCAGGTGTCCATGCTCTATGTGCAAAAATAGAAAGTTTCAAATAAAAGAAGAAGTTTCTAAGCATTTACTACAAAAAGGTTTTGTTTCGCTTTATGCTACATAGATTTTCCATGGAGAGGAAGAGGTGGGTGAATCGGTAACGTCTGGGTTAGAAAGTAATAGCTCGAGTGATGAGAACCCATATAGAGATATGGTTCTAGATGCAATGAATGTTGGTCATTATGTGGAAGAGCAACCACCGAATATCGAAGCACAAAAATTCTTAGACATGTTAAGAGCAGCCGATGAACCGCTTTGGGATGGATGCACAAAAGAGACAAAGCTATCTGCATGTGCAAAATTGATGGCTCTTAAATCTCGACGATGTATGACGGAGGCTTGTTTTAAGGATATGAGTGCATTAATTGACAACATGTTACCAGAAGGGCATAAACTAATTCAAAATTTTTATGAAGCTAAGAAAATGTTGAAACCTCTTGGACTTGGTTATGATAAAATTGATGTTTGTCCAAAATTTTGCATGTTGTATTACAAAGAAAATAACATGAAGGTTGTCTGTGATGTTTGTAAAAGTCCTCGTTACAAGACTGAAAATGCAGGAAATAATTGCAAAAATATTGCTTTAAAACAACTTCGATACTTCCCAATTATTCCAAGATTGAAAAGGTTATTCATGTCGCCAAATCATGCTAAAGACATGACATGGCATTACTATAATAAATCTACCGATGGTTCAATGGTTCATCCAGTTGATGGTGAGGCTTGGAAGGAATTTGATCGTCGATATCCAGAATTTGCTTCTTCTAATCGAAATGTCCGAATAGGCTTATGTACTGATGGTTTTAGTACATTTGGAACTTCTGCAAAAGCTTATTCATGTTGGCCAGTGATTTTAACGGTTTACAATTTACCACCATGGAAATGCATGAAACGACCATTTTTGTTCTTAAATATGGTCATACCAGGACCTAAAAGTCCTAGAAAAAATCTTGATGTTTTCTTACGACCTTTGATTGATGAACTATTGGAGTTATGGAAAGGTGTTGTCGTTTATGATGTGCACAAAAAAGATAATTTTTTTTTAAGAGCAGCTTTAATATGGACAATTAGTGATTTTCCGTCATATGGCATGTTGTCTGGTTGGAGTACACATGGAAAATTGTCATGTCCTTACTGTATGGAGAAAACAAAGTCTTTTACTCTTGAACATGGTGGAAAAGCTTGTTTTTTTTATTGCCATCGACAATTCTTACCATTGGATCATCCATTCAGAAGGCAAAAGGAAAAGTTCAAAAGGAATACCATCGATCAAGACATACCTCCTCTTCGACGTTCTGGTGTTGAGGTGAGAGATATCGTGTCAAGTTTGCCAAATATTGTATTTGGATTTGAATCAGGAAATCAAAAAATAACGGGATTTGGTGAATCACATAATTGGGTACGTAGGAGTATATTTTGGGATCTTCCTTATTGGGATGCAAATTTAATTCGTCATAATTTAGATGTGATGCATATTGAAAAAAACTTTTTTGACAACATATTCAACACGCTAATGGATACAGATAAAACAAAAGACAATCTGAAGGCTAGGCTTGATCTTGAAAAAATTTGTAGCAAACATCGTTGGATGAGCTTAACTCAAAATTCCTGTGGCAATTATTTCAAGCCAAAAGCTCCTTACTGTCTTGTAAAAAAAGACCGAAAGGATGTTTGTCAGTGGGTTAAATGCATAAGATTTCCAGACGGATATGCTTCTAACATTCAAAGATGTGTTAATGAGCTTGAAGCTAAAATTAGCGGATTCAAAAGTCATGATTGTCACGTGTTTATGCAAAGACTTCTTCCTATAGCATTTCAGCCATTTTTACCAAAAAATATATGGAAAACTTTAGTCGAACTTAGTAATTTCTTTCGTGATGTTTGTGCTAAAAATTTACATGTTGATCACATGAGTTTGTTGGAAAAGAATATCGTCGAAATAATTTGTAAGCTTGAAAAAATATTTCCTCCTTCTTTTTTTGATTCTATGGAGCATTTGCCGATTCATATCCCGTATGAAGCTAGAGTTGGTGGTCCTGTTCAATATCGATGGATGTATCCTTTTGAAAGGTATGTTTATGAATTATTTTACAAACTATTTTAATTATTCTATAAATTATTTTCTTAATTTTTATATATGATCTAGGTATTTGTACTACTTGAAAAAAAAAGTGGGTAACAATGCGCACGTTGAAGGATCCATAGCAGAAGCGTATCTCATTGACGAGATATCAAACTTTTCATCATGCTATTTTGGTTCAGATGTTGAAACTATATGGAATCAAGCTACGAGAAACGATGATGGAGGTGAAATTTTTTCTGATGAGCGACTATCGATTTTTTGTCATTCAGGTAGGGTGCTATCGAATGCATTCGTTAAAAGACGACTAACCGAAGTAGAACATCGTGCTATACATAAATATGTACTTTTCAATTGCCCTGAGATGGAAGACTTGATAATGTGAGTAATATTGAATTACATTATAATTAAATATATCATAATATAGTTTTATCAAGATATATTTTATGCTTAGAAAATGCAAAGACGAACTACATGGACAACATCCACAAAACGACGAGAATTTTGTTGACATGATGCTGGAATCAGTATTTCCTAGCTGGTTAAAGTCTAGTGTAAGTTATGTTTATATATGGTATACTCACAAACACATATTATATTACATATAGTTTTGTGGTATATAAATTACTCGCTTGTCACGTGTAATAAATTTTAAACAGGTTCCTTTTCATCTTGATGGTATCCAGCATCAATTATATTTACTTGCTCAAGGGCCGAGTTTTTTGGTGGAGTGTTACAATGGTTACTTTGTTAATGGTTATAAGTTTCATACAATGCAGTATGGAAAGAACAAAAAAACAATGAATTATGGTGTATGTGTGAAAGGAAGTTGTTATGATGATCTAGAAAGTGATTATTATGGGATGGTTAAAGAAGTTATTAAATTGTCATATCTTGGGGAAAAGAATGAAATTTTTATGTTCAATTGTGATTGGTTTGACACAGTAACAAGAAATGGGATAAGAGTGCACCATACAAATGGTTGGATTGAAGTAAAAAGCAATTGTCGACTTCAAACAGAAGATGTTTTTGTCTTTGCACACCAGTGCCAACAAGTTTATTTCACGTGTCAACCTAGAAATACATCAAATGAATGGTTATCCGTAATTAAAACTGCTGCAAGAAGTCGTTTTTCGCTTAATGTATTCAATTCCGAGGAAAATGCAGATGTGGATCAAGAAGATGAGATACGCCAACCGTCTACTGTTAATGTTGATGATAGTCTTGATCAGCCATTAATAATTGAGCAATATAACATTATAGATAATGAAGAACTAATTCGTGCAATGAACTCGTCCATTAATCATAGCGATGAGTCAGAGGAGGAGGATGATATAGAAGTTGACAGCGACGAAGATGAGGATGATGTTGATGAAAGCGATGATGACATTGCAATCGAGGATGAATATTCTCCCTAGTAGCATTAAATTCATAATAGATGATATTCCGATTATTATTTTATTGTTGTTTAGGAATAATATAGCGAAAGCTATTGAATGCACATTTCCTCAATATTTTAGAGTATTTTTTTTCCATTATTATTATAATAAGGTGATCAGCTGAACTGAATTATTATTATTCAGCAACATTTGACTTCAAGTTTATTACATCACATTTTTTAAATTTAAACACTCTCTAATTCTTTGGTCCTATCAAATAAAAAAACACAATCAACAAATATTTATTGTTGCCAATGTACTGTGGCTTGATGGTTTATGATGAATTCAGTGCGGTAAAGTAGAGTTTCGTTGTAGCGTCAACTGAACTGTTCTATGTACTGTGGCTTGATGGTTTATGATAAATTCAGTGTGGTAAATTAGAGTTTAGTTGTAGCGTCAACTGATCTATTGTCGGCCACTTTGAATTTATTTTTACAATCTATGTTTTTTGGTCTGTTGATTATGTTATATACACACACACACACACACACACACACACAACGGTTTACATAATTATATGTGAATTGCTTGGCAGCTTGAACGTTTGTTAGTAGCACGTACCTATTGCAACCATCGGGGTAAGTTTGTAGAGCTATTTAAATGGTAAAATGCACTGCAATTTATGTTTATTGTTAACACAGATAAGTGCATACTCCATTTGAATCCATATAAATAGATACCTCAGACATCAAAACCTGCTATAGTTGAATTTTTGTCTCGAATTCAAGATCCATGTGTAATTAACTGTGTACCATCTCCTTAAGTTTTAATCAATTCTAATTTGGATCTAGAACTTCTTGCGTTAAATAAGTTCTCACTATGTTGCTCATTCATCCATTGAGGAAATCTTGATTGCACCAATAACATGTTGTAAGGCATTAAAAATTCATTATACATTTGTCACTTCCAAGTAAAAGCTACTCCTAATTTCAAATGTAAACATTGATTGTGTGCAGACCTTATATTAATTTCAGCCTTGCTTGTAGATGTAAAAGTTGACGGATATCATTTGGTATAGTGGCTTAAGTTTGTTTCCTGTCACTGTGCATGTCATAGGAAGTATTGACTGTAAGATAAGTCAATCATCTCACACACATTTTACCTGAGTTCATTTGAGATATAAGTACACTATAGATTATCAAAGCAGTATAACTCTTTAGCATCTTCACCTGCTTGTCAAAACATGTTACAATTTCTAGTCTGCCTTTGTTGTGTTAGTGTTGATCTAATAATTTTCTTAAAACCACATTAGGAAAAAAATCCTTCAGAAAACTTACAACGATGCAGCGTCAAAATGTTAGAGGAGATTCCTTAAAAAAATAGATATATTTTTAAAATGATCTATGTTATTAAATGCTAGATAACAACACAACATTGGGGTTATGCCTCAGAAGTCTAGGTGATGATTATGGACATGTTGTATTTGTCAAGTTCATTCAGTTTTCGATGGAGCTAGCTGCACATACAGTTGGAACTATATTTATGTGTTTATCGTTTTGCACATAGGAATGTGATGAAATATCATAAATGTTTACCATTTATGGATTTGTGTTATAAATTACATATGCTCTTCGGATTTAAAATATATTGGGACACTAACTTTCATATCTAAACTAAAATGATTAACCAGTGATTGCTGATGGTATTTTTATGTTAGTAATACAAAAAATGCATTCTTTGTTTATGAAGTTTAATGACAATTTTTAATGCTACTTCGAAAAGGAGTAATGGCATGCCAAAGTTTCGAGGCCTCATGAGAAAGGTAATTAGTAGAAGAGGCAAACGATCTGGACAAAGTGATAGATTATCTAACATCAATGAAAGCTTGTCAAACATATCTGATGATAGAGTAGAACTTGTGATGGAAATTATAGCGGACCAATGTGTTGAAAGAGAAGCAAGTGCACACCCATATGCTTCTGAGAATGGGGCAGCATACATTGGCGGAGCTAGAGAGGAGCAAGTTTTTGAAGCACAAGCAGGTTTCCAAGAGAGAAACGATGAAATGGAAAGCAGAGAAAATGAGGGAGGAGTAGAGGCAGAAAATCTAGCTGGTAAAGGGAAGTATATTCCAGTCGGAGGATATGATACTCCAATTGATCCTCTTACGCGGAAAAGGCCTTTAGAATGGAAAGGAACTCAGTTAAGTTTTGCATAATTTACGTGTTTACATTATGACGAAATGCGAATTAAATGGTAAATATTTCTTTTACTTCTCTTTTAGATTTAAAAACAAATCTGCTGCACGTCTTATTGGTTCTATTTGGGATATGCAATTCACTGAACCATGGTATACATTTTCTAAAGTTCCCCATGATAAAAGAATACTATTATTTAACGAGTTTAAGGTATGCCACTAGTAGATTTGTGTTTGAGTTGATTAATTGTAATAAAAATAAGTGTACTTTCAATTATCTTGCATTTATTTGCAGAGGGCATACACTTATGACACAATTTACGAGCACACATTTTATAACATTTGGAAAAGGAAGGCAGCATCCATCTTGAAGAAAAAATTAAATCGTGCACGAACGAAAGCCAAAGAATTAAATCAAACCACAACAATGATCAACTGCAGAGACACACCACCTGCATGGATCCAAGTAGATGTATGGAAGAAGATGATCGATATCGAATGGCACAAAAGTACGTATGATGACAAATGTAAAAAGATGAGAGCAAATCGTTTAACCGCAAAAGAAGGGACACATACATGTCATACTGCTAGTTCCGTATCTATCGTTTCACATGAGGCTCAAGTGGTAAGTATTTCATTTAAGATAACAATAATTTCATATGTTTAAATGTCACGTATTAAATACATAAATTTCAAGTAGTAATACAAACAAATACATAATTAACCACTTGATATTGTTATTGCTAATGATACATGAATAAAAATGATTATAGATTTATATTTACACGCAACTGGGCATGAGATATTAAGAGGGAAGGCTGGAAGCAGAAAACTATGCTAAAGTTCAAGAAGATATTAAGATACCAGTTTAGTTTAATTTTTTTAATTGCCTGCATTACTCAAAATCCTTATAATTTAATCTTAGCTTCTGAAAAATGATGTAACTCTATTCTTAATAGTGTTCATTGATATAAAACTTTCGGGATTATTTTCATCATACACATTCTATATTCATCCAATGCTACTGTCAACCTCAGTTACACCAGTCTAAATAGATTTTTGTGATTCTGTAACAGGATGTTTTGCAATCATTCACAAATTCAGTAAAAGAATTAGTCCATCGTTTGTTATTGGATTTCCTTTCATTTATCATTTTTTTTTCCAACTGTGTGGAATTGATGGGCATACTTTAGACTTTTTTTGCAACTTGATAAGTTTAGTGATTTTCCTATTTGAGGTCATATTCACATTATCGTAACAGTCCAAGTGTTTGGCTGTTTCATATTAGTTTAGTTAACTTAATTTACTTGACCGAAGGGCTAAACAACTTGACCAATCTGACCAACTTGACCAGTCTGCCAAATATGAGCTCATATTTCCAAATAGTTTAGTTAACTTGACCAACTGGACCAACTTGAACTATCTGATCGAAGGGCTAAACGCCTTGTTTACACTATTAATTTTCTAAGTTCTATATTATCTGCAGGAACTTGAGACGGGTAAACCAATGAGTTTCGAGGAAAGTTTCATGGCTTGGCATACTAAAAAAGAAAAAGCAGAAGAAAAGGGAAAAGCAAAGTGTGCATCTATATCGGCTTGTGAATTTATTGACAACAAATCACGAAAAGTCTACATGAGTAATTTTTATTTTTTACTTTTTTTAGGTTTTAAGTAGAAATCATTTTTTTTTGTTTAAGAACATAAAAGTTCTAGGATCTGCATGAATTTGAAGTTCACATTTATGTTTTCTTATGATCACTGAACCAATTCCTCATCATAGTTAAAAGATCGATAATATATAGTACAAGATATTATCAGTTTGTAAACTCAAATTTCTAACATCCAAGCCGACAAAATGCCGAGGTAATAAATTGAAACAACCTGTCATTTGTAATAAATTGTGTCTGACTAAAATCGCTTTCTACAACAACAACAAAGCCATATATCCTAAACAATAAATTGTGTCTGACTAAAATCGCTTTCTAAAGGAAATAAAATAAAATCAGATATTGGATGCATGAAATAATTGAACTCGTAGCATCTTACACTTGTTTTGGCTGCCTGTGTTATTTCTGTATATCTAAGTTTGGTTTGTAGAATAAATTTCTAAACATTCTAGTTACTTGTGAATGCTTAAATTGGTTTGGTTTGCACGCATACATAGTTTGGTTCTCAATTCTTGTTTCTGTAAATCTCGTATTAGCGGGGGAAGTGTAACATATATTAGTATAATCCAACGTATTTTGTTTCATCAATTAGACATGATTATGGAAATTACAAGATGATACACAAAAAAAAAATAGAAAAAAAGAACTTGAATGCCCCTGAAACTATGTGTTATAATTAAGCAGTTCATTAGAAAAAAAAATTGATACGTAAGAAAACAACTCAGAATTCCGTAATTTTATAGTTCATAACGGCATTCTTACTAATATGATTGGGAATAACTTAAATCGTGAACTGTTCCTCTTTATCTATGTTGGTAGAATATTCTTAGTAATAACATATTACAATAATAACTAATAAGTTTTTTATTGTTGTGTCTTGTGTATAATATATCACGGATTATGATATCATGCTTTTGAAATTTTAGGAAACATACATGAAGAAAAAAGCCGAGCTCCAAGAAGATGAAAACGTATGGAATCCAAGACTTTGGGTTGAGTCATCTGGAGGCTTTACACCGGGAAGAGTGTACGGAGCACCTTATATTGATACAAGTGCCATATTGAATAAAAATTTCCAATCCAACTTGTTAGCAGATCGAGTAAATCAAGAGCAACCAGTTATGTCCAGTGGCATGGCGTTAACAGCTGAAATTAAATCGATAGTAGAAAGAGAAGTGCAGTTGGCAATATCTAACTTGTTTGGCTCAGTTAACTATAATGGTCTGCAAAGCACAAACCAACAAGCATGTATGGATAAACAACCGTCTAATCAAACTTCCCAACACTTCGGTCAGTCTTTTGTACAAACACCAAGTCAAATTCAACAACCACCTACTCATCCATTTTTAGCACCTACTCATCCATTATCAAACCAACTAAGTCAAGTCCCTCAACCTCCTATTCAATTATTACAACATCCACCTACTCAAATCCAACAACCCCATAGTCAATCATCTGCACAACCACCAAGTTTTCTATCTCAGTTGCCATATCAGGTCCCACAGCCGCGTGATCAACCATTTGCGCAACATCCGAATTATATCTCGCAGCCGTCATGTCAGTCTTCTCAATCACTTTATCAACTGATGCAACCATCTACTGCTTGCCAACAACCACTCGAACGATGCCAAACCATGCATATGCCTCTTCAAACGGCTTATGGAAACAGTCCGCAGCAAGTTGAATCTTTTATGCAGCTATTGAGACCTATAACGCAAGATGGCCTTGATCTTAATCGAAGTGGAAACCATGAAGCATCAACAGAAAACCATCCGTTCCAAAATGAAGGCAACACATGAATGAAGTGTGAGTTTCCTCTTTGTTAGCTTCAGATTTCAAGTGCCTCATGTATGTCATCATGGAAAACAATTGCTGCATGCTTTCCTTTTCAACCAACTTATTCCAGATTTCAGTTTAAGAGTTTTAGTTCAGTTTTGGGTATGTTTGTTTTAGATTTCACAGTTTTAGCGAAGTTTTAGTTCAGGTTTGCATGTATTTTATTTCAGATTTACATATGTAGAACTCAAAAATTTCTGCCTTTGTTGTATTGTACTCAAGACCTATTTTCAGTTCAGCATGTGATAGTAAATTGAGTTTTTTTTTTAAATATTTAATGTGTCATGCATTTTCCTGCTATGCTGTTTATCCTGCGAGTATGATGGCCACTATGGCTGCTGCAGTTTGACAGTTGTGGTTTAAATGGCTGTTGTACACATTGTTTTGGCTGTAAGATGCTGTTCTACTGCTGTCTGAAGCATCTTACACTTGTTTTGGCTAGTTATATAAGAGCTTATAATTTAATTATATGTACTACTGTTAGTTGTAGTATTGTCAATTAGGTGCTGCAGTAGTTTTATTATTGAACTGCTGTCATAAAATGGCGCCCTGATCAATTATGTGCATTTTATATGATAGTTGCTGTTTTGATATAGAGATGGATTTGAGACAATATT
Source organism: Allium sativum (assembly GCA_030737875.1). NCBI lineage: Eukaryota > Viridiplantae > Streptophyta > Magnoliopsida > Asparagales > Amaryllidaceae > Allium > Allium sativum. The sequence goes on along the minus strand of CM060925.1, from coordinate 307,251,396 downwards.
ATGGTCTCCGTTCTTGACTCAGAGACTCCAATTTGTCTCTAGTTGTGTTTTAAATCACATACAAATTTGAAACCATTTTTTGGGTTTGTAATATCTTCGAGACCCATCTTTGTGGTCTGAAATATTTTAGACACCAAAATGTAAAGACAACAAAATTTGTTTTTAATAGGTCTCAACAGTTAAGTAGAGACAAATTGTTTTGATTAGATACAAAATATATTCGTCTTTAATTACCTTTATTTTTGTAGTGATACTTGTTATGTCTTGAGTCTTGACTGTATAAAAGAAAATAGAGGTTTGCTATAGTTACTCGCGTAGGAGCGACTGTGCAGTTACTCGCTCTCTCGTTCGTTGCCTCGTTACAAATTAATGCAGTTTACTATATTTTTAATTTGACTGTGGGACCCGTTGTACCGCATGGACCAATAGCAGCAGCGACTGAATTATACAGTCGCTCCTAAGCGAGTGGGTTTAGCAATTTTGAAGAAAATAATGCAAAACCAAAGGAGAAAATGTTTGTTAATTGGTTGATGTGAACTATAGCCTCTTAATATTTATCTAGGATATTAGCTGAATATTTCTCGATTTGAGACTTATATTTTCAGCACTCCTCCTTCAGTGTGATGTATTTGAGCCATCTACGTGATCATCATCATTTTATTTTATTTTATTTTATTTATTTTAATTTTTTTGAGATGGAGTGACGGACATATGTCGGTTAAGCGCATATGTACTGGTTGAATTGGTTCAAAACTTTGTTCCGATACCACTGTTGAAAATATAAGTTCCACATCGAGAAATATTCAACTAAGATCCTGGATAAATACTAAGAGGCTATAGTTCGCATCAACTAACTGGTTTTGTAAACAAACTAAGTAGTTAATTAAACTATAAAATGTCAACAGTGGTATCAGAGCCCAGGATTTGAACTAATTCAACTAGTACATATGCGCTTAACCGCCATATGTCCGCCACTCCATCAAAAAAAAAATAACTATGATGATCACGAGCCATATGTCTGCTACTCCATCCAAAAAAAAAAAACCCTTCGATGATCACGTAAATGACTCAAATGCACCACACGTGAAGGGGGAGTGTTGAAAATATAAGTCCCACATCGGGAATTATTCAACTAAGATCCTGGATAAATACTAAAAGGCTATAGTTCACATCAATCAATTGGTTTTGTGAACGAACTAAGTAGCCACCTAAACTATAAAACGCCTAACAGTTCACAACCTGCAAATTTGCACTTCTAAGTTCTTTCTGCATTTCCTTTTTAGATGACGCAAACCCAATGCAGTCAGGTTCCTTTTTTTTTTTTGGGTCATCAGAACATAATAAGATAGAATGTTTTTAAAGCAAGTAGTGGGTCCTCATAAAATTATCTAGCTCTTTATAGATCAAATTTGACTTTGGGTTAACTTCGATCTAGTATCATTACTTAGGGCTGCAAACAACCCATATCCAACCCGACTCAACCCACCAATCTAACCCAATCCACATAAACCCGACCCAACCCAAAGTAGTTCGGATTGGATATGAGTTTCAATTTTTAATCCATTCTATATATGGGTCGGGTTTAATTTTTCAATCAATCCAACCCTATATCAACCCAACCCAACCTCACTTTGAAAAAATAAAAAAACCTTTCACACTTCTGCTTTGATATCTGCACCGAATTAATGAAAATTTATTCACTTGGCCTTGGTCTTCATACATTATTAATTTGCTTATATTTAGTTGGATATGCATAGGATATTCAGTTATATTGTGTGCTGAGTCTCTTGCGTGGTGTACTAGTGTGAGAAATTTGTTGGTTTTTCCATGAGGTATGTTTTGCATGTCTTAAAACATAAATTATTAAGTCAAAATTTTTGTTATGGATTAATCATGCATACAACCCAACCCAACCCTATTTAACCCGACCCAACTCATACTTCAACCCAACCCAACCCAACCCTATATGAGGTTGGGTGCGGGTTCAATTTTCGTCAACCCAAACCAATACGGGTCGGATGAAATATTTGGCTTGACCCGACCCAACCCAAACTTTGTACAGCCCTATCATTACTAACAAATACAGTAAAAATCCATTTTAAGGACATGTCCAATGAGAGCAATTCAACCGCGTAATATTGAGAAAACCATACCCATTCAAAGATTATGCCCTTGATATTCAGACGAACGTTTACGAAATTATTCAAAAAATTGAATAAGACCTAAATGCTCATTAATAGACGAAGACGCACATTTTATAAGCGCTTGACCACCAAACAGTTCTATCCCAAAAGAGCTCTTTCAATGTTACGGTTTGAATCCACTAAGACACCACAAATACGTAAAATTATGTTTGCACTCCTATTTCTTTGAAATAGAAATAAAAAGAAAAGAAAAAGACCGCTCTCTTCAATTTCCTGGGGTACAAATTATTCTACTTATAACCTTTTCTAAGGGAAAAAATGGAACAACTCTGAGATTTTATCATTTTTTTTGCAATGCAAGGAAGTTAAACCTTTTTGAACTAGTTTACAGAGTCGATGTATTATTAAAATATATAAATGTTTGTAATCTAGTAAATGTACCTAGCTCCAGTGCTCTAAGCCTACTAGTATAACCGCACAACGGTAGGAATACCGACCGTTTGATTATATATTTTTTTTTAAAAAATTCTGTCGTATTTTTAGATTAATCTACAAAAACATGAATGATTTAAAAAAAATTGTTTTTTAAATTTTTATTTAGATTTAGATATATCAAAAGATATTGTAGTAAAAAGTGGTTCTGAAGTACATTTGAAATATAATGGATATTTTAGAGAAATTTTAGGAAGGGAAATTTAACGACAAGGACAAAAGCCCACTAAAATTTATCCATAAGGACAGCCGCCTAATATTTTATCCTAAAGGACAATACACTGAAAATAAAAATCGGTCGCTGCTTTCTTCTTCTCTCCTCTCGGGCGTAAGTCGAATTCATCAGTAATCACAAAATCAAAAAATAACGAAATCATAAATTGCGAAATCACGAATTTCAGAATATAAAAGAATCGAAATTCGAAATCGAATTCAAACATCACGAAATCAAAATCGATAAGGAGAGCATTCGAAACAAAAATCGCGAGAAATAGAAACCCTAAAAAAAAAATTGTCGAACAACATAAATCCATTGGAAATCACAATTGAATTGAATAGCAATATTTTTCTAACGATGGAAAACGCAGTTGAAGAAGTCGAAAATGTTGAAATAATTTTTTCGTGATTGGAAATGTTTTTTTTTTTTTTTTCGTTACTAGTATAGCAGTTCGTAGGTATCATTTTTCTACTTTTTTAGGTATCATTTTTCCTATTTTAACTTTTAAACATAACAGCAGTTTTTAGTTATCATTTTTCTATTTTTCTAGGTATCCTTTTTACTGCAGTTTATGTGTTGTGTTAAACATCACAGCAGTTTTAAGGTATCATTTTTATATTTTTTAAGGTATCATTTTTAATGTAATTTCTTTGTTATGTTACACATTACTGTTGTTTGAAGGTATCATTTTTATATTTTTTAAGTTATGATTTCTACTGTAATTTATGTGTTATGTTAAACATCACAGCAGTTATAACGTATCATTTTTATATTTTTATGGTATCATTTTTACTGCAGTTTATGTGTTATGTTAAATATCATAACAGTTTGAATGTATCATTTATAAATTTTTTTAAGTTATTATTTTTACTATAATTTATGTGTTATGTTCATATGTCTTTTTTTTATGTGATAATTTTTGTGACGGTGTACTGTTGCAAAATTAACACAAGAACAAAATCACATGGAAAAAACACATAACACTGTTAAAACATGAAAACTGATAATTGAAAAAATAGAAAACTGATACTTACAGACTCCATCAATGTTTTAAACAAAAACCAATGCAAAAAATGTTTACATCACTGTTTGATTGAATATAATGAAATAAATTCGACTGAGTTAAAAAGTTGATGCAATAATATAACTTCAAAATTAACACAGCAATAAAATTGCATGGAAAAAAGCATAATACAATTAATAATGTAAAACTGATATCTAAAAAATTACAAAATGATACCTATAAACTGCAGCAATGTTTTGAAGAAAAACTAATGGAAAAAAAATTATATAACTGAAACATAAAATGATAACTAAAAAAATATAGAAATGAAACATAAAATGAAATAAGTTGGACTGAGTGACGAAGTTGATGCAAAAATATAGTTTCAAAATTAATACAGCAATAAAATCACAACAAAACAACACATAACACTGTTAAAACAGAAAAAATGATACCTAAAAAATTAGAAAAATGATACCTAAATACTGATGCAATGTTTTAAAGATAAAATAATGGGGGAAAAAATTTATATCACAAATTTATTGATTAAAATGAAAAAAGTTCGACTTAGTTTCAAAGCTGATACAACAATATAACTTCAAAATTAACACAGCAATAAAATCTCATGAAAAAAAACATATAACACAGTTAAAACGGTAAAAATGATAACTAAAAAAATAGCAAACTAATACCTAAAAACTGTTGCTACATTTTAAAGTTAAAAACAAGAAAAATGATACCTACAAAAATAACAAAATGATACCTAAAAACTGCTGCTATGCTTTAAAATTAAAATAGGAAAAATGATAACTAAAAAAATAGAAAAATGACACCTACGAACTGTAGTAGTGGTAAAATGAAAAAAAAAACATTTCCAACCTAAAAAATTGTTTCAACCATTTCGTGTTCGTCATATACGCTTTCCATCGTTTGAAAAATATTTTTATTCCATTCAATTGTGATTTCGAATGGATTTTTGTTGTTCGACCTATTTTTTTTCTAGGGTTTTTGTTTCGGCTGATTTATGGTCGTGATTTTGATTACATGATTTTTGCCTTCGATTGAGACGGCCGATTCTAATATATTATCATATTTGTGATTTAAGCGATTTATGATTTTGTGATTTTGGTGATTTCGTGATAAACAATGAAATCGACAAAGACGTGAGAGAGGGAGAAGAAGAAAGCAGCGGCCGAAATTAATTTCAGTGTATTGTCCTTCTGAGTAAAATTTTAGTCGGCTGTCCTTATAGATAAAAAGGCCTTCACTTTTGTCCTTCTAAATATTTTCCTGTTTTAGGAATTAGAATTTGAACTGTTAAATACATTAGAGAAAACAATTCCGAGAAAGAAGGCAATGTTTATGTGTCGAACAACGCTGCTATATTTGAGGCTATATTCATTGGGATGGAGAAATTGATTTAGCATCTCTTACAGTAGGGAAACCTCCCTAACGATCGGTTTGTATAATTTAAAAAAAAAATCTGTTGTATTTTTAGATTAATCTACAAAAACATGAATGATTTAAAAAAAATTGTTTTTTAAAATTTTGTTTAGATTTAGATATATCAAAAGATATTGTAGTAAAAAGTGGATCTGAATTACATTTGAAATATAATGGATATTTTAGAGAAATTTTCGGAATTATAATTTAAACTATTAAATACATTAGAGAAAACAATTCCGATAAAGAAGGCAATGTTTACGTGTCGAACAACGCTGCTATATTTGAGGCTATATTCATTGGGACGGACAAATTGATTTAGCCTCTCTTACAGTAGGTATATTGGACGAAACACTATAAACTTCGTATACGACAGACGGACCACCTTAAAAATCGTATTAGTTGATTGTTAACCACAATCACCTGTACTATATTGTATTTTTTATTATTAGTTATAATAAAAAAAGTGTTACAGGTCACTATAAAAATATGTCGGCTTTGCCCAAAAAAAAAAAAAAGCAAAAAAAAAATACAAACGTTTGTAGCTTTACAATTTGACATTTCTCCTAAATAAAATAATATCAACGACTTTCACTAGTGCATCTAAGTCCACTCTTTTTTCTTTTAATCTTCCCTCATCTATTAGGATTTGGGAGAAAATCCTGATGTTCATAATGATTGCTTCCAAACTGTTCGAAACAGCAAATGATTTCAAACAACAAAAATGCAAAGATCCCTTAGAGCATTCTTCCTTTGATTTAGATTATATTGCTCTTATTAACTTACGAGACAAATGAATTACTACCATTAAAGAAGCTATAGGAAAAATAGCAGAGGAAAAGTGGAATAATTCAGTTTTTTCTTACATCATTGGTCCAAGGCCTTGCTGTCATCACTTTAAGGAGTTTGCCATCAAAACATGGAACGCTACATCCAAATTTGGATGTACAGTCGAGATGACGAGTTTTTTTAATTAGATTCTATGATTCAGATGACTGCAATAAGGTTATGAATGGTGATCCTATTTTGCCAATGGAAAGCTTATCATTTAAAAAAAAAGGATAAAAAGGATTGTGTTTTGACATAGATTTATTATCAACTATTCCCCATTGGAACTGGTTACCTGAAGTTATGGGACAGGGAGGCCTTTAGTGCCGTAAGAAGTGTTGTAAGAACTCCTCTTAAGTTGTACGAGCCAACAGCAGCTAAGTCAAAAATCAATTACACAAGGATTCTCGCTGAAATTTAGGTAGATTAAGATCTATCAAACGTGGCATATATTATTGTTTACAACGGTGAAAGCATTACGTAAACAATTGAGTATGAATGTATTCCGCCTAAATGTGTGTGTTTTTGGCACTCTACTAAAGCATGTCAATGCAACAATATATATATATATATATATATATATGTGTGTGTGTGTGTGTGTGTGTGTGTGTGTGTGTATATATATATATATATAAGGGATAAAACTTCTAAAAAACCATTTTCAGATTCAAGAACCAAAAAAGAAACAAGCTTTTCAAAAATAGTTCAAACTCTAGCTGAAAATTTAAATGTTAATCTTCAACATAAGAAAAAAATCTGGTGCTAGAAAAAACAAAAGCATAAATTTAATATAACAGAAGGTAGGAAATTGGTATTCAGGAAAATTTAAGTACAAGTTTTGAGAATCTTGAAAGTGATATTAGAGAAAAGATTCAGTTTTTTTTTAACTTTCAAAAAACGAAGCACCAAAGTGCAAAAACGTTAATATTTTTAAAACAAGTCAACCTGAAAACAACGCGGGGAGTGCCAAAATGCAAGTGATTTCAAATTCTCATGAAAATTTCATTAATCTTGCCACTAACAAATCAAAAGAGAAACCAAACAGTCTCAATTTGAATCAATCCATAGTGCTATCGTAAGTGATGACGATGAAAATCAAGAACCAGACGCAATGCAAATATTTTCAGGGGATAACAATGTATAGTTCACGGCTCAACTATCACCGCAGAAATAACCAAGTATATTTACAAGTTAACGATATTTTTCGTCAACACCCGATGTAAAAATTAACAAAGCACATGTAATGGTACTTAGAGGGTGATCGATCTAGGGGACACCTAAGGATAACATAGTTCCACCAAGCTCGGCTTAACTTGCCATTTCCTATATATCAAGACCTAAGTCCAAAGATTAGTTACCCTCCTTCCAGATGTGAGTATCATAATTACAAGACATAAAAGATCAACACTTACCTTGAGATAAGGGCCTTATAAACCTAAAGAAGGTGTATAGAACCTTATCAAGAAGGTGTACCGTAGACTCAGGATAGAATAATATGCACTGTGTTAAGAGGAAACATGCAAATATACCACAACTGTTATATCAGATGACATGTTGAAGGGAAAAATTGTCGCACGCCAACACCCAATGTGTATGTGTGAACAAATATCTAAATAAGCAGTTAATAATGTAAGTGTGGGGAGATACAACTTTTATAGTGGTTCGACGCTAACACCTACATCCACTTTATAATCATCATTCATCATATCTTTGGTTGATTACAAAGTTATACTAGTTCGGACAATAGCTCAGTTCAAAATGTTACAATATAATAACAAAATATATGTTTGTTCTACACTTTGACCAAATTGCCCTTCTTCTTCTTCGTTGAGAAGTGTTGACTTGGTCAACAATATCCAAGTTTTGAGCTCATGACCATGAAGTTCAAAAGTAGCATGACAATCCTTGTTAATGTTCAAGTGTTGATGGAAAACATGCACACCATGTTTTAATTATCCATGCCATCTCCAATGGCCATGGTGAAGGTGTTGGAAGCCATTAATGAGTGTTTGGAGCTCTCAAAGTCCAAAAATTCCAAGGGAAAAAGTTCCAAATGAAGGCCAAGGCTTGGGGTATTTATAGGAGGGAGGTTAAGTGGGAATAGGTAGGAAATGCAGACCACAACCCTTAATTTCGGGCCAAAAAGGGCCTTTGTAACGACCCGCATTCTACGCATCATAGGATCGTAGGATATTTATTTCTGTCACATACGAAGTCGTATGGTCATGTAACTTTGGGAGACGACTATTGGGGTCATTTCCCATGTTCATGATTTTTCCCGATTTTTAAATGACCATTTTACCCCTAGTTGGCACAGTTTTGGCCATAACTTTTGACTGGAAAGGAATTTTGACTTGAAACCACTTCCATTGGCTCCGGATGATGGTTTCTCTTTCCGTAGAGTGGTCACATTAGCCAAACGGACTCACCGTTTGGGAGATATGGCTGAAACAAGTTTCAGATGGTGAAAAACAGCTTAATTGGGCTTAACCGGGTGATTAGCAGCTAGGCCCAGAGGGGAATTTCGGGTTTAGGGGTATATAGGGGCTGATTAGGGTTAGAAAACATTTCTTTAGACATTTTCCAGCCGCCACTTTCATTCCTCTTAGCCTAGCCATGGCCTCCACCCTCTAAATCTCTTCAAAACACCTCTTAATCACTTTCTAATTGAAGATTAGGCTTAGCAAACATCAAATCAAGGAGTATTAGCACGAGAACCGAGGTAGAGCTGCTGTGTAAGATTGGGAACAACGCCAAGTCAGAGGATATTTCAGTTTTGGGGTTTTAGTTGTGGCAAAGGTGAGTGATTTGCATAGTTTTTGCACTAATTACGGTAATTAAGGGTAATTAGTGAAGATTAGCGAATTTATACACTAATAAATTCTGGAAAAATGTTTAGAAATTCTCAAATAATATTTTATGCTTCTGTTAGAAATTTGGTTCAATTTGATTAAGTTTTGTTAACCCTATGATTAGTTCTACTTAAACATGCTATGGGAAAATATGAAGTTTTAATCACTTTTGATCCATTTTGATTCATTTGAATTGTTGTTTGCTGTGTGTGGTTGCTATTACATGTTGTTATGACTCTATGGTATGTTTTATGATTGATTAGAATAGTTAAATTGGTCGAAAACGTCGTCGAATGGCGTAGAAAGCTCGCTGGAAAGTTGCAGAAATGTGCAGGTTCCTAACCGGTTCGGATCGGATGAGGCTCGGATCGGATATGTGAACTGGGCAAGAAAACCGACCCGAACTGGAGTTTGACACCTAGGAGACTTGGCGAGAAGGAAGGCCGTTTACTTAGAGTTGGAGTGGACAAAAGGGATCGGATCGGAAGAATAATGGAGACCAGATCGGATCAGCTCAAGAATGGAAGGCTACGACTGGAGCAAGGCGAAGGGAGCGGATCGGATCAGGGCAGATGAAGAACGGGATCGGATCGGATCGGGGTAGATGGAAAACGAGGGAGCTGATCGAAGAAAACTGGAAGGAAGACAGTAACCCGACCCGACCCGGAGGAGGACACCGACCCGACCCGAAGTGGAGTATCCGACCCGAACCAATGAAGGTGATGACTACCGACCCGAACCGATGAAGGTGATGACTACCGAACCGAACCGAATTCTAGGACTGTTAATGCGCGACAACTCTTCTGAAGACCCACTCCAATTCTACCAAACCCGAAATGCAAAGGAAGTCCAAATGAGAAGTTAGAGCTTAAGATTCAGATGGGAATCAACGAGTTCGCTTCATGGTTGGGCTTTACTGCGGGACGCGTGCCAAGGAGTTATCAACGTCTATAGCTTTGGACCACTATGGTAGGAGGTACGAAGGCGGATTCAGGGCCATTATGGCATCGGTAGAACCAAGGGCTACAGCCAATGAAGTGGGTCATTGAAATGTTTGGTCATGACTCCATATGTTTAGCTTGGTCAGAGCAGGGTTTCTACAAGTCGGGATTCGTCGTTGCCTCAGTTTGTCTAGTGTTCCAAAGTGGTAAATATCGTATGCTTTACGCACTGAGTGAGAGATGTGAGGATGGTTGCTATGGATAATTTGTTTGCTATCATTGTGACATGCACACCCCACCCCCGTATCCTTACACTATTTATTATGGCACCTTAGAGTATTGTACGGTATGTGGTACTAACTCTTTGGTTGCAGGTCCAGGTTCAGGTATGGTTTAGTATACCTGTTATCATTCTGTTTAGATGCTTATCGCTCATACCAGGCTTTATTTCTGACCCAGAGTTTTATGTCTCCTCTTATTACTCTGGGTGCTCACACGAGCAGACTAGAGACAAGTTAGCTGGTGATGCACGGGTAGATGATCCGGAGACGAGCAGGAGGCTTCCACGTAATATATATATGATATTCTCCCTGTGTTGTTGAAGATCACTGCTTGGGCATTGGTGGTGCATCTTCTACTTTAGCCTTCTTTTGTTTAGAGACAGTAAATTTGGAAAATTGTAATAAGCTGTATATGGATTTCCGCTGCTCTGATGATTGATGTTGATTTTAATTATCAGCTTATGCACTGTCTCACCTGTTTTATGTCAAGTATGTTATTATTATATTTTGTTCCATGCGCTGTGAGACATTCTACAGGTTCCTTGATGAGTTCATTCTCTTCTTTCCTTTCTCCTGACGACCGTCCCGTGCTAGTTGGGCATGTGTACAGCGCACTTTCGGAGGAAATGCAGGCTGGTGCGGGGCGGGCCGTCTCACTTGGTATCAGAGCTCTAGGTTGCGTAGTTAACCTAGGGAAGTTATCAGGGAGAGATAATATACGTATACGAGAGAGCGTATTTGTGATTACTTTGGTTTTCAAAAGCTATATATATATATACTATTAGTAGTATAAGGATGAAGTCGTACTGCACTAGCACCGCTATGGAGTCGTTAATTGTTTCCTTTTTCAGATTGACGATGAGCCGATATACTAGAGGTGCTGGTAGGGGAGCCAACAATGGGAATGCTACTGACATGAGGACGATGTTTACAGACCTCATGAGAGAGATGCCTAGAGATGTACAGAGGGCAGCTCCCAATGGTGGAAATGGTGGTGGTCCAATAGTGCAGGCGCCAAGAGTCGACTTCGCCAAGCTGAATAAGGACTATACTAGCCTTGGTGGGAAGCCGTTCCACGGAACGGAGTCGGCTACGGATGTTCAAGATTGGTTGGATAGTTGCGAACGCATCTTCGAGGATTTTGGTATCGAGGATGCGATGAAGAGAAAGCTAGCGTCCCGTCAGCTGCAAGGGCGGGCAATGAATTGGTGGAATGCTATAAAGGCAGCCACTCCCGAAGATCATATTACTTGGAAGCAGTTTAAGGCTCGTTTTAGTGAGAAGTTCATTCCAGCTGCTCAGAAGTCAATGCTGTTTAAGAAGTTCTTGGAGCTCAAGTAGAATGGCAGAGCTGTCTCGGAGTATATTGCCGAATTTGACACTTTGTCAAAATATGGGTTATCTCTTATTGATACTGCCGAGAAAAAGAATGAGAAATTCATAACTGGTTTGGATCAGTACTTAGGTGAAAGACTTATTAACCACATCGATGAAACGTTTGAATCGGTTGTGGGGAAAGCATTAAGATCAGAAAGTCTCTACCCTAAGCCGAAAACTGAGGTTGCATCTGCAGAAGAGCCAAAACCACAAGCAAGTGGTGGAGGCAAGAGTGGTTCCCAGAATAAAAGAAAGCAGAATCAGACTAAGGATGGCCAGAAGAAAAGGAATAAGCAAGAGGTGGAGTGCTTCAGCTGTGGTAAAAAGGGCCATTATGCTAGTAATTGTCGGGCCAAGCCAGTGGATAGGAAGTGCTTCAACTGTGGCCAAATGGGACATCACAAGGACAAGTGTCCACAGCCCCCTAAAGAAAAGCAAATGGTGAAAGCCTACACTCTTAATGCTATTCCTTCTTCGTTGAATGCCCCAACAACGGCGGAGAAGGGAAAGATTGTCGTCATTCAAGGTATGCTTTCTGTTTATGATGTTCCTGTTAGAGTTTTGTTTGATACCGGAACTTCCAGTTCTTTCATATCTAGTGACCTGGTAGATAGGTTGGGATTGGAGCCCGAGATTGTCGATAGACCTTTAGTAGTGACGAACCCGATTGGTGGTTCTACTAGCCTTGGCATGATTTGTCGTAATGTGGTCCTATCGAGTCATGGATGCATGTTTGTTTGTGATTGCTTTGTTTTGGGCTTTACTGGGTTTGGCATTATTTTGGGAGTAGATTGGCTCCAAAGTTACGGGGTGGTGGTAGACTGTGAGGGCTTCTTAGTGACAGCTAGAGCGGATGATGGGCGGAGGATAGTGTTTGGTGGTCTACCCAGTAAGGGGGTATTGGCTAGTTTTCTAAACTCCCTCGACATTCCGCATAGTGAGTTGTCAGGTTTGCCCGTGGTTGGCCAGTATCCGGATGTTTTCGAAGAAGTGACCGGACTTCCACCACACCGAGAGATTGAGTTTCGTATTGATTTGGTAAAGGATGCCAGACCTATAGTGATGCCACTTCGTCGTATGACACCAAGGGAGCAGCGAGAGCTCGAGGTGCAAGTCAGCGATCTTTTGAAGAAGGGATTTATCAGAAGGAGTGTTTCTGAATGGGGAGCACCAGTTGTGTTTGCTACCAAGGCGGATGGTTCCCTTCGTTTGTGTGTAGACTACCGCGAGTTGAATAAAGTGACGAGGAAGAACAAGTATCCTCTCCCGCGGATAGATGATTTGTTCGATCAGTTGAGTGGTGCGAGAGTGTTCTCTCAGTTGGATCTCGCGACAGGTTTTCATCAGCTTAGAGTGGAAGCTGAGAGTATAGCTAAAACGGCATTTCGAACGCCGTCTGGATTTTATGAATGGTTGGTTATGCCATTTGGGCTGACCAATGCCCCAGCATATTTTGTGGATCTTATGAATAGGGTATTCAGAGATCAGTTGAATAAGTTTGTCCTTGTGTTCGTTGATGATATTTTGGTCTATTCGAGGACAGAGGAAGAACACAAGGAACATTTAAGAGTAGCGATGGAGGTGTTGAGAAAACACCAATTGAAAGCAAAGTTTTCTAAGTGTCACTTCTGGAAGAGGGAAGTGAGGTTCTTGGGCCATGTTGTATCAGAGAATGGTATTGCCGTGGACCCAGCAAAGGTGGCTACGGTACAAGATTGGCCTACGCCCAAGAATGCAACAGATGTAAGAAGTTTCTTGGGGTTAGCTGGATATTATCGTAAGTTTATCCAAGGTTTCTCCAAGTTAGCTGCACCATTGACCCAGTTGACCAAGAAGAATCAAGCTTTTGTTTGGGATGAAAGGTGCGAGAATGCATTCAAGAGTCTAAAGGACAAGTTGACAAGCGCACCAGTGTTAGTCATTCCTAAGGGGGATGAAGAGATGACGGTATACACGGATGCCTGTGGTACCGGACTGGGTGCTGTAATGATGCAAGGCGGTAGGGTTGTAGCTTACGCAAGTCGGCAATTGAAGCCGCACGAGAGAAGATACCCTACCCATGATTTAGAATTGGCAGCGATCGTGTTCGCATTAAAGATGTGGAGACACTATCTCTTGGGAGAAAGATTTGAGTTGTTTACAGATCATAAGTCGTTAAAGTATCTCTTCTCTCAGAAAGGTCTGAATCTCCGTCAGCAGAGATGGCTAGAGTTCTTAGCTTCCTATGATTTTGACATCGCATACACACCGGGAAAGGGCAATGCGGTGGCTGATGCATTGAGTAGAAGACATGCCAGTCTAGGGGCTATGTTCCTTGAATGGAAGCAACTGGAGTATATCGCGGGTTTTGATTTCAGACCAAAGTGCGAATTGGATCCAGAAATGTTAGCAAGTTTGACGATCAGACCCACTTTGATTGAGCAGATCGGCTCTAGTCAGAGGGACGATCCTAACCTATTGGAAACCATCTCCAAGTTAGAGATGGGTATCGATGAGGAGATGAACAAGTATGGGCTTGATCGAGATAGATGGCTTAGAAAGAATGGAAAGCTTGTTGTACCCAATGTCAATGGATTGAGGGATGAAGTGCTTAGAGAATGTCATCACTCAAAGCTAACTATACACCCCAGTGGTAACAAGATGTATCGAGATATGAAGCAGACTTACTACTGGGAAGGGATGAAAAGAGACGTTGGGAAGTTTATATCCAAGTGCATGAATTGCCAGCTAGTTAAAGCCGAACAAAAGAAGCCTAGTGGGTTGTTGCAACCATTAGAAATTCCCGAATGGAAATGGGAGCAAGTCTCGATGGATTTCATCGATGGTTTACCAAGGACTAGATCGGGACATGATAGCATTTGGGTGATTGTGGATCGATTGACTAAAAGTGCAAGGTTTATACCAGTCAAATCGACCAGAACGGCAGCTAAGTTAGCAGAATTGTATATGAAGTGGGTAGTGAGATTTCATGGAGTACCTAAAAGCATTGTGAGCGACCGAGACCCGTTGTTCACTAGTGGGTTTTGGAAGAGCTTACAAGAGGCTCTAGGGTCAGAGTTACATCTCAGTACCGCATATCATCCTCAGACCGATGGTCAGACGGAGAGGGTGAACCGTATTTTGGAAGATCTCTTGAGAGCATGTATATTGGATTTCGGTGGATCATGGGATGACCATTTGCATCTAGTAGAGTTTGCATATAATAATAGCTACCAATCCAGCATTGGTATGGCTCCGTTTGAAGCTTTGTACGGAAGACCGTGTAACTCACCATCATGTTGGATAGAGACTGGCGAGAAGTTTATGCTTGGACCAGATGTGGTGAGGGAAACTTCAGATAAGATCAAGATCATTCAACAACGAATGAAGGCAGCCCAAGATAGGCAGAAAAGTTATGCTGATAAGAGAAGAAGAGACTTAAAATTCTCCGTTGGTGACTTGGTGTTTGTCAAGATCTCTTCGTTGAAGAGCGTAATACGATTTGGCAGGAGAGGCAAGTTGGCACAAAGATTCGTTGGCCCATTCCCTGTTCTTGAACTAGTCGGGAATTTGGCATATAGAATTGACTTACCAGAGAAAATGGCGGGAGTTCACAACGATTTTCATGTTTCCCAACTAAGGAAGTTCGTTCACGACTCAGATATGACTATTTCACCTGATCAGTTAGAGGACTTCGAAGTAGAACCCGAGGCGGTTGGGAACCGCAAGCCGGCCCGTATTGTCGAGCACGACATGAAGCAACTTCGAAGAAAGGCGGTGAAGCTAGTCAAGGTTCAGTGGGGCGAGGACGAGAATGATTGTACTTGGGAGACAGAGGAGAACATTAGGAAGGCACACCCAGAACTCTTTGCCTGGTAAGATTTTGACTTCGATTTAGTTTTCCGCATGCTAGGATAGGCTTGTTTGCTTGTTTTGTATGTTCGATTGTTGTATGTGGTTGTTAGGCATGCGGGATCCTTTGTATGTTTTGGGTTAAAGAATTCCGGGGACGAAATTTCTTAAGGGGGGAAGAGTGTAACGACCCGCATTCTACGCATCATAGGATCGTAGGATATTTATTTCTGTCACATACGAAGTCGTATGGTCATGTAACTTTGGGAGACGACTATTGGGGTCATTTCCCATGTTCATGATTTTTCCCAATTTTTAAATGACCATTTTACCCATAGTTGGCACTGTTTTGGCCATAACTTTTGACTGGAAAGGAATTTTGACCTAAAACCACTTCCATTGGCTCCGGATGATGGTTTCTCTTTCCGTAGAGTGGTCACGTTAGCCAAACGGACTAACCGTTTGGGAGATATGGCTGAAACAAGTTTCAGATGGTGGAAAACAGCTTAATTGGGCTTAACCGGGTGATTAGCAGCTAGGCCCAGAGGGGAATTTCGGGTTTAGGGGTATATAGGGGCTGATTAGGGTTAGAAAACATTTCTTTAGACATTTTCCAGCCGCCACTTTCATTCCTCTTAGCCTAGCCATGGCCTCCACCCTCTAAATCTCTTCAAAACACCTCTTAATCACTTTCTAATTGAAGATTAGGCTTAGCAAACATCAAATCAAGGAGTATTAGCACGAGAACCGAGGTAGAGCTGCTGTGTAAGATTGGGAACAGCGCCAAGTCAGAGGATATTTCAATTTTGGGGTTTTAGTTGTGGCAAAGGTGAGTGATTTGCATAGTTTTTGCACTAATTACGGTAATTAAGGGTAATTAGTGAAGATTAGCGAATTTATACACTAATAAATTCTGGAAAAATGTTTAGAAATTCTCAAATAATATTTTATGCTTCTGTTAGAAATTTGGTTCAATTTGATTACGTTTTGTTAACCCTATGATTAGTTCTACTTAAACATGCTATGGGAAAATATGAAGTTTTTAGTCACTTTTGATCCATTTTGATTCATTTGAATTGTTGTTTGCTATGTGTGGTTGCTATTACATGTTGCTAAGAATAGTTAAATTGGTCGAAAACGTCGTCGAATGGCGTAGAAAGCTCGCTGGAAAGTTGCAGAAATGTGCAGGTTCCTAACCGGTTCGGATCGGATGAGGCTCGGATCGGATATGTGAACTGGGCAAGAAAACCGACCCGAACTGGAGTTTGACACCTAGGAGACTTGGCGAGAAGGAAGGCCGTTTACTTAGAGTTGGAGTGGACAAAAGGGATCGGATCAGAAGAATAATGGAGACCAGATCGGATCAGCTCAAGAATGGAAGGCTACGACTGGAGCAAGGCGAAGGGAGCGGATCGGATCAGGGCAGATGAAGAACGGGATCGGATCGGATCGGGGTAGATGGAAAACGAGGGAGCTGATCGAAGAAAACTGGAAGGAAGACAGTAACCCGACCCGACCCGGAGGAGGACACCGACCCGACCCGAAGTGGAGTATCCGACCCGAACCGATGAAGGTGATGACTACCGACCCGAACCGATGAAGGTGATGACTACCGAACCGAACCGAATTCTAGGACTGTTAATGCGCGACAACTCTTCTGAAGACCCACTCCAATTCGACCAAACCCGAAATGCAAAGGAAGTCCAAATGAGAAGTTAGAGCTTAAGATTCAGATGGGAATCAACGAGTTCGCTTCATGGTTGGGCTTTGCTGCGGGACGCGTGCCAAGGAGTTATCGACGTCTATAGCTTTGGACCATTATGGTAGGAGGTACGAAGGCGGATTCAGGGCCATTATGGCATCGGTAGAACCAAGGGCTACAACCAATGAAGTGGGTCATTGAAATGTTTGGTCATGACTCCATATGTTTAGCTTGGTCATAGCAGGGTTTCTACAAGTCGGGATTCGTCGTTGCCTCAGTTTGTCTAGTGTTCCAAAGTGGTAGATATCGTATGCTTTACGCACTGAGTGAGAGATGTGAGGATGGTTGCTATGGATGATTTGTTTGCTATCATTGTGACATGCACACCCCACCCCCGTATCCTTACACTATTTATTATGGCACCTTAGAGTATTGTACGGTATGTGGTACTAACTCTTTGGTTGCAGGTCCAGGTTCAGGTATGGTTTAGTATACCTGTTATCATTCTGTTTAGATGCTTATCGCTCATACCAGGCTTTATGTCTGACCCAGAGTTTTATGTCTCCTCTTATTACTCTGGGTGCTCACACGAGCAGACTAGAGACAGGTTAGCTGGTGATGCACGGGTAGATGATCCGGAGACGAGCAGGAGGCTTCCGCGTAATATATATATGATATTCTCCCTGTGTTGTTGAAGATCACTGCTTGGCATTGGTGGTGCATCTTCTACTTTAGCCTTCTTTTGTTTAGAGACAGTAAATTTGGAAAATTGTAATAAGCTGTATATGGATTTCCGCTGCTCTGATGATTGATGTTGATTTTAATTATCAGCTTATGCACTGTCTCACCTGTTTTATGTCAAGTATGTTATTATTATATTTTGTTCCATGCGCTGTGAGACATTCTACAGGTTCCTTGATTAGTTCATTCTCTTCTTTCCTTTCTCCTGACGACCGTCCCGTGCTAGTTGGGCATGTGTACAACGCACTTTCGGAGGAAATGCAGGCTGGTGCGGGGCGGGCCGTCTCAGCCTTCATACAGAAAATTCGCACCCCCTGGCGAGGGGTGCGAAAATTTCGCACCTCCCCCGAGTGTGGAATTTCGCGCCTCCCCGGGGGGTGCGGAAATTCATGCCTCCCCGGGGAGGGGGGGGGAGGGGTGTGGAAATTCGCGCCTCCCCAGGGGGTGCGGAATTTCGCGCCTCCCGGTGGGCTGCGGAATTCGCACCTCCCCACCCGGGGGGTGCGGAATTTCGCGCCTCCCGGTGGGCTGCGGAAATTCACACCTCCCCGGGGACTACGTAATTTTGCACCTCCCCAGGGGCTGCGGAATTTCGCACCCCCTGGAGTGGTCCGAAATTCACAAACCACTGGGGGATATGAATTTGACGGAGGAAGGGGGCCGAGATCATGATGTCGAGGGAGTCGAAGTTCCCAAATGCGAAAAGAGGGAATCCTTGGTTTTGCTGGTCCAAAGTAGGGGATCTGGGCTTCCGACATGGAGAAAATCGGATGAATCTGGTCTTTCGGCTCGTAGCACGGCTCGCCTTCGGCTCGGATGACGGTTTGCCTAAGAGTTCATTAGGCCCGAACGAGTCCATCTGATAGAGGTTTCGAGACTCCTTGTGTTTGCGACGCGACTTCGACCCAGCTGCTTTGTGTTTTTTAACGCTTGAGCACGTCACTTACCGAACACTTGACGTGTGATAGCTTTGACATAAAAGTGTTTCAACATTTTCCCCCCAAAACATATCTTGTTTGGTCCAAGGAAGGTGTGTTTTGCGAGGAGAAGAGAGATCCAGAAACCAAAGTTAGGAGAAGTCTGAAGCGAGCTTTTCTATTCATGAGAAGGAAGAGCCAAGGCCTCGCTGGGTCATACTATCCAGAAAACAAAAGCCGGTAAGTCAGAAATCCATGACCGCTTCAGATCATATTAGTGGAAGACCACGATCGCTTGGGATTGTACTAAGGAAAGAAATCCGACGATCGCTTAGGATCGTATTAATAAAAAGTCATAACCTCTTGGGATCGTATGAAGATAACCAGAATATCCGAGAGATTGGAGGAACCTAATAACCATGACAAGTTGAGTAAATGTAACCTTATTGAAGAAGGACAAGAGGCCAAAATAGACACAAGTTGATATTCTTGTCGTGTCATGGGCAAGTTCACCAGATGTAATGCAAGGTCGTTAACAAGGCGACCCACTAATCCAAACGAGCAGGATTGCAGAAGATTCGATACTCGTCATAAACCCACGAGTGAATATTCTTGTCGTGTCACGGACAAGTCCACCCGCACTAAACCATGGTCATTGACGAAGCGACCCACTAATCCAAACGAGCAGGATCGTAAAAGATCCGATGCTCGCCACAAATCCACGAGTGGATATTCTCTCCATGCCACTTGACAAGTCCACCCGATGTAATCCAAGGTCGTGGACAAGGCGTCCCACTAACCCAAACGAGCAGGATTGAATGAGATCTGAAACTCGCCACAAATACATGAGTGGATATTCTTGTCGTGTCACTGACAAGTCCACCCGGTTTAATCCAAGGTCATTGACAAGGCGACCCATTAATCCAAACAAGTGGGACCGTGCACGATCCGACACTCACTATAAGTTGAGGCGGTCTCGTCGAAGTAGGACGAGAAGCCAAGATAGCCAGACACTTATTAGAGTTTGCAATTCTGTTATCGATTTCATACTTCGCAAGCAAGCATCCTTACTTTGCGAAGTAATTTTATTAAAGTTATAAAAGTTAGGGATTTTTAGTAAAGCCACAAGAAAACCAACGGTTTGTCATCTGTAAAGAGCATGCTTTGGGAGCTGGCCTGCCCCCGTGCATGGGTAAGCGGACTTGGCCGTTTTTCGATTCCAAATTCATTTATCAAGGAAAGCGAATAGTTTATTGTTTGTGAAGAGCATGCCCAGGATCTCTCCCGTTCCTATTACATGGGTAAACAAACATAACCATTCACAATCCAAAGCTGAGAAAAGTAATTTTTTCATGAATAACCAAAAGGAAGGATACATCCAAAGGACTAAAGTCCTCAAAGCCAATGCCATGGGCCGAAGCCCAAATAACCGAGCCTAGAGAGCCAGAATGAGAAAGCAATAAGTGAGGAGCACATTATTTGAGAGCCAGAGAATCCATGAACCAAAATCCAAAGTCCATAAGACAAAGAACCAAGGGAGGTTAAAAACCAAGGACCAAGCGCCAAAGGCCCTAAACCAAATCCAAGAAGCTGAAAAATCCAAAAGATAGGAAGCCAAGAAACCAAACCGGAGGTTCCAAAACAAGAAGACCAGAAAACCAAGACCAATATCTGAAAGGTCATGAAGAACCAAGATCACTTAACCAAAATATCCACCACGACGGAAGACCAGATCCGCAAGCCGAAGGATACATGTGCCATAGAGACTTGCATCCAAGACACCAGAGCCAATAATGGGTCTAGTTTGAAGCGGGCCCCCGAGCGCGGGGCTCAGGCCTTTCTTGAATAGCAATTGGGGGTTGTACCAGTTCTGATATCCAAGCCCGAGTTCGAATGAATCGTGCCAGTTCTCCATTTCTAACACGCTCTTTAATGGCATTCTTAAGATCACGACACTCATTTGTATTGTGACCAGCGATGTCATGAAATATGCAGTGTTTGCCAGAATCTCTTTCTTGTTGAGAGGGCTCCCGAGCGGGAGGCTTTTTGAAGGGAGCAATAGGGTGAACTTATCGGTAGATCTCCTCGAGAGTGTGAGTAAGCTCCGAGTAGGTTGGGAACATATGTTGCCTATTAGCCTTGTTATGGGGCTTTCCTTTACTTGAGACAATAGCTCGAGTATCCAAAACTTGTAGGACTGTGCTTCCATCGGGAATGGGGGTGCCCCCGAGTGTCGAGGGAGCGGCGCTGATTCAAGGATCGACGTCATCCTGCTGTGGAGTGTGCGAGGTTGCCCCCATGTCCCGAGTTATAAACTGCGGAACATGGGCACTTGCTCCAATGATGTCTGTTTGGTCAGTTGACCTTCCAAAACCATGTAATCTACCCTCAATCCGAGCGAGGAACGTGTTCATAACTTCTGCTTGCTGATCCAGGCAAGCGATCAATCCTCTAGCCAATTCCAGTAAGTCATCTCAAGTAACCAACTCCAAGAGTTCTTCCGTAGTAGTCCATTGACTTTCCTCGCTACTAGTGGCGTGAACATTGGAGGTAGCAACGAGCCATTTACATTTAACCATGTCGAGAAGCGATTAACGAAGTCGAAGTCAAAAACTGAAACCGAAGTCGAGATCCAAAGGCAAATCCAAGATACTTATCCAAAGAAGAGGTCAAAGCTATGAGCCCCCCTTCCTGACGCGCCAAAATGTTACGGGAAAAATTGTCACACGCCAACACCCAATGTGTATGTGTGAACAAATATCCAAATAAGTAGTAAATAATGTAAGTGCGGGGAGACACAACTTTTATACTGGTTCGACGCTAACACCTACGTCCACTTTACAATCATTCATCATATCTTTGGTCGATTACAAAGTTGTACAAGTTCAGACAATAGCTAAGTTCAAAGTGCTACAATTGAATAACAAAATATATGTTTGTTCTACACTTTGACCAAATTGCCCATTTCTTTTTCGTTGAGAAGCACTGACTTGGTCAATAATATCCAAGTTTAGAGCTCATGTTCATGAAGTTCAAAAGTAGCACAACAATCCCTGTTAATGTTCAAGTGTTGATGGAAAACATGTATGCCATGTTTTAATTGTCCGTGCCATCTCCAATGGCCATGGTGAATGTGTTGGAAGCCATTAACGAGTGTTTGGAGCTCCCAAAGTCCAAAAATTCCAAGGGAAACGAATCCAAATGAAGACTAAGGCTTGGGGTACTTATAGGAGGGAGGTTAGGTGGGAGTAGGTAGGAAATGAGGACCATAACCCTTAGTTTCGGGCTAAAAAAGGGCCTCCATACAAAAAATTCGCAACCCCTAACGAGGGGTGCGAAGATTTCACCTCCCTGGGGGAGTGCGGAAATTAGCGCCACCCCGGGGGGTGCGGAAATTTGCGCCTCCCCGGGGGCTGCGGAAATTCACGCCTCCCAAGGGGCTGCGGAATTTCGCGCCTCCCGGGAGGCTGCGGAATTTGACGCCTCCCCAGGGGCTGCGGAATATCGTGCCTCCCCGGGGGGTGCAGAATTTGCACCCCCTAGAGTGGTGCGGAAATTCGCACCCCATCGAGAGATACAAATTTGATGGAGGAAGTGGGCCGAGATCGTGATGTCGAGGGGGCCGAGATCGTGCTGTCGAGGGAGCCGAAGTTCCCAAATGTGAAGTGTGGGAATCCACGGTTTTGCTGGTCCGAACACTACAAGAAAAACCACAAATAACAGCAAATTTTTAGCAGTGGAAAATTCCATCGCAAATTAGCGACGAATTGTCGTGGAATCTGTAGGGGATATTTTCTAGAATTTTTTATTTTAACTTGCTTTAAAATATTACCGTCGAGACCATTTTTCCACCGCTAAACCATAGCAAATTGCAATGGTTTAACATCATCATTATTTTTTCGCTGAATTCCATTGCAATTAGAGACAGTTTATCATCACGTAATTTTTGAAGCTATTTTGCAGCAGATTTTCAAGGGATTCGCAAGGGACTGATATGCTTATTCTTCATAAAACGTTTTACTTTTATGTTTTTAATAAGTAATTGATAAATAAAAATAAATTTTAAATAATTAATGTTATTAATAATATACTAACAAAAATAAATAAATATTATTAATAGTAAACAGAGGTTAATTATTACCATCGATTAATTAATAATTACTAATTAATGAAGAGATAATAATAATTAATAATATAGATTAATAAGTAATCTTTAGTACTCAATGATTAATATATATTTTTAATAATTAAGAAGTAAAATTTATTATTTATCATATAAAATTCAGTAACTATAATTGATAAATATGTTTAATGCGTATTAATTCAAAAAAATTAAAACTTTCGTAATTTCAATAATTAATATAAAATTTATGTTTTGAAGTTTTCATAATTTTGAAATAAACATAAAATTTTATAAAATGTTAAAATTTTGAAAATAAGAAATTTTATAAATATTAAAGAATTCTGAAATTCGAAGAATACTTAACAAATTATAGATTAATCAAATTGAAAATCATAACTATTTAACTAAATTTATTTTTAATAAGTTATTTTTTGAGATAATTCGGCTTACCAACGGAATCAAACCATATATCACTATTATCAGCATTACTAATAATTTTATTTACTAAATATTTTTTTTGAGATAACTCAGCTTACCAACCATATCACTGTTATCAACACTGCCTAATTTTCACTAATTAATTAAATTTATTTTTAATAATGAATGGTTAATATGTATTTAATAAATAATACTTAAGAATAAAAAAATATTTATTCATTAGTACTTGATGTATAAGAATTATATTTAACATGTAATATTTCCAAAAAAATGAAAGTATTTTTTTTCGTAAAATAAAATAAAAGAAATTCATAATATTTGAATTATTTTGAAGATTTTCATAAAAATCAATAATTAAACTATTTAATATTATTTGCTATTGCGTGGTTTGTATTAGTCTCCCTCCCTAGTTTCCTCCAAATTTTCATTTCCCGCTTAAGACCTAACCCTAAATTAATTCAATTCCCTCCAGCGGCCCCTATTCATTCGCCGCCTCCCTCATTTCACCTAAAATAGATATCGATTTCAAAATATTCTTCCTTCCTCCTCGTTTCAATTCCTTTGCTCCTCACACTTCTGATCTCCTTAACGATAACCCTATCTTTTCCCATCACTAGTTTACTATTGTTAGCTACTAACTTGAGCCCCGTTTAGATCTAAACTTCCTTATCCTTCTATCAGCCTTTTTCAACTTCTTTGATGAACCGCCTCTGCTCTCTTCTCCATCAGACTTTTGTATCTGCCTTCACAAAGACCTTGCCTTATTTTCTTCCAATTCTTTGTCGTTAGCCCTTGTTTACGGCGGATCTAACATTTCTTGGGTCGATCTTTCAAGATTAGAGGTTGTCCTATGCTTCTGGTTTGGTCTTTATGGCGCGGATTAAAATGGTCTACGTTTGATTTTGATTTTGATATAATGGGTGAGTTTCTTGTTTTTGATATATTCATCCGCTTTACGCCTCTTAAAAGTCTAGGGCACTACTCTATATAATTTTTCCTACGTGCAAGTAAATAAATAAAGATTGTAGATTAAATTGGGAAACGGAATTGGATATCTGGAACAAATACCACGACAATCAGTATGACTCTTCTTACATCAAAGATTGTTTCAAAGGACTGCGTCATCTTAATTGAGTGGACATGGAATTTTGTATGCTGCAGATTTGGCAATGAAGGTTTGTTGAATTTTTTTCATTATTTAATGCAACTTACTGTTCATTTCCTTTTGAGTACCCGGATTGGGTAACTCTTGTTACATCTCTTGCATTGGAGTTTCATAATTTGCATTTCCAATACAATAATAAATTTGGGCACTCATATTTGTGTTTGTCCAATTCGATAGTCACTACTGCGTGGAAAATATTGACATGTGCTTTGAAATGCTTAAGGTGTTATTTAACTTATTTTTCTTGATATTCCTATATTCCTAGTTTTTAGATCTAGCCAAAAATGTGTACGAGGATTGCCTGGGAATGGATGCCTGCTAAATAGCAAACCTGAATGTGAATGAAAATAGCAGTTTGTATTCTAAAATACTTTAAGAATTTAGTTTTTTTACTTCTATGTCCAGGACTGGATTATATAGGGCAGTTTAGTGTTGATGTATATAGGTCAGTTTAGTCATTTGAATGATCATGTTTCCAAATTGTAATTAAAATCCTTGGCGAATCCCTTTCCTAATATAAGTGGTTTTATATACTTGGTATCTCATTTTCCATGAAAAATGTCTTCTTTTCTGTATCCCTTTCCTAATATAAAAACACCCTTTTGGCCTTTTGTCAAATATAGACTTGTCGGTTTGAAAGCTATCATGGTATCCATGCTGCACACTTTCTAGCATTATTGATCTTTTTCAAACTTAAAGCATCGCTTATTTCTCAATTGCATAGATGAAGGATACCATCGAATATATAAAAATACTCGTATTCTGTTTTATTTTACTCCTTTTAGAAAGTTGATATACATTGCAGATATGATTCTAGTAACGTCAAAATTTCGTGTGCTGTCTTTGTCGACAAACAAATCTGTTATTCAGTTTCCCAAGCAGGCTATAAGTTTCAAACTATGTGCAGTATTAATGCACACTACACTATGTTAAATCGCATTGATACGATTATTTCAGTATATCGGAATGCTTCACATAAATACCGGAACTAGGAATCATTACTAACCAGGTTGTTAGTTCAGCGAATGCTCAACCCGCGAAAGTGGATGATAGAAAGAATCTGGAAGTCATTCCCAATGCATCTTGGCATAGTCATAATTTGTATGTATTGTGTTTTATGCCTACTCAATGTGCTCATGCAAAAATTAATATGATAGGCAAACCAGTGCATCATTTTTTGTTAAATCCAAATCTCGCAAATTTTCACAATGGCAATCTCAAAATACCACGCAATAAGTCTATAGATCAGCAAAAGTTTGGGTGCTGAGTGGTATTAGGAAGTAATATGCATACAAAATAGCTTACTGAGTGAATGACATATGGATTTTTAACCATATGTAATAACATTTAGTGAAGATCTATATATATCAATGTCTTACATAAACCATCATATGTAGGAATTAATATTTGTCATCTAATTATTTTTGTTGTGTTTCATTGGCTCCCCAATAAGGAATCCCAGCCCACTTATGTACAAAAATCTTAAATTAAAATTTATAAAAACACTTGGAATGCGTACCTACTTATGATTATTGGAATAATTTTCCGAGATAGTTAAGCATGACATAAATCATACTGCCGTTTGTAAATCATGCAAGAGACTGGGAAAGATTAGGAGGAATAAGGACAGAAGTGGAAGAGGCATAGAGGTAAAAACTGTAAATTACATGTGTTGTTTACAGAGTGCACGGTTTGAATGTCGAGGAATGAGAGCAATATCTGGAATGATGGTCGAATTGGGAGTAGAACGTTGAAGAGGAGAGCGGAGGAGGTCAAGGCATCGAGAATAGCACAATCAGGTGTTTGCATTGCATTTTCAATTTGTTTTGTTTTGCTCTTTCTGGCTATTTATTTTCTACTGCTTGTTCGAGAGGGGCTTGCTCTTGTCAACCGGTGTTTAGAATGACTAGATGGTAGGAATATTTTGATATTTATGTATAATCTTTGCCTTCATCACTTGTGGTTCTCGCTTACATGTAGTTAAATGACGAGTAGAGTGAACCGCTTGCAAGAAAATGTATTTAATAACGTCCAGTGCTCAAATTGCGTTTCTCTTCCCAAAGTGATCAGCTATTTGGTTTGGATGCAGTCCGCTTAGGTTGGGGACAATTCATAATACGCTATAATCCAAACTGGATAACCAGGAGTACACGTAAAAGACATAATCTTACCACACACATATTAAAAATATTCGTTTGTGTGGAATCATCATTCTATCACCTATTTATTTTACCATGCTTGTAGCCGATTTTACATTAGTCTTCCACGTTAATTTCTCCTTGCAATAGTAGTAACATTCAAAGAACCAACAAAGTAATGAGTATTTGTCTTTCATACAGAATTGGAAAAGCATCTACTAAATGATGTTCAAAGCATTGAAAATGCAGAGTTGGTGTTGTGAAAACCTACGCCTTTGCGGAAGCGTCCAAAATCTTATTCACCCAATTATTTAAAGATGATTTCTGTGGAAACAAACACAGATACGAAATCACATGCGTAAACACAAAATATTCCACCCAACCACCCTCTTTATTGATTCTCAACACGAATTTTGTTTACACACACTGGTTCAACAACCAACAATAAACAAACTACAAGAATCAATAACCTTATTGAGAAAGGGAAAGAATATCTAGATGACTAAGACTTTTGTTGGAGAAGGAGTATAATGAAAAATGACGGCTAACCCTTGTATTAATTAATTCAGTCTCAACCCCATGCTTTTAATCCAACTCTGGATGCTGTTTTTATAGGAAAATAGAAGGCCTAGGCAAATACCCAATTTGCCCCTTCATTACTTGCAGAATAAGTCACAGAAAGACCAAGTCAAGCTGTAGAGAAACCCGCTTAGACGTCTGACCTAAATAGGTCAGACGTCTGTCAATGCTCTCGGGTTAAAACCCTATATACTCAGACGTCTGACAGGCATAGCTCAGACGTCTGAGCTGAAGCTCACCCCAAAACTGTTCCTTCTTGCCTTCTCTATGTCGCTGCTCCATCTCCTCTAACGCCTAGCACATCCATGCCTCGTCTTCATCAACATATGTGATTTCATGTCACAAATCACAACACTCCACCTTGATATGAAATCGCATCACATCAAATGAACTTCCAACACACAAGTCATCTAGCTCTTTCAACGACACCTACTCTCAATTAAACCATTACAAACACAACCCACCTCCTGCCAATGATGCATCTTCCGCCTAAGATGCAACACGCCTCTATAACGGTCTAAAAGTGTTTGTAATACCACAAGGATCTCCACATTGTGGATTTTCTGCACCGACACCCGTCTACCACCAGATCTGATCTCCTTCCTTGATCACCCCGGATCCCGTGAGCATCATCAACATGAAGACCCCTGTCTAGCACATCAGCAGTGACCAAATTAACCTCTCCACCTTGCTGTGGACTAGGTTCTTCAATGGTCACTTGCCTTCCACCGTCAACCATAGAACCAACCAATCTATACAGGTTTCCCGCCTCCAAGACACCTCTCATCACAACACGATCACCCTTCCTCACTCTCAAAACTCCACCTCGAGTATCATAAGTGCAACCACGGCAATCCAACTGACCAAGAGAAATGAGGTTATGCGAACTAGCGGGCGCATGTCTAACTCCAGAGACTTCCCTTACCACGCCATCATGCATACGAAACCGGATAGATCCAATACCACAAACTGGTAGCTCTACTCCATTGGTTGTTCTAATCACGTCGACATTCTTCTCGTACGAAGAGAAATACATCACATCCTTACAAATGTGAAATCTGGCTCCTGAATCCATCTTCCAAGGATTAACTTCGCTAAACAGGACATCACTAGAAGTAACGCTAATGGAACTTGGAGCAATATCTGCCTGTGCCTCATTACTTCCATCACCATCCGCAGCCTTCTTTTTATCCCTCTAATATGCATAACAATTCTTGCATATGTGACCTTCCTTACCACAACAATAACAAGCACCCTTACCATTAGCCCATTTCTTCTTCCTTCTTGTATCTTTCCCCGAGTCCATTGCTACCATGGCCTCACCTTGAATTGATTTAAAACCCGACCCTTTTCTCCTTAGTTCCTCATTCAAAAGGCTGCTTCGAACAGTTTCCAAAGAGATGGCTCCACCTACATTGGAGTTACTCAATGAAACAACCAAAGTCTCCCAACTTTCTGAAAGCAAACTCATCAGCAAAAGAGCCTGCAACTCATCATCAAAATTGACCTTCAAATTTGCCAATTGATTGATCACATCTTGAAATTCATTCAGGTGCCCTGCAACAGACTTCTCCTTATCCAATCTCAGTTGAACAAGCTTTCGAACCAGAAAAGCCTTACTTGTAGTACTCCTTGACTCATACAAAGATACCAACTTGTCCCACAAATCCTTCGCGGATTCACAATTAGCCACATGATGGAATACCGAATCATCAAGGTACTGCCGAATCAAGGCAATAGCCTTCTTATCCGTCTTCTTCCACTTTCCCTCATCCACACCCGAGGGTTTCTTCCCATCTCCATCAATCGGATCATGAAGACCATTGAGGTAAAGCACATCCTCCCTCTTAGGCTACCAAATCCCCCAATTTCTTCCATTAAAAACAGTCATCTTCAGAAACGCCATCATATCCTTCATAAAAAAAAATTGAATTTTCCACTCCAAAATCACTCTAAGCTTTGCGATGATCTAGCTCCGATACCAACTGTTGAAAACCTGCGCCTTTGCGAAAGCGTCCCGGATCTTATTCACCCAATTACTGAAAGATGCTTTCAATGGAAACAAATACAGATATGAAATCACACGCGCAATCACAAAATATTCCACCCAACCAACCTCTTTATTAATTCTCAACACAAATTTTGTTTACACACACTGGTTCAATAACCAACAATAAACAAACTACAAGAATCAATAACCTTATTGAGAAAGGGAAAGAATATCTAGATGACTAACACTTTTGTTGGAGAAGGAGAACAATGAAGAATGACGGCTAACCCTTAGATTAATTAATTCGGTCTCAATCCCATGCTTTTAATCCAACCTTAGATGCTATTTTTACAGGAGAATAGAAGGCCTAGGCAAATACCCAATTTGCCCCTTCATTACTTGCAGAATAAGTCACAGAAAGACCAAGTCAAGCCATAGAAAACCCGCTCAGACGTCTGACCTAAATAGGTCAGACGCCTGTCAATGCTCTCGGGTTAAAAACCCTGTATACTCAGACGTCTGACAGGCATAGCTCCGACGTCTGAGCTGAAGCTCACCCCAAAACTGCTCCTTCTTGCCTTCTCTCTACCACTGCTCCATCTCCTCTAACGCCTAGCAAATCCATGCCTCGTCTTCATCAACATATGTAATTTCATGTCACCAATCACAATAGTTGGCACTTTTAATGAACATCGATTGTGACGCTTGCTGCATGATAAAACAATATTCTGGTGATAACTCTCTTGTTTCAGCTTATTTTTGGTTCATGTCTCCTTTGCCAAGTAATGGTGCTTCTTCCAGAAACAATCATTGTGTTAGCTGTGCTTAAAGAGCAAGTCTATGTGCCTACTACCCACAAAAATCATGAAGAATTTTGTTTGTTTATGTGATATATTAATATTATTCTTGTTGTGTTAATGTTCAAACCCACTGAATAATTTAGTTGTTTATAATTCAATTTTGTTCACAAAATGAAGGATTGTGGATGTTATTTTATGTGATATATTAATATTATTCTTGTTATTTTATTGCTTATGATATAGTGTTATTTGTATGTGGACGGCAAATTTATATTGTTTTTTGGTTAGTATTTTATATCAGTATTTATAGTTGAATAATATTAGTTCGAAAATCTGAAAGGAGAGGATAATAAAAACATTTATTGTCATATCAGAAAGGAAATAGCGACAATTTAGTAGCAAAAAAGGAATGCTAAATAAAAACGTTGACAACTATCTGTCGTTATTCCCTTGGCAATTAATAAGAGTTTACCAAAGCTTTTTATTAATAATATTTTGTTATAAATTATTTATCTGTCGGTAAATAAATTAAAATTAAATTAATAAATAAAATTATATTTTTATTATAGTAAAATGATGGAAAACTGTCGAAAAACTCATGCCAAAATCCGTCCCTAAAATTGACACAATTACTGTCATGGTTTTTACCGACCACCATGTTATGCCGGAAATCCGTCGTTAAGGCCAATATAGCGACAAATTAGAAGCGGTTTCGGGCGTCGCTATATGCAGTTTTTCTTGTAGTGGAAGTAAGGAGATCTGGGCTTCTAGCATGGAGAAAATCGGATGAATCTGGGCTTTCGGCTTGGAGCACAGCTCGCCTTCGGTTCGGATGACAGTTCGGCTAAGAATTCATTAGGCCCGAACGAGGCCATCTGATAGAGGTTTCGGGTCTCCTTGTGTTTATGATGCAACTTCGACCCAGCTGCTTTGTGTTTTTGACGTTTGAGCACGTCGCTCACCAAACACCTGACGTGTGACAGATTTGACAAAAAAACCTGTCAACATGACATATCATAGCTTTTAGTCACAAAAAAGTGATACTTTCACATCAAACAAGCCAAAGAAAGACCTTGGTTGCTTCAGTTATCACATCATAACGTTATAATAGTCATTTCAGCATTGTGATACGTTAGACATATTATAAAAAGACTGAAGCGCAAGTATAAGCTATAAAGGAAGGATCACTACAACAAAACTGGTATTTTATAACAGTCTACAACTGTTTTTAATAACAATTATAGTTGTTCGATAACTGCTGTATATCTACATATTTTAAAAAACTGCGGATTTTTTATAACGCTTTTTTGCTGCTATAAATGGACATTGTTTTATAGAGAATTTTGACCGCAATGTTATTTTATTACAATAGCTCATTTTAACCGTTATAATACATCAAAATCTCAGTGAAAGCGAGATTATTTATAACATAGGATTGCCGCTATAACATAATTATTCAATAGCAGATATTTGATGCTATTAAATTAACATGTTATAGTATTGCTAAATCCTTTTGCAGCTTATATATTTTAATAATAGCAATCAAAATGAGTCTTCACAAAAAGTTAAAGATGAGTACACAAGATATAATAATAGCAAATAAAATGTCAACTACGAAAGAAATCAATCCATGAGTTAACAAATTCAATACATATGTTTTAAATTTCCATTGATGTCAACTTGAGTACACAAATACAAAACATAGTTCATATTTGTTCGGTTAATACACAAAAGACAAGACAAAACATAGTACGACAAAACACTCCAAATATGCTAGATAAAACACCTCAAACAACTTAGCATCTCCGTCTTACTTTCATTCGCCTCATCACCCTTTGTCGGCATGTATACAACAAAAACGAATCGTTGATGAATATAATATAATTTAAGTCTAGGCATAATTCACTTTATCCATATGCACTTCTTCCCAGGAAGGAATAAGCTTATGAGTATAAGCCTAGGCATAAGGGCAACTCCAACAAAGCATCCGATTTACAAAATGTTGAAATCCAACCTCAAAATGCCTCCCAACGTGCAGATTTTACCTTTCATTCGGATTTCAGGAGGAAAAGTTCCAAAATCCCTAAAATCTTAAGGCGCTTGTTGAACCTCCGCGTAGAGTTACGCGCTTGTTCAACAAGCGCTTGAAGCACAACGGCTTTATTCTCCTCGCGCCTATTGAACAACCGCGTAGAGTCAACCGCTCTATTTTCAACGGCTCCATTTAGTAACGGTTATATTTTAACCCTTACAAATACACCACCCCTCTATTTTCTTCCACATCAACTCGTCTTCTATCATATTTTCTTCCACATGAACTCATCTTCTACCACGTCTATTTAAAAAAATGGTTACTGATTTTGATGTTGATGCCGCAAGAATGAGCTTTGAAACTTTTGATTTACAAGATCTAGGCCAACCTTTTGGTGGAATGCTAACTACTTCAAGTTGGAGTTCTACTGAAGACTATGATCTTAGCTAAATCTGCTGTTCACTTTCGCTACATCCTGTCCGTGGTGCCGATTAAAGTGGTGAAACATTTTGGGGTAGAATCACTAATGCATACAACAGGAAGAACATGGATCGAAATAGAAGTGTTGCTTCCATCAAAGGTCGTTATTGTAAGATTAATCGTCAAACGTAATGCTTTTATTCACAAATGTTCAAACTGAAGCAGTGTAACCCAAGCGGATTTGGAAGTGAAACTCATATGGTAAAAAATGTTTATGTTTTTTTTGTACTTTACATCTTAGCGTTGTAGTAAAAGCTTCATATTATTGC
This sequence comes from Allium sativum, assembly GCA_030737875.1. Lineage (NCBI taxonomy): Eukaryota > Viridiplantae > Streptophyta > Magnoliopsida > Asparagales > Amaryllidaceae > Allium > Allium sativum. The sequence continues at coordinate 307,218,613 of CM060925.1, read as the reverse complement.
TGTAGAGAATTGCCGCAAACAAGTTATTCAAACAAATAACCAGATAGTAAACAAGGACCTCATTTCTGTCAGTTCATGCATGTGTATGACCTACTGGTTAATCATGTGAAATGAAAAGCTTCACTTCAGAAAACAATCCAAGACGTCCAATCAAGCAGTAGTCATGGGAAAGCTACAAGATTTGGAGAGAGTTGTAGCCCGAGAGTTTTACAGGACAGTGCAACTATGGATTTAGCAGAAGATGTTCACCTTACTGCTGACCGATATGATAGGCCCAAAGGATCCAAAGCGGCAAAGAAAAGCCAAGTGGTAGGAGCGAATGAAGGCGAAATCAGAAAATTATTAAAGGAGTCTAATGATATGTATCTGAGCGCACTCCAGAGCAGAAGCATTCACCACCAAGAAAGGATTGACACAATTCAACAACTTGCTGAGGTAAAACGACGAAAGGAGGAAGACGCAGTCATGTTTACGGATATTTCGCAAATGGATGATGTGCAACGCAAGTATATGGAGTATCAGGGATTTGAGATATTGAGACGAAGAAAAGGAGGTGTGTGATTGTAGATAACTTGGATGTAAACTTTAGTTGACTTTGTATGCGCAGTTTGGTGTAAGTTGCATTTTGTTTATGTAGCGTAGGAATTGAGTTTGAAATTTAAAATGGAGTTTGAAATTTTGTTTGGTGTAAGCTGCATTTTGTATATGTAGCTTTGAAATGGAGTTTAAAATTTAAAATGTAGTTTGAAATGTCATGTGAAATGGAGTTTGAAATATAAAATGGAGTTTGAAATGGAGTTTGAAATTTAAAACGAAGTTTGAAATATAAAATAGAGTTTGAAATTTAAAATGAAGTTTGAAATGGAGTTTGAAATGGAGTTTGAAATGAAGTTTAAAATGGAGTTTGAAATTTAAAATGGAGTTTGAAATGGAAAATGAAATAAAAAATGGAGTTTGAAATTTAAAATGGAGTTTAAATTTAAAATGGAGTTTTTTAAAAAAAAATTCCATAGTGACTTTTTTAAATTTTAAACTGGACATAACTTTCAATTTATATTACTAAATCTGAATTTTTAACATTCGTTGAAAAATATAATTAAACAGATTCAAAAGTTTTCGGTTTTAATGAAATCCGAATTATATTGAATCCTACACATTCAATTGAGATTTAAAATCGAATTTTCAAACTGCCGCGTCATTTTAAACTCCATTTTTAATTAAAATAAATCATACCAAACTCCATTTTAAATTTCAAACTCCATTTTAAATTTCAAACTTCATTTTTATTTTCAAACTCCATTTCAAATTTCAAATTTCAAACTCCATTTCAAATTTCGAATTTAAATTTCAAACTCCATTTCAAATTTCGAATTTAAATTTCAAACTCCATTTCAAATTTCAAATTTAAATTTCAAACTCCATTTTAAATTTCAAACCCTATTTCAAACTCCATTTTAAATTTCAAACTTCATTTTAAGTTTCAAACTCCATTTCAAACTCCATTACAAACTCCATTTTAAATTTCAAACTTCATTTTAAATTTCAAATTCCATTTCAAATTCCATTTCAAACTCCATTACAAACTCAATTTTAAATTTCAAATTTAAATTTCAAATTCCATTTTAAATTTCAAACTCCATTTTAATCTCCAAGCTCCATTTCAAACTCAATATTAAATTTGAAACTTCATTTTCCATTTCAAACTCCATTTTAAACTCCATTTCAAACTCAATTTCAAATTTCAAATTTAAATTTCAAACTCCATTTTAAATTTCAAACTCCATTTTGAATTTCAAATTCCATTTTAAACTCCAAGCTCCATTTCAAACTCCATTTTAAATTTCAAACTTCATTTTCCATTTCAAACTCCATTTTAAATTTCAAACTCCATTTTAAATTTCAAACTCCATTTCGATCTCTATTATAAATTTCAAACTTCATTTTACATTTCAAATTCCGTTTCAAACTCCATTTCAATCTCCATTTCAAACTCAATTTTAAATTTTGAATTTAAATTTCAAACTTCATTTCAAATTTCAAACTCCATTTTAAATTTCAAACTCCAAGCTCCATTTTAAAATCCATTTTAAATTTCAAACTCCATTTTAAATTTCAAATTTAAATTTCAAACTCCATTACTTCATTTTCCATTTCAAACTCCATTTCAAACTCCATTTTAAATTTCATATTTAAATTTCAAACTCCATTGTAAATTTCAAACTCCATTTTAAATTTCAAACTCCATTTCAAACTCCATTTTAAGTTTCAAACTCCATTTTAAATTTCAAACTCCATTTTAAATTTCAAACTTCATTTTAAATTTCAAATTCTATTTCAAACTCCATTTCAAACTCCATTTCAAACTCAATTTAAAATTTCAAATTTAAATTTCAAACTCCGTTTTAAATTTCAAACTCCAAGCTCCATTTCAAACTCCATTTTAAATTTCAAACTTTATTTTTCATTTCAAACTCCATTTCAAACTCCGTTTCAAACTCCATTTCAAACTCAATTTTAAATTTCAAATTTAAATTTCAAACTCCATTTTAAATTTCAAACTCCATTTTAAACTCCAAGCTCCATTTCAAACTCCATTTTAAATTTCAAACTTCATTTTCCATTTCAAACTCGATTTCAAACTCCATTTTAAAATTTCAAACTCCATTTTAAATTTCAAACTTCATTTAAATTTCAAATTCCATTTCAAACTCCATTTCAAAATCTATTTCAAACTCAATTTTAAATTTCAAATTTAAATTTCAAACACCATTTTAAATTTCAAACTCCATTTAAATTTCAAGCTCCATTTTAAACTCCAAGCTCCAAGCTCCAATTCAAACTCCATTTTAAATTTCAAACTTCATTTTCCATTTCAAACTCAATTTCAAATTTCAAATTTAAATTTCAAACTCCATGTTAAATTTCAAACTCCATTTTAAATTTCAAACTCCAAGCTCCATTTTAAATTTCAAACTCCATTTTAAATTTCAAACTTCGTTTTAAATTTTAAACTCCATTTCAAACTCCATTTCAAACTCCATTTTAAATTTCAAATTTAAATTTCAAACTCCATTTTGAATTTCAAGCTCCATTTCAAAATCCATTTTAAAAAATACTCATTATCAAAACACGTGTAATAAAAAACATGGCAGACATAACACCGTACTGTAAGATAAACCATATCACAGGACATACAATACAAAAACATACAACAATGTCATCATCAACATACCGTCAGTCATAAAAAAAATATACAATCATGTCATCATCAACACATGTAATATAAAACATGTCAGCCAAAACAAAAAAATACAACCATGAGGCTGCATGAACCATCAGCCAATATGCATAGAAGCGCTACCTTCCCCATCGGAACTGTCATCATTAACATCATCAAAATCATCATCTATATGTAATCTATCACCAGAACCCTACTACTGTAACTGAATTTGTAGGGAAGCAATCTGGGCCTCGTACTGAGACTGCTGCTGTGCCAAAGCTCCGTGTAAACTTTGGTACATCTACTGTGTGTAATCCAACGTCATACGCTCAAAAGCAGCCAATATCCGTCTATCATGGTCCATATATAGCGAGTACTGTTAATGAGACAACTTGTGTTATACAAATGCAGTTTTTATAATGAAATCGTATACCAGTATTATTGTATAACTCTTACGTACCTAATGCGAATGATACAAACCGGCCGATGGTACTCCGGGAGGGTCAACAGGTGGATATTACAACGGAATCTCAACAATCTGACCCTGTACATCATATGCCCTTAAAGTGTGTGGCGGAGGGTCCAACACACCACTCTGCGTGAACTGAGACTGTAATACCCCACGTCCATTAATGTCACTCACAAAGGGAATGCATTAACTTCTATGGAGCGTTTTAAGTAAGTATAGAACAAAAACTTTACAACAAGACAGATATAAATAGTACTCAAAGATTTAAAACTTTATTTCATTGCAGCGGAAAACACATATGTTTGCTTACATCATCAAAAACAAGAATCAAAGTACATAATATCCATCTTGACTACCGAAAGTACATAAACTGAAAGACATAATCCCCAATACAAAATAGCCATAAATAAAAGAGAAGCTGAACTTTACTTCAGCAATCCAAGTAATCTCCTAAAAGCAGAGAAACAGCAGTCCAAGATCAAGCTCCACTGGTGCTAGTCCCAACTTGAGCACCTGGGGGGGGGGGAGGGGAGGAAGAAAGAGGAGGAAACAAAGGGGGTCAGACATAAAGTCTGGCGTGTACCTATCCCCACTAGATGTACCATCATAGGTACCCAGCGTGTACTACTAAATGTACCCACTATCCTCCATGTTTGACTGTATATCTCTAGTTGCTATCATAGGTACCCAGCGTGTACCTATCCCCACTAGATGTACCCCTTCAATAAGTAATAATGGTAATTCTATGTACTCCTAGCTGACGTCATAGGTGCCTCCTGCTCCTATCTCCACTAGGTGTACCCCCTTAATAATTATTAATAATAGTGGTAGCTTCGTGTACCCTTAGCTGACTACATAGGTGCCGTCTGCTCATATCTCCACTAGGTGTACCCGCTACCCTGCCCCATTCGATCGACTCCCTAACTCGTAGATACCCGTGCTGGTCCCACAGTGTGGTGTATCACTCCCCAAAATATCAACCCAATACCACCAGAGATGCACGGTTTATACCTACACGATGCAACATAGTCTTACCTACCAGCCCGGGTCCGCACACGCATATGAACCCGTTGGACTTGCGTTGCCACCGCTAACCCGTTTTGGCCTCTTACTGTCAAGCCCAGTATGCGTGTCCCGTCCTCGACTTGGGTCGAGCCCACAAAGATACGTATGGGTTACTGGTTGAAAGGGGCCCACACCACTTAACATAAGCTATCCACCTAAGCTTGGTCCCCTCTAGTACATCCCACTTAACCACTTCTTATTCATGTTTCAATTACATGTTTCAATTTTGGTTAATTGTTTCTAATCGTATTTCCAAATGCCACCCAAGACACCCTCTAGATTCCACATGCCACCCAAGGCACCCACTTAACCCCCTTCATGTCCACCACATGTTTATCTGGTTAAGTGTTTCTTAATTCATTAATACCGTAACCTCATAAAGACCTCTAACATTAGACTGGCATTTGTGGCAACTGGATTTGCCGGGCAGGTCCGGGCAGTCTTACACCACAAAAGAGCCTAACCACGTGTCTTTACAATTGTTACATATTTAATTTATGCCTAAGACCTCTCACATTAGACTGGCATTTGTGGCAGCTGGATTTGCCGGGCGGGTCCGGGCAGTCTTACACCACAAAAGAGCCTAACCTCGTGTCTTAGTCTATTAATTTCTCCTAATTAATCATTCCCCAAATTTGAATTACTTTCCCTATTCAAATTATCAATCAATTCCAAATTTAACGATGTCCATAATTGACTCAATTATGTCCATCCATTTATGGTATGCAAAATCATACCAATTTTTACCACAATTATATTTTATGCCTTTTAAGGCATTTATGCCAATTAAATCTTTTTAATATTATCCCCTTTACCCCACGTTGTACGTTTGTTCGTTTAACGTAAAATATACGTTAGACTCGAATAGTCTAACTCATGGAATAAAGAGAAACATCACAATGTACACATAATGAAAACATAGATCTAAGCATAGGGATGAACTTGCATATGTGAATGATGTTCTACATCTAAAACTTGCATAGGCCAAAGTTACAACTTGCATAAACAACATATGTCATGGATCCAAATCTAAAGGTGTGAATTTGCATAAATCATGTATGTCATAGATCTACATCTAAAGGTGTAAACTTGCATCGACAATAACCCTAAACTTGCATAACATGATTCATATCCCAAACTCATATATTTATATAAACTTGCATATGTGATTTATGCATCATAGCAATGGTGTAAACTTGCATCTAACATGTAAAATATCATGTAGAATTTAGCATATAACTCACACATGTCATAGCCTAACTTTTAATCAAATTTTCACATAAACTAGATATCATAACCATGTAAGCTCACATATAATTTTACCCAACTTGTATATGATTCATGTTTAAACAAAAATCTAAACTTGCATACATATGATTTATCATATGAATCAACATCACCAAACTAGCATATGAAACATGATGATTTGGTTATATATAAAATTAAAACATAGAAGATAGCAACATTACTTTACATCATAAATGATAGCATCACAACATAACGTCATACAGATTTCAACACAATTCTACAACATAATTTCAACATGTGATCAATAATTCACATCACATCCATACAATCTACATCATAACTTAATCCATTTAATTTACTAATTATTTTATTTAAACTATCAAACTCACAACTCAAAGGCGGTCTTGAGTTCTGAATTCTGATTTCTGAAGTTGAATTAGCTTTCCTTTGAAGAAGATTCGTTGTTAGGGTTGAATAGAACTGATTTGATTTGTTGTTCTTCCTCTCTAATTGGTGGCGGCTACTCTAGGGTTCAAGACGACAGAATGAAGGCCATAGTTTTAGTTTTAATTCTGATTTAGGATTTGAGTCTATGGGTCTTTTTATATAGCTTTGAATTAATTTAAGCCGTTAGATCACTCTAGGATCCATCTAGACCTTAGAAACCAAGAAATGATGTCAACAGAACAACCAGAAATCGCTACCTAAGCCCTAAAACATAAAATTTCATCATAGACCATTTAGGGTCGACGGGACCAATTCCAAACCACCTGAGTCGACCCTGGGGTCGACCCATAAAATAGGTCGGTTTGGTGTTTTGCCTTCCTGCTTCCGCTGTTTTGAATTTTTTTTCTTAAATTTTAGGTTGAATTTTATTTTATTTTTATATATGTATATATATATATATTTCTATCTTCCTAATTAACCATTTTCACACTAAACTACTTTTTGAACTGCGTTCACACTAAGCCGCTTTTTAGTCATTTCCATAAAACAAAAATATGGCGTTGGCGGGGATTGAACTCTGTACCTCTTGTATGCAAGTCACATGTTCCAACCAAATGAGCTACTAAGTCTTTTGCTTACAAAACTTAGAACAATGCTAAACATTTATTCTTTAATTTAGTTAATTCGATTATTCAAAAATCCGGGGTGTTACATTCTCCCCTCCTTAAAGGATTTCGCCCCCGAAATCTCCAAGTTAAGGAGAATGCATATCCTAACATCCAAACAACCATATACTCAACCATCAAACACATGCATCCATTGTCCTTATAGAATTTCTAATGTTTTATGAACATATGCAAAAAGTGTGTGTATATGTTCCTTATCTAATGCAAAATCAGGCGGTCTACTGATTTAGTTGACCTCCTTAATGCAAACCATGATAGTGCCATGCGTCCATTATGTGTGCGAAAGAACCCTATCGATACATATTATTTCTACATGTATGCACAACCATTCACCAAAATGCAACATCCATATGATAGCACAACCATTATACATCCATTAGCTTAAATATGCACACACATTTATATGCAATATGCAATATGAAATGACTGATAAAGTGTGTGTATATGCATCCACGAGCAACCGCTAGCAAACACTTGCATCCACATGCATCCATCATACATAACATGTCTCAAACACATGTTTTAATCATAGGACTACCCTATATAAAGGTCAAAGGTACTAACGAGAGGACATACTAAAGATAAGATAAGTATAAGGTAAGCGATAAAGGAGAAACTAAAAGACATACCCTCGAAAAGAAAAGGGTATAATGAATGCATCTTCTCTTCCGTCTCCCAAGTAGCGTTGCTCACATCATCTCCCCATTGCACTTTGAATAGCTTGACCTCTCGATTCCTCAACTTCTTAACCTCCGACCCAAGAATGCACGTAAGAGCTCGCCGAATCGTTGCATCACGCTCTATCTCCACCTCTCTAAGCAAGCTCGGCTCTACCACTTCTACGGTCTCGTGCAAGCACTTCCTCAAATGTGACACATGGAATACATCGTGTACGCCACTAAGCCTCTCGGGCAACTCCACTCTATACGCCATCTGCCCAATCCTCTCCTTAATAGGAAACGACCCTACGAACATTGGTGTTAACTTCCCAACGGACCCAAAGCGAACGACGTTCCGTAATGGGGACACCTTTAAAAAGACCATGTCTCCAATATCAAACTCAAGATTTGTCCTCCTCTTGGCCGCATAAGATTTCTGCCTATCTTGCGTTGTATTCATCCTCCTTCGAATCAAATCGATCTTTTCTGAAGTCTCTCTAATCATATCGGGCCCAAGTAAGATCTTATCTGTAGACTCCCACCAACATGTAGGCGAAACGACACGGCCGTCCATATAGAGCCTCGAACGGTGTCATGCCAATGCTAGAGTGAAAGCTGTTATTATATGCGAACTCCACCAACGGGAGATGTTCCTCCCATGTACCTCCGAAATCAAAGACACACAACCTCAATAGGTCCTCTAGAATACGATTCACCCTCTCGGTCTGGCCATCCGTCTGAGGATGATATGTGGTGCTCAAACATAACTAAGTCCCTACCGCCTTTTGCAAGCTCTTCCAAAATTCGCTAGTAAAATAGGATCGCGGTCGCTCACTAAGCCAAAAGGAACACCGTGCAAACGAACTATTTCTCGAATGTATACGGAGGCTAACCATGGAGCAGTCCTCTTACTCTTCACGGGAATGAAATGGGCGCTCTTAGTAAGTCTGTCTACCACGACCCAAATCCCCGTATTACCCTTTCTCGATCTTGGTAATCCGTCAACAAAGTCCATCGAAACACTTTCCCACTTCCATTGTGGGACCTCCAATGGGTGAAGCAATCCACCGGGCTTCTTTTGCTCTGCTTTTACTTGTTGGCACACCAAGCGTCTAGCAACAAACTCTGCCACGTCCTTCTTCATGCCGGCCCAAAAGTAAACTCGTCTCATGTACATCTTGTCCCAGCCGGGATGTATGGTCATCTTCGAACGATGTGCATCATCAAGAATGGTCTTCCTTAGATCCTTGTCTTTTGGTACACAAAGCCTACCGTCCCTACGTAACCAACCCTTATCATCTAGGGTATACCTACGGAGATGGCTTGATGACTCCCCTCCTTTGAGCTTCTCTACTAACTCAACCAACTGTGGGTCATCTCGCTGTGCCTCACCAATCCGTCCCAAAAGCGTAGGTCTGACCTCCAAAGATGCTAGCAAACCAGGTACAAAGTCAATGGAAGGTTTAAAGTCAAACGTAGAGATGAACTCTAAGCTTCGCCGCTCAACAAACAACGGACTCAAGGACAAACTTTTTCTACTTAAGGTATCCGCCAGAACGTTACCCTTGTCAGGAGTATATGCTATCTCGAAATCGTAGGACGCCAAGAACTCCATCCACCTTTATTGCCTCAGGTTTAGATCTTTCTGGGAGAACAAGTACTTTAGCGACTTATGGTCTGCAAGCAACTCAAACTTCTCACCAAGCAAATAATGACGCCAAGACTTCAGCGCAAAAACTATGGCAGCCAATTCTAAGTCGTGGGTAGAGTAGTTCTTCTCATGGACTTTCGACTGTCTTCCACCATAACATTTCACCCTTCCCTAGAGACCACATGCCCTAAAATCCTCACTTCATTCCTCCAAAAATGGTATCTTGGAGAACTTAGCTTTAAGCTGGTGCGCTTGCAGGGTCCCTAAGCTTTCCCTAAGTTGTAGGGCACGCTCTTCTCTGCTTCTAGAGAAAACCAGGATATTATCCCATGCAAAATCGTCACAACTATCCATCTCTCACACAGACCATCCTAGTCGAACTCGACATCACCCAAGTGCAAGCCCCAAAGGCCTAAACCAATATCAGACAAACACCCAAGAGATACCTCTTTCGAATTCAGACGACCTACGTGAGATGATACTAGTAAGACGACCAACCAATTGAGCACTAGACCGACTCTGGCTGTACTTGCCAGTCTTGCTCCAAAACCACCGCTGATCACATAACTGGCTTTGCTTAATCTATTAAGCACATACGAAAACTTATTTCGCGCCTCTGGGTAAACCCCGTACTTTATCAAAGACGTCTCCATACTCACGGACCACACAAACAGACTCCCAATCATTGTTGGATGCATCAGAAGATTCTAGGCAGCTAAGCATCAGTGAACCCCTAGGGTCACAAGAAACATAAGGGTCTTTCCATAACGAATCAATAGTCTAACTACCCTCTTTTCACAATCTAGGATGGCACCCCGCCTGGCTAGCCAATCCACCCCTAGAATCAAACTATATCCCGTGAAACGAAGGAAGAAGGCGTTGCATTCAAATCCAGCGCCCAAGATAGACACTCTCAAATCCTAACAAACCATTGAAGGATGAGCCGAACCACCAACATGATTTGAGACTAGGATGGGATCCTTAACTAGACTAGTATTTAGGTGCAGTGTTTCAACTAACGAAGCAGATACTAACGAGTATGAAGCACCAGAATCAATCAAAGTTCAACCAGGATGATAAAGAAAACCAAATTTCAACCTATACGGTCCTATCCCCATCAGGTATACCAGCCGGGAGGGAATACAACTACCCTCCAGAAGATCCTGTACTTTGTCCTTGCCTCTTTGGACAATCCTAAGGTGTCCTATTTCTCCAAAACAACTAGCCTTCTTCTTCACATTCTCCATTAGTGACCTCCCACCAAGATGAGGTTTCGTCCTTTGTTAACCAAACAACTATTTGAACCTTCCTCTCATCGTCTATCTTAAAGGTACCAACAAGCCCTCCACTTCCTTGGACTAACTTCTAGCCCGACAAACGTCTAAGTCCCTTGAAGTGGTTTTCCGTCCTTCGTACGAAAGTCCTTATTTATCTTAGAAAAAGCATCTATATGCAGAGGGGGGCGGAGGAACCCAAAAAGAGAAAGAGGAAGAGATTCAAAACGGAGAATCGAAGGAAGGATATATGGCTCTTGGGGATTATGTTCTTAAAATAAATCTTTCTTTCAAAAGTACTCTTCTACAAACATATTTTTGAAAGTATTCTTTATAAAAATGCTTTTGAAAAATAGTTTTTCAAAATATCTTATCTGTTCTGGTAACCTTCAGCTCCGATACCACGTGTAACGCCCCACGTCCATTAATGTCACTCACAAAGGGAATGCATTATCTTCTATGAAGCGTTTTAAGTAAGTATAGAACAGAAACTTAACAACAAGACAGATATAAATAGTACTCAAAGATTTAAAACTTTATTTCACTGCAGCGGAAAACACATATGTTTGCTTACATCATCAAAAACCAGAGTCAAAGGACATAATATCCATCTTGACTACCAAAAGTACATAAACTGAAAGACATAATCCCCAATACAAAATAGCCATAAATAAAAGAGAAGCCGAACTTTACTTCAGCGATCCAAGAAATCTTCTAAAAGCAGAGAAACAGCAGCCCAAGATAAAGCTCCAGTGGTGCTAGTCCCAACTTGAGCACCGGGGGGGGGGGGGGGGGGAAGAAAGAGGAGGAAATAAAGGGGGTCAGACATAAAGTCTGGCGAGTACGATAATTTTAACAATATAATTAACAAAGTAACTAGGCTAAGACATAAGTTGGAAAATAGGGAAATGATTATGAACCATTGAATATGGCAGAGTAAATACAGAAACAAGATGAACAACGATATCGTTAAAGCGCACCTAACCCACTGTAAGATAATTAACAAGCTACACCAACACTATAGGATAATTGCTATACTGCATCACCACTAGTCACTCTAGAAATTTGATCCCTCTTGGCTAAATAGAACGATGATAGCTTCGTGTACTACTAGATGTACCCATTATCCTCCATGTTTGACTGTATATCTCTAGTTGCTATCATAGGTACCCAGCGTGTACCTATCCCCACTAGATGTACCCCTTCAATAAGTAATAATGGTAATTCCATGTACTCTTAGCTGACGTCATAGGTGCCTCCTGCTCCTATCTCCACTAGGTGTACCCCCTTAATAATTATTAATAATAGTGGTAGCTTCGTGTATCCTTAGCTAACTACATATGTGCCGTCTGCTCCTATCTCCACTAGGTGTACCCACTACCCTGCCCTATTCGATCGGCTCCCTAACTCGTGGATACCCGTGCTGGTCCCCAAGTGGGGTGTATCACTCCCCAAAGTGACAACCCAATACTACCAGAGATGCACGGCTTATACCTACACGATGCAACAACGTCTTACCTACCAGCCCGTGTCCACACACGCATATGAACCCGTTGGACTTGCGTTGCCACCGCTAACCCGTTTTGGCCTCTTACAGTCAAGCCCAGTATGCGTGTCCCGTCCTCGACTTCGGTCGAGCCCACAAAGATACGTATGAGTTACTGGTTGAAATGGGCCCCCATCACTTGACACAAGCTATCCACCTAAGCTTGGTCCCCTCTAGTACATCCCACTTAACCACTTCTTATTCATGTTTCAATTACATGTTTCAATCTTGGTTAAGTGTTTCTAATCGTATTTCCAAATGCCCCCCAAGGCACCCACAAGATTCCACATGCCACCCAAGGCACCCACTTAACCCCCCTCATATCCACTACATGTTTATCTGGTTAAGTGTTTCTTAATTTATTAAGACCGTAACCTCATAAAGACCTCTCACATTAGACTGACATTTGTGGCAGCTGGATTTGCCGGGCGGGTCCGGGCAGTCTTACACCACAAAAGAGCCTAACCTCGTGTCTTTACAATTGTTACGTATTTAATTTATGCCTAAGGCCTCTCACATTAGACTGGCATTTGTGGCAGCTGGATTTGCCGGGCGGGTCCGGGCAGTCTTACACCACAAAAGAGCCTAACCTCGTGTCTTAGACGATTAATTTCTCCTAATTAATCATTCCCCAAATTTGAATTACTTTCCCTATTCAAATTATCAATCAATTCCAAATTTAACGATGTCCATAATTGACTCAATTATGTCCATCCATTTATGGTATGCAAAATCATACCAATTTTCACAACAATTATATTTTATGCCTTTTAAGGCATTTATGCCAATTAAATCTTTTTAATATTATCCCCCTTACCCCACGTTGTACGTTTGTTCGTTTAACCTAAAATATACGTTAGACTCGAATAGTCAAACTCATGGAATAAAGAGAAAACATCACAATGTACACATAATGAAAACATAGATCTAAACATAGGGATGAACTTGCATATGTGAATGATGTTCTACATCTAAAACTTGCATAGGACAAAGTTACTACTTGCATAAACAACATATGTCATGGATCCAAATCTAACGGTGTGAACTAGCATAAATCATGTATGTCATAGATCTACATCTAAAGGTGTAAACTTGCATAGGCAATAACCCTAAACTTGCATAACATGATTCATATCCCAAACTTATATATTTAAATAAACTTGCATATGTGATTTATGCATCATAACAATGGTGTAAACTTGCATCTAACATGTAAAATATCATGTAGAATTTAGCATATAACTCACACATGTCATAACCTAACTTTTAATCAAATTTTCACATAAACTAGATGTCATAACCATGTAAGGTCACATATAATTTTACCCAACTTGTATATGATTCATGTTTAAATAAAAATCTAAATTTGCATACATATGATTTATCATATGAATCAACATCACCAAACTAGCATATGAAACATGATGATTTGGTTATATATAAAATTACAACATAGAAGACAGCAACATAACTTTACATCATAAATGATAGCATCACAACATAACGTCATAGAGATTTCAACACAATTCTACAACATAATTACAACATGTGATCAATAATTCACATCACATCCATACAATCCGCATCATAACTTAATCCGATTAAATTACTAATTATTTTATTAGAACTATCGAACTCATAACTCAAAGACGGTCTTGAGTTCTAATTTCTGATTTCTGAAGTTGAATTAGCTTTCCTTTGAAGAAGATTCGTTGTTAGGGTTGAATAAAACTGATTTGATTTGTTGTTCTTCCTCTCTAATTGGTGGCGGCTACTCTAGGGTTCAAGACGACAGCATGATGGCCATAGTTTTAGTTTTAATTCTGATTTAGGGTTTGAGCCTATGGGTCTTTTTATAGAGCTTTGAATTAATTTAAGCCGTCGGATCACCCCAGGATCCATCTAGGCCTTAGAAACCAAGAAATGATGTCAACAGACCAACCAGAAATCGCCACCTAAGCCCTAAAACATAAAATTTCGTCATAGACCATTTAGGGCCGACGGGACCAATTCCAAACCTCTTGAGTCGACCCTGGGGTCGACCCGAGACCCATAAAATAGGTCGATTTGGTGTTTTGCCTTCCCGCTTCCGCTGTTTTGAATTTTTTTTCTTAAATTTTAGGTTGAATTTTATTTTATATATATATATATATCTATATATATATTTCTATCTTCCTAATTAACCATTTTCACACTAAACTACCTTTTGAACTGCGTTCACACTAAGCTGCTTTTTAGTCATTCCCCTAAAACAAAAATATGGCGTTGGCGAGGATCGAACTCTGTACCTCTTGTATGCAAGTCACATGTTCCAACCAAATGAGCTACTCAACCTTTTTCTTACAAACCTTAGAACAATGTTAAACATTTATTCTTTAATTTAGTTAATTCGATTATTCAAAAATCCGGGGTGTTACAGAGACGATACAGGCGCAAAGGTAGGGGGATGCGCCGGGAATCTACCTGCTACTGGAGATGGCCCGATATGGTCGGAGTTCAAACCCCAAATATAGTCTGGTAAAGCATAAGCGCGCGGCGCAACTCGAGCCCAATAGGTATCAATATCTCTGGGCACTATAAAAGGCTCACCGTCCATCCAGCCTGCAGCCCTTATATCCGCAATATATGATGATCCTACATGTATATCCCTAAACATCTGATCCTATGGGAGTGGATCGGAAGGAATGCGCTCTAACACCTATAGCTGTATCCAACATCGCTCCCCCAAATACTAAATGAAAGGGCTTGTAGGCACCTGGAAGCATACCCTACGCCTCTAATAACTAGAATGGAAAATGAGCGGGTGGTCCTACTGAGGAGCCATAAAATCTATGTACGTCTTCCATGGACGTCAAATAATGCCATCCCGCTTCCTCAAATCAATCTGCGTGCGTGCCTCCATAAGCTCGTTATGCACACCCTATGCAGAACGAGCGAGATGCATACAGGACCCCATCGTCGTAATCACGGAAAGTATGTGTAAGGTGTAGTGATGGCCTCATCAATAAGTAGGGGGTGCATGTTCGCCATGTACTCGTAATACCAAAATAGGAGAATATACCAGAAACCGTATAGCTGCTTGCAACACTGTACAACGTAGAGATCCAAAGCTACATAAAAATAGCCTAATATCACTGTACCCCAATCGAACGAATGCAGCTGCTCTATGTCTACAAGGCTAGCCAAAAAACCAAGCCTAATAGTCTCCCTGTTGTTGCTAAAAAAAGGCGGAACAGAAAAGGTATAATAAAAAGGCCCTGATAACGGGGGTGTGCATAGCAACAGTGGTCTGATGTGCAGTGATATAGGCATACATAGTAGGTAGGCTAACGGCTCCTAAAGAAGCAATATGAGGATTTAAACCTGGTAACTGCATTGAAAAGCTATCAAACTCCTCAAATGATACATCAAAGAGAATGGGGAGACGACCTGGACAACCAATCTTGATGCCCGTGAGGACGTAAAAATCCAAAGGAGTAAGACCTAATTCAAAATAAACGAAGTGAAATGTGTGCGTGGTAGGCCACCATCGCTCACTAATAGCCTCTACAATGCATTGGTCAACATGAGCAAATCTAGGTAAATCTAAAAAGGCGCCAAATGGTGAATCTAGTAGTCTAACTACTATAGGGTGGGATACCTGTTGAAAAAGTGTCGTATAACGTGACCAACTACCTCGCATTGCAATATGTCAAACCTAAACGTACATAAATTTGTTGTAAACATATAATATTAAACAACATTCGTGAATAGTAAAAAGGTTGTACGTAACAAAGTTATAAAATTATGCCTGAGGCATCGCAACAGCAACAGACACTCGGTGTGTAAATGTCGCAGGCAGATCGTGTAATACTCTAAAGCTCTCTGCAGTAACGGTGGCATCTGGTGGGGCATGTACAGGTTCGACAGTAGGATCTATCGGAGGATGACTGACTCGTCTATCAGACTTAACTTTACGTGGCGGCATTTTGTCGTAGAAATTAATTAAAAAAAATTAAAAAGGAGGAAAATTAAATTTTTAGAAATGGAAAATTGGGCATTTCCGCCTGATATAGGTGGAAATGTTCAAGCGCTTGTTGAACAATCGCGTAGACTCTACGCGGATGTTCAACAAGCACGCGCTTTTTTTCTTGTGGAGCCGGTTTTAAAAAAGGCCACACGCTTGTTGAACAAACGCGCAGTTACTCGCGTTTGTTCAACAAACGCGTGGATTTAAAACTGTTGCGGTTCCCCAATTTTTGCAGTGGATAATCGAAAAACGAAAATCCACACTCTGGAACATTTGGAGTTGCTCTAATCATTATTCGCTTTAAACATATAAAACATATGAATATATTTGTGTTCAATTTTGAACATGCGTTGCTGACCAGTGTAAGAAGTTAAAAGCTTATTTTTTTTCTTTGGAGCTAACTGAACATGCGCCAGCGCAACCTTATTCTTATATTACATGCATTGCTGGATAAAATTAATTGCTTTAATTTTACTTGATATTACATGCATTTGCCCAAGAAGGTATATTACATACGTTATTAAACCATGGTACTGTTATCAAAAAAACAACATAGAGCGGCTCTTCCATCTACTCAGGAAGGAATCTGCTGAGAACAAAAAGTGCAACTACAAATAATCTTAAAGAGATAACATTGATAGAAGTCAACTTAAAAACACATGCTTTATTTACTGATATAGCAGGGCGTAACCAAAGGCATAATTTGGTAATTGAATACAGGTTTATTAACCCATGGTATATTTTTGAGTTGACAGGAAACCATTGAATTCATAATTGGCGTCTCTCCTCCTTGATGGTAAGACTATTCATAAATGTAATTTGCGTCTCTCCGCCTTGTTAGAGGAAAAGAAAACAGATATTTTTTTCTTCTTCCAATAATATGCAAGACAAGTATTTACTGAAGCATTAATATTGACATATTATAGGTTGTTTTCCCCTTTTCATCAGAAATCTCATGTTTTCCTCCCAGACACTGGAATGCACCTTGTTGTGTCCCTTCTCTTATTTGAGGAAAAATTTATTTATTTTCTTTCTCTTTTTTATCGGATAATACGTAAGATTTGTTGCAAAACAAACTTATGATTCTAAAGTTTAAAGACAACTCTTGGTGATGATACTAGGAAGTGGAAAAAAGAAAAGAAGGAGAAGGTGTTTTGGGTGGTAATATAAGCTGGACCCTGAAACAGCAGAGGCTAATAAGCTTAGGTCTTCTCTTGTTTTGAAACCTCAGAATTGAAGCCTCAAAAAATGTGAATATGGCATAATTTTATTGACATGTATATACCATTTATTTTATAAAGAATTTTCTTGTATGGCTGACGGTAATGTTTTATTGTTGTCACTTTAAACATGAAATATTACAAAAGTATTCTAACATTTGCTACCGACATTGTTTATGAAACTGATCAGATTGATACCGATCGGATTCCAGCTATTCAGACGGATTGATTTGTTTTCGCATTGATTCAACGCAGAAATTGCACTTCAAAAATATGTGCATCACCTCAGGTCAGTGATCAGTCATTAGAAAAAGATTCTTTTGGTTTGGCATGTTGTGCCAAAATGTGGGTATTGTTATAGGCCATTAAGTTCAGTTATAGATTGTTCGAAAATGCGGAATGCGGATCTTAAGGCAAGACAACACTAGAGGGGGCGATGAATAATGTTTTCAAGGAATTTATGAAAATCTAAAAATTATACGATCTACTATTTAAATAAAAAACAACAGAGATAATCACAGACACAATATCAAATACAAACACAAAAATAAACGAAAATAAAATGCAAAAAAGGAAAGAACACACCGGATTTATACTAGTTCAGATTGCTCCTACGTCCAGTTTCACATAACGCTGGATTGCGGAGAGTTTTATTACTAGATGAAAATCTCAGTACAACCCCCTTGGTTTCAAAGCTACAAGGTTAACACCGTTGCCACCACCCTTGATTTCCCGGCTATAAGGTTAACACCGTCTCCTTTCCTTAATTTCATGGGTACAAGGAACAAACCGTTTCCCAAAGAATCCCAAATGATTACAACATCCCTATAACTCTTCAATAGCACTTCGATTAAGAAAGTAATGAGTAGAGAGTGAGAAGAGAAGATGTTTTATATATTTAGAATAAAAATGGCAGAGTAGAAGTGTAAAAATCATAAAATATGAAATAATAATGGAGGAATGAAAATGGATGAAGATGGAGAAGAAGAATGGTTAAAAAATTTGAAATCAACCTCTATTTATAAGATTTGAAAGGTTGCAATGCTTTTGGAACGTTGCAAATGGTGAAAAGGCACTTTTTTTCAAAACTGAAAATATGACAATTGTATGTCGACATCTACTCCTATGTATGTCAACATATGTGTTATTGAATTTTTGAATATTTTAAAGTGAATTAAAACATAGTGATATGAATAAGTATTATAAAGTAGAAAATCATATAAAATCATAAATAGAAATTAAGTAAACATATATTTATAAAGTTTAAAACCTATACAAATATAGAAGTATATAACTGCAAATATATATAAACTTATAAACTTTAAAACTTAAGTTTGAAATCAAAAGTAAGATAGAATAACTAATTAAAATTTGAATTTGAATTTTGGAAATAGAATCTGAAATTTGAAAATCAGAATTTAAAACACAGAATTTGAATTTGAATCTGGAGTGCTATTCAGAGTCTTACATATAAACTAGACTCTATTAATATATTTATATTGAACTCTTGATTTCTTGATTACATGTGAAGACCGCCGACAACCCCTGCACTAACCAAGAGGAATAATGTGCTGAAGTGTGTGGTAGGCAGCGATGGACGATCATCAAGGTATGATAACACAAACGGTATCTATCGTAGACCTCACAACGCAAGGATAAAATATAGTAGAACATATAAAACAGGTAATAATAATGAAGCATCATATAACAAACTTTTGAAACTTTCATAACATCCTCAAAGATTTTCCAGACATCATAGGAATTATCAAGGCCTATACATAAAGCCTTACTACAACGCTTATAGAGCAACTCAAATAGCGAAAACAGATAATACTAGAAAGTAATAAAACTGGTATGCAAGCCTCCAACTCGCCTCCGAACTATAACATCAAAGCTATCACCTGTCACCTACCACCTAGTCTGCCCATCCACAACCGGATGAACAACCCAAGGTAATAAGAGAGAAACATAAAATTTTGAGTCCGACAACCGTCATAGTGAGCGATAAAACAGCTAATAAACATCAACAATAAAGTATACGAGAATGGATGGATAATCATACTAATCTACCCACAACTCCAAAGAAGAACCCAACCCTATCTTCCCTCACATCGGACAATGATAGACTTTACAACAACATTTCAACCATACATCCATGGAAAACAGAACACCCATTCAATCATGGTATAACACACATGAAATCTAAATTATATATCTTATGTAAACCATTGTAATTGAACTCAGGATTCCTCAGGCACAAGCCCCAGAGGCCTAAACTAATATAAGACAAGCACCCAAGGAACATCTTCTTCGACGTTGGACAATCTACATTAGACAGTTAAAACAAAGCAACCAATCATCCATGACTGACTCTGGCTATCGTGGCCAATCCCGGTTTGAAACCATCGTTAATCATATGACGACCGACCTTGCCATATGTCAAGGGCTAATGGTAACCCTAGTTCTAGCATAAGCTCCATACGCCTTTCAACGAAACGTATGTTTGTCCAACCTTGACTACTAGACCTTTCAACGATACCCAGTGTACTCGACCAACAACCTTCCAGTCTTTTGGGTGCCTCCATTGTACCCCTGCTTTGAGTCTGCTAGAACTTACGACAACGATAACCTCTCGGCCTTCACATCTCTAGTCATCCAACTGGATGACTTTTCTTAGCTTAAGCAACCTTCTTGAGCAACCACTATCCACCAACTCACGTCCTTTGAGTTGTCAACTCATTCGCTGTTTGACACCGATCAACGAATACATTTCAACTCTTCGAACCTTCCTACCCGATTTTTTTTTAAAAAAAGTCCTTTTTGTTTAAATCAGGTTCATACCCGAAAAATACTTTTTTTCTTTCAGAAATGACCCTATATCTAAGACGCCATGAGTCCTCGTGTCGAACTCGACATGACGCCCTATGTCGGTCACGACATGACTCTCCAGACCGTTACCTCAACCATGTCGGTCGCCACCAAATCATCTTCCACCATGTCGGTCTCCCTATGTCGAACCACCATGCCGGTTCCCACCATGACATTGGCGACATGACTCTCCACGTCGGTTCCGACATGACTCACCAATCCATGTCGTTGGCGATATGACTCACTATGTCATTCGTGAACCGCTGAGCTAAATCTTTAATGTGACCACTCTATGGAACGGAAATCAACATTTCCATTCGAATGGCACAGGTCTCAACACCGAATTCGATTTGAGTCAAAAGTTATACCCTATAAAATACTGATGGGGGTAAAATGGTCACAAACAAAATCGGTAAAAATTATGGACATGTCTCGCATCCCCATAGACAACATATTAAAATATGAGAATGATCCAACCCTCAGGGTATAAAATAAAAATATTTTACGATCCTCCGATACATAAAATGCGGCTTGTTACATTCTCCCCCCTTTAGGAATTTCGCCCCTAAATCCTAACAAACATAAGCAATCAAAGAAATTCCGCATGCCTATCATTCATGAGCAGCCAATTCTATCACCCAAACCAGTAGTCATCAATCCATGCATCATAGCCTTATCCTAGCAAGCAGAATTCTAAGACAAACACAATAATACACGCTACAATGATGTAAGGTGACATGATACTAATGGGTCGTACTGACGAAGAGTTCCGGATGGGTCGCCTTCATGCTCTCTTCCGTCTCCCACGTACAATTGTCGTCGTCCTTACTCCATTGTACCTTGGCTAGCTTAACCATCTTCATCCTCACTCCATTGTACCTTGGTTAGCTTAACCATCTTCATCTAAGCTATTTCATATCATTCCCCACAACGCGTAGTGGCTAACGAGGTATCGTAATTATAGGTTCGACTTCTTGGTCTTCAAAATGCTCTGGAGGCACCACCACATTTGAATCATGCACAAATTTCCGTAGAAACAACACATGTAACACATTATGTACACTCGGTATGTTCTCGGGTAACTCCATTCTGTATGCGAGCTTTCTAATTCGCTTGATTATCGGAAACAATCCAACGAATGTTGGAGCTAACTTTCCTTTACTTCCGAATCTAACAATATGCTTCAACGACGAATTCTTCACAAAATCGATATCGCCTTTGTTGAATTCCAATACCTTACGATGCTTATCGGTCTAACTCTTCTGTGCCTTTATTCGTTGTCGAATGATCTCGATGCAATCTGAGGTCTCTCTTATCATCTCTGGCTCAAGTATCAACTTATCTCTAGTTTCTAACCAACAAGGTGGAGAATTACATGGTCTACGATACAATGCCTCGTATGGTGCCATCCTAATGCTTGATTGTAGCTATTATTATATGAAAATTCAACTAGATGTAGATGGTCTTCCCATGATCCCCCAAAATCCAACACACAAGCTCTCAGGAGATCTTCCAAAACTCGGTTAGCCCTCTCGATTTGACCATCTGTTTGGGGATGATAGGTTGTACTCAAACACAACTCAGTTCCCAAAGCTTCATTCAAACTCTTCCAAAATTCACTTGTGAACAATGGATCTCGGTCACTTACTATGCTCTTCGGGATACCATGGAATCGAACTATCCATTTCACCTAAACTTCAGCCAATTTCGATGTTGTCCTAGTCAATCTGACAGGAATAAATCTTGTACTTTTGGTCAAATGATCCACGAAGACCCAAACTCCTTTGTTTCCTGCCCTCATTCTAGGTAATCCATCGATACTTGCTCCCATTTTACAAGTAGGAACTTATAATGGTTGGAGAAACCAACTCGGCTTCTTCTGTTCATCCTTCACCAACTGACAGTTCATACATTTGGAAATGAACTTCCCAATATCTCTCTTCATCCCTTCCCAGTAGTAGATTCGCTTCATGTCTTGATACATCTTATTAACACCGGGATGAATCAACAACTTCGAGTGATGACATTCCCTCAGAACCTTATCTCTCAATCCGTCAATATCAGGAACAACTAGTCGCCATTGCTTTCGAAGACAAACTTCTCAATCGATTTCGAATTCTTTATTTTTTGGTTCCAGCTTTGGGATAAACTCGACAAGCTTCACATCTTGCTTTTGGCTCTCCCCGGTCCTTTCCATAAGAGTAGGTCTTATCGATAGGTTGCCAACATTTAAGGCTCCAACTCACATCATGGCCTAAAATTGAACCTTGCCAAATAGACAAGACTCTTCCATTCTGAAAACGTCATTCCCAAACTTGCGTGGCTTCGACTCAACGCATTTGCCACTGCGTTACCTTTGCCGGGAGTATAGGCTATACCAAAATCATATGATGCCAAAAACTATAACCATCGTTGCTGCCGAAGATTCAAATCCTTTCAGAAGAAATACTTCAATGACTTATGATCCGTAAACAACTCGAATCGAACTCCCAACAGATAATGTCTCCACAGTTTCAAAGAAAACACGATCGCTGCCAACTCCAAACCATGAGTTGGATAATTCCTTTCATGCGGCTTTAGCTGTCGACTCGCATATGCCACAACCTTATCCTTCTGCATCAATACTCCTCCACGCTCAGTACCACATGCATTAGTATACACAATCATCTCTTCATTCCCACTTATAATGGTCAACACATGAGCACTCATCAGCCTCTCCTTCAGGATTCCGAAAGCTTGCTTACACTTTACATCCCATGTGAATACTTGGTTCTTCTTCATCAATCCTGTTAATGGAGCAGTTGTCTTCAAGAAATCCTTGACAAACCGTCAGTAATAGCCTGCCTACCCAAGGAAATTTTGAATATCTATTGCATTCTTAGGTCGATACCAGTCCTGGGTCGCTTCCACCTTAGCGGGGTCAATCATTATACCATATCAAGAAACAACATGGCCTGAGAACCTCACTTCACCCTTCCAGAAGTGGCACTTCGAAAACTCAGCTCTCAACTGATGCTTTCACAAAATTTCCAAAACAACTCTTAAGTGTGTCTTGTGCTCTTCCTCATTCTGAGAATAAATCAGAATATCATCCATTATCACAAGCACTAACTTGTTCAACTGATCTCTGAAAACTCTATTCATAAGATCCACAAAGTACGCTGGCGCGTTACTTAACCCGAATGGCATCACCAACCATTCAAAGAAAACGGATGGTGTCCTAAAAGCAGTCTTCGGCACACTATCCTTCGCCACTCTCAACTGATGAAATCCCGTTGCCAAATCCGTTTAAGAAAACACTTTGACCTCGCGAAGCTGATCGAACAAGTCATCAATCCTCAACAACGGATATTTGTTCTTCTTGGTCATCTTTTTCAGGTCACGATTATCAACACACATTCTCGAGAAGCCATCAGCCTTAGTTGTAAACATAACTGGCACACCCCATTCGGATACACTCCTCCAAATGAATCATTTTCCCAAAATGTCACAAACTTGCAACTCTAACTCTCGTTGTTCCTTTGGCGCCATCCGACTAATAGGCATAACGATTGGTCTAGCACCTTCGACCAAATCGATCCTAAACTCGATCTCATGATGTGGCGGCAACCCTTTGATCTCGCCAAGATATCTCCAAACTCATTTGCAATCAGCTTTGATGACAAGTCTTCCTATTGAATCACAAGCAAATATAGATAGCTTACGAAGACACAGTCTTCGGGCTTACATCTAATTAACATCTCTCGCCCTTCCACATCCCCGACTCTCACCTCTAGCTTCTTGCAATTCACTCTTGTTGCATACTTCTTGAGCCAATCCATGCCTAAGATGATCACAAACCCAGCGAAGTTAAGAACAAAGTAATCACACACAAAAGAGCAACCATGACTCGAAAATACTAGACCATGACACAACATGCACAAACTAGACGAACCCCAACTGGATTAGTCACGATCAATGGTCTATCACAATTCTCAGGTTCTAAACCCAAGCGGCACACAAGCTCATTACAGACGTGATACTCTAGTATCGAATAAAACACGAACTAAAACACCATTAACTGAAAGAGTACCTTGAACAAGGACACCCTTTCCCTTTTCCTCTGTAACACCCCGCCTCCGCTAGGGTCACTCGCAAAGGAATGCACTAGCTTTAGAGGGGCATTATTGGTAAACATGCACAGAAATATCACAAGACAGAACATATATAAATAAATAGCGGAAGTAAAATCAAACTTTCATAAACATGAATACATAAGGTCTAAAGCCTTTTACATCAGAGTACATCAAAACCTGTCTTGCAATAGTAAAGAAGCATAAAGACTTTTTAATAAATTATTCCCCAAGTAAAACCGCAAAGTAGCCATAGCCAAGAGAAGCCCAAGCCATCCATGATGACCTTCAAGCAGAAGAAGTCCGAGCTAAACAGCATTGTTTCCTCCCTGAAACCTGGGGGGGGAAACGGAAGAAAAGAGGCGAAACAAAACGGGTCAGTCAAAAAGACTGAGTAAGTCCTATCTACTTCCAGTATAAAAACAGGTAAAGGTAACATGACATGCATAAATTGAAAGTAAACATAAGGATAACTACAAGATAGATAAACCAGGGTAGCCGGCTGAACTACTGCGGCAAGGTAAACTAAGGTATCATGATAAACTACGGTGTTATGGTAAGTCAAGGTATCACATCGTCAGATTTTTATCGAGTACCTTATCCCAAGGTATCTACCCCGTCTAACATCCCACGGTATCTATTATGTATATTCTTCCTAGTTCTAACATGTATATTTGCTCTGCACCTCTCGTACTAGTATCCCTACCCGCGTCATGTGTTAACCATGAATGTCCCTTGCTCAAAGTCGTGTAATGGTCCATGTCGACCTAATATATCGCATATATAGGTTACTCAAATCATCTGTTTCTTCCCATGTATATATATAAGTTCAGTCCTTTGCCGTACCTCGTACGGGCTTCCGCATGTCGTATTATCCTTGAAATTGTTTGGACTGTCACCCTTGTTCTAGCTAGGCTCTTCCATATGAATCATCGTTTGAACTATTAGGACTTACGCCACCTAGCACCACTAGGGATTACGCTTACCTGTTGCACGCTTTCGTATTTCGGTTTGGGTTAAACCACCTAGGCCACTAGGGATTACGCTAACCCTCAACCGCGCCCTTTTTCCCACGCATTCATCGTGAATCGTTTTTCTATTACTGCATGCACATGTATCACATCGTGCCACCCGAGTCCTGTCACAGGGCAAACCAAGAAATACAGGACTCGGTCGGGAGCTTTAGATTTATCTACCGATGCAGATACCAAGGTCTGCTTTTCTACACGTGGCTATGGTCCCACGAGACCCCTCCCTCAACAAGTGAAAGGCAACACAAGAGAAAACCTTGCATGAGAACTACACTCCGGCCAGCCCACATCCTACGGCCTACCTCACCCATAATTAGATAGCAATTATGGTCTGTTGGGTGTTCCCTGCCTTTCCGTACGTACACGCTTGACTCAAGATGGTAGATGATCGACGAACTTGCTATCTCGGGCACCTTATGTATTCGCCGACTCACTGCTATCCACCCCAGTCTTTAGGTCGCTCGCATAGCAACCAAGGCATATTCTTGGTTCTTCTACCGCAGACCTCAACCTCTCGTGAGCCTAGTATAATGACCTGGCAGCTCACAGAGGGATCCCAAGAATATCCTCACGTTCCCCGAAGCCGCTGCTTCGTTACCCAGTTCGTTGGAGCCTTTATCTAAATCAGATAGCCTGCTCCTACACGCATAATTAAACGTATCGGGTTACTAATCTATCTAAGAAATGGTCCAAATTTCCTTGACTAAGGATTATTACTTAGTTTCCCTTAACTAAGGTTTACCACTTAGCCTTATTTCCATAATCCTTGTTAACTATGGTTATTTACCTAATCCTCCGAATTAGGGTTCATCTAATGGGTTAAGTGTCACTTAAGTTCATAACTTAGCCCGTCTACAAACCATGTCAAAATTGGCTAAGTATCCAAGTCCAAGACTTAATCCTACAAACCATGTGTCAAGTTGGCTAAGTATATTAAGCAATCCATAACTTAACCTCGTCTAATTATCATTTTAGATTGGTTAATTATATAAATTAACTTGACCTTGTCAAATTACCGAGTCAAATCGGTCAAGCATATTCAAGTGATTCGTGACTTAGCCTTATCATGTTTTCACGTTAGATTGGTTAAGTATAGGTTAACTTAACCTCATCAAATTAACGAGTTAGATTGGTTAAGTATAGGTCACTTAACCTCATCAAAACATCGTGTTAAATTAGTTAAGTGTTTAACTTAACCCCATTAAATTACCAAGTTGGATTAATTAAGTCGAGGCTAACTTAACCCCACCCGATTACCATGTTTAGATTAGTTAAGCCTAATCCTAACCCCATCCATTAACTGTATTATACGGTTAAGTATCGTTAAGAAAATTTACTTAACCTTATCACGTTATCGTGTTGGATTGATTAAGTGTTGGTTAACTTAATCCCATCCACTAGTCGTATAAAAATGGTCAAGTGTCATTAGGCAAACCAAGTTACTTAACCTACCCAAGCTTATCATGTTTTGTTAAGTATCATTAGCCTAATCAAATTACTTAACCCATTTGTCCCTATCATATTTGGTTAAGCCTCATTAATCAAATTAACTTAACCTTATTATGTGGCATTAATTTAATTAATGCACCCTCAACCTCTCACATTAGACCTTGTTGTGGTTACTAGTTAAGCCGGGCGGGTCCGGGTAGATTTACACCACAACCTAGTCTAACCTCGGGTCTTAAGCGCGACATGACCAACTTCTCACATTGGGTCCTATTGTTTGCAACTACTAGTTAGGCCGGTCGGTTCCGGGTAGCTTTACGTTGCAAACTCAACCCAACCTCGAGTTGGCCACACTTATATTATCTAAGTTCATCATGTTTCCAAAACATGTTACAAGTTTTCGAGCATTTGGGTAGACCTAACTTAATAGGTAAATTCCCAAAGGGTAGACCTAACTTAATAGGTAAATTCCCAAGCTCATGTTTTTATGCATCCTTACATGTCATATTCAAGTTAAGATTTTGCGACATGTTCATGTTTATCTAGCTACCCAAAATCGTGTTTTCCCAACGCAAGCAAAGCGAGTCAACATAGTAAGGATACTATGTCACATATTGGTCTCAAAACATGCATGATGCCAAAAGGGCTTGGCTTCCACATGCATAACATCATAAAGAGATTGGCCCTAAACATGCATAGTGTCATAAGGTAATTTGGCCACAAACATGCATATTATCAAAAAGGGTTTGGCCACAAACTTGCATGTTAGCATAAGGGGTTTGGGTTCATAAACATGCATAAGCCCCAAAATCTTGTCTTAGCCAATGTTTCACAAGTAAAGTGGTTCCTAAAGGTTCATGCTAGCATTTCATGCATAAAGATCCAAACTTGCAAGTTAAACTAGGTTATGCATAGCATGAGAGGCATGATTAAGTCACTCACATGGCCTAAAATCATAAACATGAACACAAGAGGCAAGGTAAGGTTCATATAGGTTTGCATAATCATGTTTAGCCTCATTTTATCCCATGTCATTATCAAAACTACCGTTTCCATCTAAAAGTAGCTAGAACTTACATAGTTAGGCCTAGGGAAAGGAGCATGAATCATCTTGGCTAAGAAAGGTGCCTCCTTTGTAGAAGAATCGTCATGGAACTCGCATAGCAATGTTGATTTGGCCTTGATTTGGTGTAGCAAGCTTGCACCTTTTGATTTGAACTTGATTTGAGTGCATAGGCTCTAGGGATTTGAGATGGAGGCCATGAGAGTAGAAATTTGGCCATAGTTTAGTTACATGAGTGAATAATGAGGGTTTAGGGGTAAGTTTAGGGTCTTTTTATAGAGATTAGGATAGTTTTAGGCCCTTAGATTAACCCTAGGACCAACCTGAACCGTCAGATTTCAAACCAGGCCCAAAAACCTAGCCAAGATAGAAAATAGGTGCACCATACCAGAATCAGCCGACAGGGCAAGTCGACAGCCCTGTCGACATGCCTGTCGACATGGCTGTCGACATGCATGTCGACATGCCTGTCGACATGCCTGTCGACATGTCTGGGCGGGAATTTTCCCGCCTGGCCCCATTTCTGCATGTTTTGAAATTCAAATATCCCGAAAACTTCTTTGGGCCTTAACCGGGTCATACGGACTCCGATTTTTGAAAACTCGGACTCTATTTCGCGTATTTTTCCGAGACGAACGCAATGGCATAGCCCGTTTTACTTGATTCAGAATTTAAAATGAAATTCTGCCTTGATTCTCGTTTTAACATGTTATTGAAATACGGGTTGTTACATCCTCTGTAGCAGAAGCTCTTAAAGAAGATGGCACGACTTACAAAGCATATGCCTTCACGACCTCCTTACCCTTAGCCTATTCTGGATAATCTTTCTTCTCATGCCCAAGCTTTCCACACTTGAAGCACTTCTTCTCAGCTTTGGGATTCTTGCATTCATTCGAGTAATGACCCTTCGGTTGGCTGTTAGAGCAAACTACCTCACCCTTAGGCTTCTTCTGACCATCCTTTCCTTTCTGCTATTGCTGCTACCTCTTCTTATTATTACCACCTTATTGTGGTTTTTGAACTTCCTTGGCTGTAGCAAAAACATTTGCTTCATTAGGAAAAAAGCTTTCATAGCGAACAAGTTTTTCCACAAGCTTCTCAAATGAGTCATCATAATGTTCCACCAACGGTCTTCTTATGTAGGCGTACAGACCCATAACAAACTTCTCATTCTTATGATAGGGTGTATCAATGTATGAACGAACATATTTGGACAAGGCCTCAAAATCAGAAACATAATCAAGCACAGAACGACCATTCTATTTCAGCTCTACGAACTTCTTAAACAAAAAAGACTTCTAAGCAGTGGAGATAAAATTCATCTCGAATTTAACGTGGAACCGCTCCCAAGTTATTTCCTCTTCTGGAGTCTCAAGTTTAACTGAATTCTACCATTCCATGGCCCTGCCATGTAACTGCCTGGACGCAAGCTTTCTCTTAGTTGCATCATCCAATCCCAAGTCTCCAAATATATGGATATAAGAATCCATCCACCTCTGAACCTCTTTAGACGGTTCCGTTCCTTGGAATGGCTTTCCTTCTAGAGATGTATAATATTTGCACAGCTTCGCAAAATCCACAACCCTAGGCAAGTGAACACCTACATCTACCGTGGTATCCACTGGAGTGAGTGCCCTTCGCGTGAATTCTTCTATCATGGCCTCAAACATGGATGGGTAGTCTGGTGTACTTCCATTACCCCCTCCAGGCATAGCCCCCCTAGCAATATGTCTTGGGCACGTCGACCCATTCTTAATATGAAAATTAGAATAATTATCAACTTACAAGAAAAGCTGCTAAAGAAGTACAAACTCTACTATACTATATACACTATATAGTATACATTCAACTAAAATATACAAATACGTCTCTCATACGTAATTACGTTTTCGAACTTTGGCTAAAATCGTTAACCAGAGCTCTGATACCAAATGTGATGACCTCCCACAACCTTTGCACTAAACAAGAGGAATAGTGTGCTGAAGGGTGTGCCAGGCAGCGATGGACGATCATCAAGGTATGATAACACAAATGTTACCTGTCGTAGAACTCACAACGCAAGGATAAAATATAATAGAACATATACAACATGTAATAATAGTGAAGCATCATAGAAAAAACTTTTGAAACTTTCATAACATCCTAAAATATTTTCCATACATCATAGGAATTAACAAGGTCTGTACATAAAGCCTCGCTACAACACTCATATAGAAACTCAAATAACAGAAACAGTGAATACTAGATAGTAAAAAAAGACTGGTACGTAAGCCTCCAACTTGCCTCCGAACTGCAACATCGTCCTCACTTAGCTATCACCTGCCACATAGTCTACCCATCCACAATCGGATGAACATCCCAAGGTACTAAGAGGGAAACATAAAACCTTGAGTAAAACAACAGTCTTATGAGCAATAAAACAGCTAATAAACATTTGCAATAAAATATATGAGAATGGATAGGTAATCATACTAATCTACCCACAACTCAAGAGAAGAACTCAACCGTATCTTCCCTCACATGGATAGTGATAGCGTTTACAATAACATTTCAACCATACATCCATGGAAAACAAAACACCCATTCAATCATTGTAACACCCCACGTCCATTAGTGTCACTCACAAAGGGAATGCACTAAGTTCTGTGGAGCATTTAGGGTAAAAGATGCAGATAAATTACAGGACAGATAGAAATTAAACAGCGGAAAATAAAACTTTGCTTTATTGATAAAATAGTCTGTACAATGGTTTCTTTACAATATCAGAGTATCATCTGTCTTACAAAATAAAGAAGCATAAAAATAACATTTATATTCCCCGATTTTTGCAAGAGCCAGCCATAGCATCTGAAAAGAGAATCCAAGCAAACTTCGACAATTCTTCAAGCTGGAAAGGGTGACAGTCCAACATAACCTGAGCTAAGCTATTCTCTCCTTTACTACCTGGGGGGAAATGGAAGAAAAGAAGACGAAAGAAACACAAAGTCAGACATAAAGCCTGAGTAAGTTTAGTAACTTCTAGCATGAGAACATGAAAAACAAAACGACATGAATTAACTGAATACAAGATAACACCATGATGATAGGGTCAGCAAGATTAGATGAGATCAACACAAGATATGCTAAGATAAGATAAACTGGATGTTCTCTAATACTTTCGCCGCTTTGCCATTTCCTTGTTATACGGATTTCTATTATCTCTGCACCACCTAACTAGTGTTCCAACTAGTATCAATAACGTGATCCCAACCCCTGAAATTTCCATTGCCTTCAGGCATACATTTATTATTTATTACCAAGATCTAATCTAGGGTTTTCTATCAAGTGCTTTCTAGATTTAACTAGAGTTTATGCTGTCTGTTGAATGCTTCTCGGATTCAGGATTTATGCCACCTAGTTCAACTAGGAATTATGCTACCTATCGAACGATGCCCCAAGTCTAGGACACACTACTTTGAGTGGTATATGTTCCTATACTTTCCCACGCATGTATCGTGAATCGTTATCGCTTGTCTAGATGCACATGTCCTGTAATGTGCGGTCCGAGTCATGTGTTAGGGCAAATCAAGGAATACAGAACTCGGTCGGGAGCTTTTAGATATCTGCCGATGCAGATGCTAAGGTCTGTTTTTATTTCAGTGGCTATGGTCCCACTTGACCCCTCCCTCAACTAATGAAAGGCACACCTTGTAAAATGAGAACTATACGCCGGCCCCCGGTGCCCCACTATCCTATGGCCATCCTCACCCATAACTAGATAGCAAGTATATGGTCTTTTGGAGTTCTCCGTCTTTCCGCTTCACGTATCCCGATTGACTGAAGATGGATGGTAGACGACGAGTCGCTATCATAGGGCTACCATTTGCTCGCCGAATCACGCCGGTCCATTCTAGTCTTTAGGTTGCCATGTATTGCAACCAAGGCATACCCCTGGTTCTTCTACGCAGACCTTAACCTCCGTGGGCCTAGGCGGATCATCTGCAACCTCACAGAGGGATACCAAGAGTACCCTCACGTCCCTTCGATGCCTCGGGCTTCGGAACCCAATTCGTTGGAGACTTCTTTCTATTCAGACGGACATTCACTCCTTCCCGTGTTATACTAAGAATTACTACTTAGTTTTACTAACTAAGATTTACCACTTAGTTTCCAGAATCGTTGTTTTCTTAACTAAGGTTTTCTACTTAGTTCCCTTTCCCGTCAATTTGCACTGGTTAAGTGTCATTAGTCAATTCAAGCCAACTTAACCCTCTTCATTTACCCTGTTAAACTGGTTAAGTGTTGTCAGTAACTCATGTTGACTTAACCTTACCACAAACCAAGTTATATTGGTTAAGTATTTATTTCTTAACCCTACCCATTTACTCTGTGTTGGTTAAGTATTCCTTTTTAACTTAACCTGGCCCGTCTGTTTTAACTATCATGTTATTATTAATGGTTAAGTGTTAGTCTGGACCTAACCCCACCCATCAGTCTAGTTATCATGTTGAACTGGTTAAGTGTCTTAGTTAACTTAACCCTACTATTCTTGTTCTAGCTTTAACTAAATAAATTAAAGCCACTACCACTCACATTAGACAGGTATTGTTGCGAATACTGGATGTGCCGGTTGGTTCCGGGCAGGTTTACATCGCAACTCAGTCTAACCTCGGGTTAGGCATATTCGTGTTTTCTAAGTCCAAAGGGTTTCAACTTATTTTCAAATCAAGTTTTGAAAGTAACCATCCCGTTCGTCGGATCAGTTAGGGATAGCCAGGGAGAGCAGGAAACTTGTATTTTCCAAACTCAAGCCTAGACACTATCCTCTCTGTCACCCTAGAACTTTTTGGTGGGTCATTAAAAGAGATGTCGTTAATAAACCTTTAATTTTGTCTAAATTTACATTTCCTCTTTTAGGACAAATTTTATAAGTAAATTAATCATAATTTACTTATTTCCCAATTACTCTTTTAATGTAAATTGTCAACATTTATTCTTATGGCCCATTTCCCCTTCTAAATCATATTTATGCTTTTTGGTATGTGGATTTTACCAAATTAAGTGTCACTATCCATGATTTTTCTAATCCTGACAGTTATTCTCAATTATGGCCAATTTCACATTTATGCCAATATACTTATTGTGCCAAATTAGCTAATCTAATTCCGATTCAACATTCTAATTTACGTCAAACTAGACTTATTACTCTAGTTCACTATTCATGTAAATGCTAGATTTACATGTCAATACTAGATTCAAATTACACATCTTATAATTCATGTCAAATTTATCCAATTTGCATTTCTATGAACATGCCATAATACATGTTCCCAATTTATGCCAATTTCCTAGTTTATAACTATGTTTCTAGTAAATTTCATATTTTGCCCAAACCGCATTCCCACCGTTCGTATAATCGTGATTCAGTCTAGATTATAAATAAAGCTAGGCTCGTAGAAAATAGGGAATGAACCAAAGATGCTATGCAAAAGATAGACATACTAACTGGCATAAAAAGGGTTGAATAACGACGTCGGTTCAAGAACATGGGTAGACCTAACTTAATAGGTAAATTCCCAACGTCTAAAACCAAGAATAGACAGAATAAAGGCGTAGGTTCAAGAACATGGGTAGACCTAACTTAATAGGTAAATTCCCAAGGTCTAAAACCAAAGAACAGACAAGATAGATAATCGGGTTCACAGTCACAAAATTTTAAACACTTTCCTAGTCATGAACCATAGGTGCTTAATCACAGTTGTCCCATTTATGTCATAGACAATAGTTTTGCTTCCTAATCAAAGGTATAGGCTATAGTCATAGAAATAATTCTCATGGTCATAGTCACAGTCATAGGCAATGTCCATAGTCATAGGCAATGTTCATAGTCTTAGGCAATGTTCATAGTCTTAGGCAATGTTCATAGTCTTAGGCAATGTTCATAGTCAAAGAGGCATATGGTTCTAAGGTCCATAATTTCATAGTTACAGTCTTATTTGTCCTCGAAATCATAACAGTTCTTAATTTGGTCCAAAGAAATAGGCACTGATTCAATAGAAAGAATTGGCATACTCTTTTATTCCTTTAATTTCATGTCATGAAAAGAGAAACGTTCAAATCTAGAAATAACCGACTTACAGAGATTGGATTAGAATAGAGAGATGGCGTTGCTATGATTCGTAGAAAAACGGTCGTTGCAGTCGTTCAAATCTTCACTTGAATTCTAGCTTGAATCTCCTCTTTGAAAGTCTTTGAGCAGCACCTCCTCATCTTGATTTATTTTATATATATTATTTTATTTATTATTTGATTAAGAGGAGGGGAGGAAGCCATGTTTACTATGAATCTTTGCAGCATAAGGGTAGAGAAGAATTGTGAATAGAGAAGAAGACCAGGGCTGTTTATATAGTAGCTCAAGACCTTATCGTACACGCAGCGCTGAGTCAGCATTGAACCTAGTTAAGAAATTGGTCCAGGTTCGCAGATGAATCTAGCCAAATCTTATCGTACATGCAGTGCTAAGTCAGCATTGGGTCCCACAAGCTGTTTTGGCGCAGAAATTTGAATTTCGAACTTTTGAATTTCTGGAATTTATTTAACTGTTTTTTTCACATGAAATATTCTTATATGTATACAATTCCTTTAACGACCATTTTACGCGTATATATATATATATACGCACAACTTTCACTTTATTTTCAAAATTCAAACGATGTTGCACCGTTATTTAATTCTTGCCATATTTCATTTACTATAGCCTTATCTTAAATTTTATCTTTCGTATACATATATTTCTGCATATATATATATATATATATATATATATATTCTCATGTCTATACATATAGTTTCTTTATTTCCTTATATGTACGTTCTTATCCTTTCAAATTTTGAATTTGTATATGTACATATATTTGCATGTTCAGTTGGCCCTCTTTAAAACAGAGATAAAAATTATGCTGCCGCCGGGGTTCGAACCCCCGACCTCAATGTTACAAATCCAATGCCTTAACCAACTGAGCTACAAAGTATTTTGTTAATAAGTCTTAGAACAATGATAATTATTGTTCTTTCCTTACTTCTCTTTTTCATGTTAGTTACAATACTTAAATTAAACCAATGCATGAATCTTTTTCTTTTAATGTTAATGCATTATGTTTGCAAATCAGTGCATGCAACATATTTACATCGCTTGCAACCAATCTTTTTTTTTTTCATATATTAATTAATTTTCATTATACATCACCATATTAATCCTATCTGTGGATATATATACATTTTTAATTACATTAAAATTACGGGGTGTTACATTCTCCCCCACTTAAAAGGATTTCGTCCCTGAAATCTTCTAGTTAGGAAGAATGTGTCCTACCATCCAATCACCCATATACTCAACCATCCAATCACATGCATCCGTTGTCCTTAAAAGATTTCTAATGCTTTCATGTTCATATGCATAGTGTGTGTATATGTCTTTATCTACTGTAAAATCAGGCGGTCTACTGATTCAGTCGACCTCCTTAATGCGAATCATGTCGGTGCCATGCGTCCAATCATGTATGCAAGCATCCCTAGTTACGTAAATACTACATGCGTGTGAAAAGTCCGAGTGTGTGTACGACTTGTGCAGGATCTATAATATGGCTATGCGGAATGTATGTGATAACTTAAGCTATTCAATAGTTATGCGAATAAATATTCGCAAACAATATATATATCACAAATAACTATAAATGCAGTAAAGTAAAGTAAAGTAGAGTAACGACACCAGGATTTTTATACTGGTTCGGACCTCCAGTCCTACGTCCAGTCCCGAAGCTCCTCTTCGGCTTTTCACTAAACAACACCCTCGCTTCACCCGGAGGAACAGGTTCACAACTACTTGATTTACGGGCAACAAGTTTACCCACTTGATTTCACGGGCTACAAGCTTACCCACTTGATTTCACGGGCTACAAGCTTACCCACTTGATTTCACGGGCTACAAGCTTACCCACTTGATTTCACGGGCTACAAGCTTACTCACAAGACGATTACAAGAGTTTGACCTTGAATGTGTTCTTTCTTCAACACTGATTAGTCAATGATTGAGTACAACCTTCCTATAATCTTATCCTCAAGTATATGAATTGAATGCGAAGATTTGAAGGAAGTTAGTTGCTTGTTGAATCAAAATATGAGAAATATTATCAATGATTCAATAAGTAACTTGAGTTTGGGAGCTTTTTAGAATGCAAGAGTTATTTAGAAAGTAAGATCAGAAATCAGAGCAAGAATTGGTTTTCTGTGTTTTGAATGATTGAATCTTGATGTATTTATAGAGTTTGAGAAGATGCAATCATTCATGAAAAGTTGCAATCAAAAGAGATGATTCTTGATGAAGAGAAATGGATGCAACCTTTCATGAAAGAAGATGACTCTTCATGAAATTCAAAAATAGGTTGACAGGAAAAAATTAATAGGTTGATAGGTTTTTGACCGTTATTTCCAAAAGCTGTTGACCTGTTAATTTTAACAGGTTGACCTATTTAAGTTTAAAAAGCTGTTGACCTATTAAATTTAACAGGTTGACCTGTTTTTGTCAACATAAATTAAAAATGAGTTTTCATGTATATTTTTTGAAGAGAATAAGAAGTATGATTATTTGAGGATAGATTTTAACATAAATAACTCTAAATAACCATCTTCTAACCTATAAAGCATTGAATCTTCTTTTTGTTGATCATGAAGTTCCTTCTTGTCATTAATCAAAATAAGCATTGAAACCGTTGACTCAACATTCTCCCCCTTTTTGATTGATGACAATATAGCTTGATATTTTAATCTTTATTGCTATCTCCTCTTGTATATAAGCTCTGTCTCCCTTTAAACATCTACATATCCATAATCTTAGCTCCATGTCATGATTTCCATTGATCTTTATTTTGTTGTTATCAATCGAAATTATCGTGTCTCAACATTCTCCCCCTTTTTGATTGATGACAACACCTTGGATTTTCTCCTTTTGAATATAAAGCTCCCCCTGAATTTCTGCAACATTTGTTAGTAAATAATCTTACCTTTTGATTCCTGCATTAACAAATGTTAGCACACATATACTTTTACCATATTAAGCACATATATTTTAAATAGTATATGTAAAATATTTCTCCCCCTTTGTCATCGATTAAAAAGAATAAATGTCATAATAACCTCAATAATCGAGAGTAGTATAATTTTAAAATAGTATAAGAAATGGTGTTTGAGTTTGGAATTTGAAACGGCGTGTCTTTATAAAAAAAAGTTTTCAGAGAGACCAGTCGACCTATAAAATCAAGGTGGTCGACCTAAAAACTCTCGTGTTCGAGATAGAGGAAATAAGGCAAAACCGGTCGACACCTTTTTTCTAACCGGTCGACCTATTTTGTTGCTAAAACAGCATCGGTCGACATGAATTTCGGAACCGGTCAACCTAAAAAGTCTCTAGAAACTACATGTATTAAAACCGGTCGACCTATAGTTTTTGACCGGTCGACCTGTATGACCGGTCGACCTATATTTTGCCACCGGTCGACCTAATTCTTCTCTGGATTGAAAATATTCAGAACATGTCGACCTATATTTTTTAACAGGTCGACCTAATTTGTCAAAAATTGTTTTTCTGCCTTATTTTGAAAAAAATCAAACTCAAACAACATTTTATTATAATAATATATATTAAATACATGAAGAAAGAAATAAAACAAATATTAAAAGGAATATAAAATATCTCCTTAGATCTGATATATTAAAATTATTTTCTTGGTTCCCATGGAGAATATTTTCCGCTTCCGCCTTCATTTTTGTTGTAATCCCTATCCCATGAATTTTGTATCCTCGATGACGATGAAATATTGAAACATGTGCTTTTTGATAAGCTAAATTTTCAAAGATATTTAGAGATACCGAATAGCCTTCTCTTTTTTGTGGTGTACCTGCAAAAATTATATGACATGTATACTTTTGGTACCCACTTGCTTTGTTTGGGTCCATGAGTTAGATGGAAGGTAACCATACCCAAGAGGGTTTAATGGAACCTTTAAAGATAAAATTTTCATTATTAACTACTGAATCAAAATAATCATCAATATATTTTTCTCTATTTTTCCAACTTACAGGAACCCAAATACTTAAGTAATCTCTATTGATATTCCTTTTCATACTTCTAGATCTATTATACAGATCTCTAGTCATAGAAGTATTCGAATTTCTATAATAATTGGATCTAGGATGAGCATTAGTACTAGCAGTAATATTTTTATTGTACATTAAAGCATATTTAGTACTATTTCTAAGATTAGTTTTATTATATCCTAAACCACTTTTGTCATGTAAAGGTCAAGATCTAGATAAAATCATGTTTAAATCACTTTGACCTTTATTAAATTTCACGAATTTATTTGTACATTTGATTTCACAGTCGCGATTGATATTTGCAAAAGAAACTTTGTTATTAATACCCTTATTTAATTCAGAATTCTTCCTTTTTAAAGTTCTATTCTCATTTTCGAGACAACTAATTTGAGATTCTGAATTATATAAAGATGATTGTAATTTTTCAATATTTTCTTTTGATTCAGAGATTGCTTTTTGCAAAATATTATTATTAGCTTTTAAAGTCTCACATTCTTTAGATAATTCCAAATTCTTTTCAGTTAGAGCTCCATTCTCTTTTTCAAGAGACGAAATTAAAGAACTAGAATTATTTAAAGAATCTTCTAATGATTTATTTCTATTTTGCAAAAGATCGATTTCCTTTAAAAGAACATTGTTTTTATCTTCTAGTCGCTCATTTTCTTTTTGAAGGAAATCTTTTTGAGAAACAAGCTCTTCTAAGGTATTTTCAAAACATTTGGCTTGTTTTACCAAACGATTGTTTTCTTCTTTTGATTTGGAATTTTCTTACTTGTATTTTTTTGACCTAGCTAAAACGACTGTATTGAGTTTCAATAATTTTTCATGGTCTAACAAAAGATCTTTATATAATGAATCTGTACATACCGATTGTGATCTGACTTTAGCCATGGGACATTTGCTTCCTTGCTCTCTTGATTCCGCTTTATTGCTCTTCCATTTTCTAAACCCTTGACTAGATTTCTCTATCGCCATTTGTTCTAAGATGTTGTACGATCTATAGAACACCAGGCTCTGATACCAATTGAAAATGTCGATATGTGTGCACGACTTGTGCAGGATCTATAATATGGCTATGCGGAATGTATGTGATAACTTAAGCTATTCAATAGTTATGCGAATAAATATTCACAAACAATATATATATCACAAATAACTATAAATGCAGTAAAGTAAAGTAAAGTAGAGTAACGACACCAGGATTTTTATACTGGTTCGGACCTCCAGTCCTACGTTCAGTCCCGAAGCTCCTCTTCGGCTTTTCACTAAACAACACCCTCGCTTCACCCGGAGGAACAGGTTCACAACTACTTGATTTACGGGCTACAAGTTTACCCACTTGATTTCACGGGCTACAAGCTTACCCACTTGATTTCACGGGCTACAAGCGTACCCACAAGACGATTACAAGAGTTTGACCTTGAATGTGTTCTTTCTTCAACACTGATTAGTCAATGATTGAGTACAACCTTCCTATAATAAATAACTCTAAATAACCATCTCTTTTTATCCGGACAATCTTTTTGCACATGTCCCTTTTTGTGACAATTAAAGCATTCCATATTTGAAGATGATGGTTTATTTGTTCCAAACTTCTTTTTGTCGTATCGACTAGCTTTTCTTTGCTTCAAAAATTTCTTAAAACCTTTTGTAATAAGTGCTAAGTCTTCATCTTCAGAATCTGAAATGTCTTCATCTTTTTCGGCATGAAAATCAACATTTTTTTTTTGTTCTCTTCTAGCCTGTAAATTTGCTTCATAGGACATTAGATTTCCTATCAATTCATCTGGCTTCATGGTAGAAAGATCATTAGCTTCTTCTATGGCTAATACTTTTCCTTCCCATTTATTAGTCAGTGAATGTAGGATTGTTGAAACTACATCAAAGTCAGAATATTTTTGTCCTAACCCAATAAGAGCATGATGAATAGTTTGAAACCTTGAATACATCTCATTGATTATTTCATTTAGCTTCATTTTGAAATTTTGGAATTGGCTTTTCAACAAAGCAATTTTTTCTTGTTTAACCTTGTTAGTACCTTCATGAGTGGTTTTTAGCGTTTGCCAAATTTGATAAGCAGTGGTACAGATACTAACACGGTTATACTCATTTTGGTCTAATGCACAAAACAACATATTTATTGCTTTTGCATTTACTGCTGCTGCTGTTTTCTCAGCAGGAGTCCATTCTGCATACTCAGTAGTTGGATTAACTATTTCTTTCTGAGTAGCATTCCAAGCATCATAACTTGTTGATTGCATATAGAAAGCCATACGTGTTGCCCAATAACTATAGTTTAGGCCATTAAAGAAAGGAGGTCTTTGTGTTGATTGACCTTCAGTGTAAGTGTTAGTGTTGGTGCTTGCGTTATTTGCCATATTACTAGAATATATCAAATAACTGTGTTACGGTTATATGATAACCTTGCTCTGATACCAATTGAAAAGTCCGAGTGTGTACGACTTGTGCAGGATCTATCATATGGCTATGCGGAATGTATGTGATAACTTAAGCTATTCAATAGTTATGCGAATAAATATTCGCAAACAATATATATATCACAAATAACTATAAATGCAGTAAAGTAAAGTAAAGTAACGACACCAGGATTTTTATACTGGTTCGGACCTCCAGTCCTACGTCCAGTCCCGAAGCTCCTCTTCGGCTTTTCACTAAACAACACCCTCGCTTCACCCGGAGGAACAGGTTCACAACTACTTGATTTACGGGCTACAAGTTTACCCACTTGATTTCACGGGCTACAAGCTTACCCACAAGACGATTACAAGAGTTTGACCTTGAATGTGATCTTTCTTCAACACTGATTAGTCAATGATTGAGTACAACCTTCCTATAATCTTATCCTCAAGTATATGAATTGAATGCGAAGATTTGAAGGAAGTAGTTGCTTGTTGAATCAAAATATGAGAAATATTATCAAGGATTCAATAAGTAACTTGAATTTGGGAGCTTTTTAGAATGCAAGAGTATTTAGAAAGTAAGATCAGAAATCAGAGCAAGAATTGGTTTTCTGTGATTTGAATGATTGAATCTTGATGTATTTATAGCAAATGAGAAGTTGTAATTATTGGTGAAAAGTTGCAATCAAAAGACGTGATTTTTAATGAAGAGAAATGGATGCAACTTTTCAAGAAAGAAGATGACTTTTCATGAAATTCAAAAATAGGTTGACAGGAAAAAATTAATAGGTTGACAGGTTTTTGACCGTTATTTCAAAAAGCTGTTGACCTGTTAATTTTAACAGGTTGACCTATTTAAGTTTAAAAAGCTGTTGACCTATTAAATTTAACAGGTTGACTTGTTTTTGTCAACATACATTAAAAATGAGTTTTCATACATAATTTTGAAAGCAATGAGAAGTATGATTATTTGAGGATAGATTTTAACATAAAATACTCTAAATAACCAACTTCTAACCTATGAAACCATTGAATCTTCTTTTTGTCGATCATGAAGCTTCTTCTGGTCATTAATCAAAATAAGCATTGAAACGGTTGACTCAACATTCTCTCCCTTTTTGATTGATGACAATATAGCTTGATATTTTAATCTTTATTTCTATCTCCCCCTGTATATAAGCTCTGTCTCCCTTTAAACATCTACATATCCATAATCTTAGCTCCATGTCATGATTTCCATTGATCTCTATTTTGTTGTTATCAATCGAAATTCTCGTGTCTCAACATTCTCCCCCTTTTTGATTGATGACAACACCTTGGATTTTCTCCCTTTGAATATAAAGCTCCCCCTGAATTTCTGCAACATTTGTTAGTAAATAATCTTACCTTTTGATTCCTGCATTAACAAATGTTAGCACACATATACTTTTACCATATTAAGCACATATATTTTAAATAGTATATGTAAAACATTTCTCCTCCTTTGTCATCGATTAAAAAGAATAAATATCATAATAACCTCAATAATCGAGAGTAGTATAATTTTAAAATAGTATAAGAAATGGTGTTTGAGTTTGGAATTTGAAACGACGTGTCTTTATAAAAAAAAAACAGTTTTCAGAGAGACCGGTCGACCTATAAAATCAAGGCGGTCGACCTAAAAAGTTTCGGGTAGGAGAAAATTAAAGAAATAGTACAAACCGGTCGACCTAAATGTTCAACCGGTCAACCGATTTTCTTCCTGAAACAAAACCGGTCGACCTATATTCATGGACCGGTCGACCTACAAACTCTCTGGATTGTGAAAAAACAAAACCGGTCGACCTATATATTTGGACCGGTCGACCTAAAAACTCTCTGTATTGTGAGAAAACAAAACCCGTCGACCTATATATTTGGACCGGTCGACCTAAAAACTCTCTGGATTATGAAAAAACAAAACCGGTCGCCCTATATTTTTGGACCGGTCGACCTAATTCTTCTCTGGATTTAAAATATTCAGAACAGGTCGACCTATATTTTTTAACAGGTCGACCTAATTTGTCAAAAATTGTTTTTCTGCCTTATTTTGAAAAAAAAATCAAACTCAAACAACATTTTATTATAATAATATATATTAAATACATGAAGAAAGAAATAAAACAAATATTAAAAGGAATATAAAATATCTCCTTAGATCCGATATATTAAAATTATTTTCTTGGTTCCCATGGAGAATATTTTCCGCTTCCGCCTTAATTTTTGTTGTAATTCCTATCCCATGAATTTTGTATCCTCGATGACGATGAAATATTGAAACATGTGCTTTTTGATAAGCTAAATTTTCAAAGATATTTAGAGATACCGAATAGCCTTCTCTTTGTTGTGGTGTACCTACAAAAATTATATGACATGTATACTTTTGGTACCCACTTGCTTTGTTTGGGTCCATGAGTTAGATGGAAGGTAACCATACCCAAGAGGGTTTAATGGAACCTTTAAAGATAAAATTTTCATTAGTAACTATTGAATCAAAATAATCATCAATATATTTTTCTCTGTTTTTCCAACTTACAGGAACCCAAATACTTAAGTAATCTCTATTGATATTCCTTTTCATACTTCTAGATCTATTATACTGATCTCTAGTCATAGAAGTATTCGAATTTCTATAATAATTGGATCTAGGATGAGCATTAGTACTAGCAGTAATATTTTTATTGTACATGAAAGCATATCTAGTACTATTTCTAAGATTAGTTTTATTATATCCTAAACCACTTTTGTCATGTAAAGGTCGAGATCTAGATAAAATCATATTTAAATCATTTTGACCTTTAATAAATTTTGCGAACTTATTTGCACATTTATCAAATTTATTTCCAAAGTCGCTATTGACATTTTCAAAAGAAAATTTGTTATTCTTTAAATCATCAATTTCCTTAATTAATTCAGAATTTTTCTTTTTTAAAGTACCATTCTCAGTTTTGAGACCTAAAATTTGAGATTCTGAATTATCTAAAGAAGATTGTAACTTTTCAAAATTTTCTTTTGAGTCAGAAATTTCATTTTGCAAAATATTATTATTCACCTTTAAGAACTCACATTCTTTAGATAATTCTAAATTCTTTTCAGTCAAAGCTCCATTCTCTTTTTCAAGAGACAAAATTAAAGAACTAGAATTATTTAAAGAATCTTCTAATGATTTATTTCTATTTTGCAAAAGATCGATTTCCTTTAAAAT
This sequence comes from Allium sativum, assembly GCA_030737875.1. Taxonomy (NCBI): domain Eukaryota; kingdom Viridiplantae; phylum Streptophyta; class Magnoliopsida; order Asparagales; family Amaryllidaceae; genus Allium; species Allium sativum. The sequence goes on along the minus strand of CM060925.1, from coordinate 307,174,825 downwards.
AACATTGTTTTTATCTTCTAGTCGCTCATTTTCTTTTTGAAGGAAATCTTTTTGAGAAACAAGCTCTTCTAAGGTATTTTCAAAACATTTGGCTTGTTTTACCAAACGATTGTTTTCTTCTTTTAATTTGGAATTTTCTTTCTTGTAATTTTTTGACATAGCTAAAACGACTGTATTGAGTTTCAATAATTTTTCATGGTCTAACAAAAGATCTTTATATAATGAATCTGTACATACCGATTGTGATCTGACTTTTGCCATGAGACATTTGTTTCCTTGCTCTCCTGATTCTGCTTTGTTGCCCTTCCATTTTCTAAATCCTTGACTGGATTTCTTTATTGCCATTTGTTCTAGGATGTTGTTACGATCTCTAGAACACCAGGCTCTGATACCAATTGAAAATGTCGATATGTGTGCACGACTTGTGCAGGATCTATAATATGGCTATGCAGAATGTATGTGATAACTTAAGCTATTCAATAGTTACGCAGGTGAAAATTCGCAAACAAGAAATATATCACTAACAAGTATAAATGCTGTAGATAAACTAGAGTAACGACACCAGATTTTTATACTGGTTCGGACCTCCCGTCCTACGTCCAGTCCCGAAGCTCCTCTTCGGCTTTTCACTAAACAACACCCTCGCTTCACCCGGAGGAACAGGTTCACAACTACTTGATTTATGGGCTACAAGTTTACCCACTTGATTTCACGGGCTACAAGCTTACCCACTTGATTTCACGGGCTACAAGCTTACCCACTTGAAAAGTCGGATTCGGGACTGGACGTAGGACGGGAGGTCCGAACCAGTATAAAAATCCTGGTGTCGTTACTCTACTTTACTTTACTTTACTGCATTTATAGTTATTTGTGATATATATATTGTTTGCGAATATTTATTCGCATAACTATTGAATAGCTTAAGTTATCACATACATTCCGCATAGCCATATTATAGATCCTGCACAAGTCGTACACACACTCGGACTTTTCAGCGTGCACGGCCATTCATCCATATGCAACATCCATATGATAACATATCAGGCTCAACTTAAATACATATCTGTAAATGCAATATGAAAACGTCTGAACTGATCTAGTGTCTAATACGTATGCATATGCATTCACAAGCAACCATTAGCAACCACTTGCAACCATCAACCATAACATGTTTCAAATACATGTTTACATCCATTGGCTTCTACCTAAGGATCGAAGATACGACCTAGGTGATATACTTTGGAAAGAGAGAAACAATTATGCGCAAAGCTCCTAAACAAAGAAATCAAGGATACACCCTTAAGAAAAAGGGTATGACGCTAGTATCTTGCCTTCTTGAGCTTTACTCCACTGTATCTTAACTAATTTAACTTCACGATTGTGAAGTTTCCGACCTCCAATTCCAAAATAAACAGATGTCAATCACGGTACCATGTATACGTACTAAGATGATTAGAGGTTTCCCACTTATCCGTCATGCCATAACTATAAGAGTCGAAAGGTCACTACGTGCTCTTTGGAGTGCCTACCACAACTATTCATCTCTCCCGCAAACCATCCAAACCGAACTCGACATTCCTCAAGTACAAGCCCCAAAGGCCTAAACCAATATCAGACAAGCACCCAAGGAATATCTCCCCCGAATTTAGACGATCTACGTGAGATGATATAAGCAAACTCGATAGCTATTCTCAAATCCCTACTAACAAAAAAAATAAACTGGTCGGACCACCAATTGGATTTGAGACTCTAGTGGGATCTTTCTACTATACAAGTACTATGGTGCAGAGACCCAACTATGGAAGTGGATATGAACAAATGAGAAGCGCAAGAACCTAAGGAAATAGCACGAACAGAAAACTAGACTCTGCCAACCGGACTACCTTTCTCCTAGGTACGCTTGGTGGCGAAAGCATGTACTTGTCCTTCTGAAAATCTCGTTCTCGTTCTTGCCCTTGTCCTTAAGTATATGCCCTATCATACCCTAGTAAAGATACTTCCTCTTGTCTTAGGTTTTATAATTTCTTCCTCCTTCGTGTGCTAAGTCTACATCCATGAATTCCTCATCCTAGGGTTATGCTCCTTAGCCAAACTCCTCATCCCCTTCCGTGTGTAGTCATGTTGACAAATCTCTCGAAAGCTGCCTCCATCATCCGGAAAACCTTATAAGCTTTGAAAGAAAACTGCCCGTAGATGAAACAACTACGGCTATGGATGGAAGCCGGGCACTACTTTGCCCTTCGATGAGGTTACCTCCCAGAAAGCCAAGAGCCCCAGAGACTCAAGAAAGAAGGAGACAAGAATTTAAACAGAGGAAGAGAAGATAGTGCGTATGGCTTTGGGGAATATGTCTTTAAAACAAATCTTTTCTCTTGAAAATGCTTATTTAAAAACCATTTTGAAAATAATTTTTCAAATCTTTATCTGATCCGGTAACCTTCAGCTCTGATACCACGTGTAACACCCCACGTCCATTAGTGTCACTCACAAAGGGAATGCACTAAGTTCTGTGGAGCATTTAGGGTAAAAGATGCAGATAAATTACAGGACAAACAGAAATTAAACAGTGGAAAATAAAACTTTGCTTTATTGATAAAATAGTCTGTACAATGGTTTCTTTACAATATCAGAGTATCATCTGTCTTACAAAATAAAGAAGCATAAAAACAACATTTATATTCCCCGATTTTTGCAAGAGCCAGCCATAGCATCTGAAAAGAGAATCCAAGAAAACTTCGAAAAATCTTCAAGCTGGAAAGGGTGACAGTCCAACTTAGCCTGAGCTAAACTATTCCCTCCTTTACTACCTGGGGGGGAAACGGAAGAAAATAAGACGAAAGAAACACAGTGTCAGACATAAAGCCTGAGTAAGTTCAGTAACTTCTAGCATGAGAACATGGAAAACAAAACGACATGAATTAACTGAATACAAGATAACACCATGATGATAGGGTCAGCAAGATTAGACGAGATCAACACAAGATATGCTAAGATAAGATAAACTGGATGTTCTCTAATACTTTCGCCGCTTTGCCATTTCCTTGTTATATGGATTTCTATTATCTCTGCACCACCTAACTAGTGTTCCAACTAGTATCAATAACGTGATCCCAACCCCTGAAATTTCCATTGCCTTCAGGCATACATTTATTATTTATTACCTAGATCTAATCTAGGGTTTTCTATCAAGTGCTTTCTAGATTTAACTAGAGTTTATGCTGTCTGCTGAATGCTTCTCGGATTCAGGATTTATGCCACCTAGTTCAACTAGGAATTATGCTACCTGTCGAACGATGCCTCAAGTCTAGGACACACTACCTTGAGTGGTATATGTTCCTATACTTTCCCACGCATGTATCCTGAATCGTTATCGCTTGTCTAGATGCACATGTCCTGTAATGTGCGGTCCGAGTCATGTGTTAGGGCAAATCAAGGAATACAGAACTCGGTCCGGAGCTTTCAGATATCTGCCGATGCAGATGCTAAGGTCTGTATTTATTTCAGTGGCTATGGTCCCACTTGACCCCTCCCTCAACTAATAAAAGGCACACCTTGTAAAATGAGAACTATACGCCGGCCCCCGGTGCCCCACTATCCTATGGCCATCCTCACCCATAACTAGATAGCAAGTATATGGTCTTTTGGAGTTCTCCGCCTTTCCGCTTCACGTATCTCGATTGACTGAAGATGGATGGTAGACGACGAGTCGCTATCACAGGGCTACCGTTTGCTCGCCGAATCACGTCGGTCCATCCTAGTCTTTATGTTGCCATGTATTGCAACCAAGGCATACCCCTGGTTCTTCTACGCAGACCTTAACCTCCGTGGGCCTAGGCGGATCATCTGCAGCCTCACAGAGGGATACCAAGAGTACCCTCACGTCCCCCCGAAGCCTCGGGCTTCGTAACCTAATTCGTTGGAGCCTTCTTTCTATTCAGACGGACATTCACTCCTTCCCGTGTTATACTAAGAATTACTACTTAGTTTTACTAACTAAGATTTACCACTTAGTTTCCAGAATCGTTGTTTTCTTAACTAAGGTTTTCTACTTAGTTCCCTTTCCCGTCAATTTGGATTGGTTAAGTGTCATTAGTCAATTCAAGCCTACTTAACCCTCTTCATTTACCCTGTTAAACTGGTTAAGTGTTGTCAGTAACTCATGTTGACTTAACCTTACCACAAACCAAGTTATATTGGTTAAGTATTTATTTCTTAACCCTACCCATTTACTCTATGTTGGTTAAGTATTCCTTTTTAACATAACCTGGCCCGTCTGTTTTAACTATCATGTTATTATTAATGGTTAAGTGTCAGTCTGAACCTAACCCCACCCATCAGTCTAGTTATCATGTTGAACTGGTTAAGTGTCTTAGTTAACTTAACCCTACTATTCTTGTTCTAGCTTTAACTAAATAAATTAAAGCCACTACCACTCACATTAGACAGGTATTGTTGCGAATACTGGATGTGCCGGTTGGTTCCGGGCAGGTTTACATCGCAACTCAGTCTAACCTCGGGTTAGGCATATTCGTGTTTTCTAACTCCAAAGGGTTTCAACTTATTTTCAAATCAAGTTTTGAAAGTAACCATCCCGTTCGTCGGATCAGTTAGGGATAGCCAGGGAGAGCAGGAAACTTGTATTTTCCAAACTCAAGCCTAGACACTATCCTCTCTGTCACCCTAGAACTTTTTGGTGTGTCATTAAAAGAGATGCCGTTAATAAACCTTTAATTTTGTCTAAATTTACATTTCCTCTTTTAGGACAAATTCTATAAGTAAATTAATCCTAATTTACTTATTTCCCAATTACTCTTTTAATGTAAATTGTCAACATTTATTCTTATGGCCCATTTCCCCTTCTAAATCATATTTATGCTTTTTGGTATGTGGATTTTACCAAATTAAGTGTCACTAAACATGATTTTTTTAATCCTGATAGTTATTCTCAATTATGGCCAATTTCACATTTATGCCAATATACTTATTGTGCCAAATTAGCTAATCTAATTCTGATTCAACATTCTAATTTACGTCAAACTAGACTTATTACTCTAGTTCACTATTCATGTAAATGCTAGATTTACATGTCAATACTAGATTCAAATTACACATCTTATAATTCATGTCAAATTTATCCAATTTGCATTTCTATGAACATTCCATAATACATGTTCCCAATTTATGCCAATTTCCTAGTTTATAACTATGTTTCTAGTAAATTTCATATTTTTCCCAAACCGCATTCCCACCGTTCGTATAATCGTGATTCAGTCTAGATTATAAATAAAGCAAGGCTCGTAGAAAATAGGGAATGAACCAAAGATGCTATGCAAAAGATAGACATACTAACTGGCATAAAAAGGGTTGAATAACGACGTCGGTTCAAGAACATGGGTAGACCTAACTTAATAGGTAAATTCCCAAGGTCTAAAACCAAGAATAGACAGAATAAAGGCGTAGGTTCAAGAACATGGGTAGACCTAACTTAATAGGTAAATTCCCAAGGTCTAAAACCAAAGAACAGACAAGATAGATAATCGGGTTCACAGTCACAAAATTTTAAACACTTTCCTAGTCATGAACCATAGGTGCTTAATCACAGTTGTCCCATTTATGTCATAGACAATAGCTTTGCTTCCTAATCAAAGGTATAGGCTATAGTCATGGAAATAATTCTCATGGTCATAGTCACAGTCATAGGCAATGTCCATAGTCATAGGCAATGTTCATAGTCTTAGGCAATGTTCATAGTCTTAGACAATGTTCATAGTCTTAGGCAATGTTCATAGTCAAAGAGGCATATGGTTCTAAGGTCCATAGTTTCATAGTTACAGTCTTATTTGTCCTCGAAATCAGAACAGTTCTTAATTTGGTCCAAAGAAATAGGCACTGATTCAATAGAAAGAATTGGCATACTCTTTTATTCCTTTAATTTCATGTCACGAAAAGTGAAACGTTCAAATCTAGAAATAACTGACTTACAGAGATTGGATTATAATAGAAAGATGGCGTTGCTATGATTCGTAGAAAAACGGTCGTTGCAGTCGTTCGAATCTTCACTTGAATTCTAGCTTGAATCTCCTCTTTGAAAGTCTTTGAGCAGCACCTCCTCATCTTGATTTATTTTATATATATTATTTTATTTATTATTTGATTAAGAGGAGGAGAGGAAGCCATGTTTACTAAGAATCTTTGCAGCATAAGGGTAGAGAAGAACTGTGAATAGAGAAGAAGACCAGGGTTGTTTATATAGTTGCTCAAGACCTTATCGTACACGCAGCGCTGAGTCAGCATTGAACCTAGTTAAGAATATGGTCCAGGTTCGCAGATGAATCTAGCCAAATCTTATCGTACATGCAGTGCTAAGTCAGCATTGGGTCCCACAAGCTGTTTTGGCGCAGAAATTTGAATTTCGAACTTTTGAATTTCTGGAATTTATTTAACTGTTTTATTCACATGAAATATTCTTATATGTATACAATTCCTTTAACGACCATTTTACGCGTATATATATATATATATATATATATATATATATATATATATATATATATATACGCACAACTTTCATTTTATTTTCAAAATTCAAACGATGTTGTGTCGTTATTTAATTCTTGCCATATTTCATTTACTATAGCCTTATCTTAAATTTTATCTTTCGTATACATATATTTCTGCATATATATATATATATATATATATATATATATATATATATATATATTCTCAAGTATATACATATAGTTTCTTTATTTCCTTATATGTACGTTCTTATCCTTTCAAATTTTGAATTTGTATATGTACATATATTTGCATGTTCAGTTGGCCCTCTTTAAAACAGAGATAAAAATTATGCTGCCGCCGGGGTTCGAACCCCCGAACTCCATGTTACAAATCCAATGCCTTAACCAACTGAGCTACAAAGTGTTTTGTTAATAAGTCTTAGAACAATGATAATTATTGTTCTTTCCTTACTTCTCTTTTTCATGTTAGTTACAATACTTAAATTAAACCAATGCATGAATCTTTTTCTTTTAATGTTAATGCATTATGTTTGCAAATCAGTGCATCCAACATATTTACATCGCATGCAACCAATCTTTTTTTTCATATATTAATTAATTTTCATTATACATCACCATATTAATCCTATCTGTGGATATATATACATTTTTAATTACATTAAAAATACGGGGTGTTACAATCATGGTAAAGCACTCATGAAATCTAAATTATATATCTTATTTAAACCATCGTAATTGAACTCAACATCCCTCAAGCCCAAGCCCCAGAGGCCTAAACCAATATCAGACGAGCACCCAAGGAACATTTCCTTCGACGTTGGAAAATCTACATGAGACGGTTCAAACAAAGCAACCAATCATCCATGACTGACTTTGGCTATCACCGCCAATCCCTCTTTGAAACCATCGTTAATCGTATGACTACCAACCTTGCCATATGTCGAGTGTTAATGTAACCCCAGTTCTAGCATAAACTCCATACGCCTTCCAACGATACGTATGTTTGTCCAACCTTGACAACAAGGCCTTTCAACGGTACCCAAGGTACTCGGCCGACAACCTTACAGTTTTTTTGGATGTCCCCATTGTACCCCTGCTTTGAGCCTGCTAGAACTTATGACAACGATAATCTCTCAACCTTCACATCTCTAGTCATCTAGCCTGACGGCTTTTCTTAGCTCAAGCAACGAATTGTTAGGGAACGTTGAATGCCGATCTTAAGGAAAGACAAACACTAGAGGGAGGTGAATAGTGTTTTAAAGGAATTTAAAAAAATCTAAAACTTATATGATCTACTATATGAATAAAATACAACAGAGATGATCACAAGCACAGAATCAAACACAAACACATAAGTAAACAAAAATAAAATGCAAAAAAGGAAAGAACACACCGGATTTTATACTGGTTCATATTGCTCCTATGTCCTATCCCAAGCAATACAGGATTGCCAGAGTTTTATTACTAGATCAAAATCTCAGTAACCTCTTGATTTTACGTCTATAAGGTTAATACTGTTTTCACCACCCTTGATTTCCCGGCTACAAGGTTAACACCGTTTCTTTTCCTTTATTTCACGGCTACAAGGAACACACTATTTCCCAAAAAATCCCAAATGATTACAATAGCCCAATAACTCTTCAATAGCACTTCGATTCAAAGAGTAATGAGTAGACGGTGAGAAGTGGAGAAGTTTTATGAATTTAGAATAGAAATCGGCAGAGTAGAAGTGTAGAAATCATAAAAACATGAAATAATAATGAGGAATGAAAATGGAGAAGAAGAATGGTTAAAAAATTCGAAATCAACCTCTATTTTTAAGATTTGAAAGGTTGCAATGCTTCTGGAACATTACAAATGGTGAATAGGCATTTCCTTTCAAAACTGAAAATAGGAAAGTTGTATGTCGACATCAACTTCTATGTATTTCAACATATGTGTTTTGAAATTTTGAATATTTTCAAGAATTTTACTATATGTACAATTTTGGAAATTCTTGAATTAAAACATAATGATATAAATAAGTATTATAAAGTAGAAATCATATGAAATCGTAAATATAAATTAAATCAACATATTTATAAAATTATCAAGTTAAAAACTATATAAATATAAAAGTATAAAAGTATATAACTATAAATATATAAAAAACTAATAAACTTTAAAACTTAAGTTTGAAATAAAAAGTAAGATAGAAAACTAATGAAAATTAGAATTTGAATTTTGAAAACAGAATATGAAATATGAAATATGAAATATGAAATTTGAAAATCAGAATTTGAAAAACAAAAATTGAATTTGACCTGGAGTGCTATTCAGAGTCTTACTTATAAACTAGATTCTATTACTACATTTATCTTGAACTCTTGAACTCTTGATTTCTTAATTACTCATGAGTCATTAATCTTCTCTGAATTCTGAATCTCTAAAACTGTACATCCTTCAGTATTAGTACCCGTATACAAATCCTAAATATATGTATATATATATATATATATTATAGATAGAGATATTAGTAAATATTTTATAATCAATTAATACTGAAATAAGGTTGTTGTCATCAAAACTCCATTCACCAACATAGAACTCCATATGTTTACAACAATGGATTAAAACAGTAATAAGCTAAATTAAAGTGTTGTAGCTGAGGAAAAAAAGATGATTGAAATTCTAGAAGACATGGTAATATCCGTTAAAAAGAGTAATGTAGCACAGCCTACCCTGCACTAGCACAAAATTAAAGCATGGTCAACAAATTCTTTGCAACTTTGAAATAATAGATCAATTTCACACTCTGTACGCCTACTATCACTTTTACATCCAGTCTAGAAATAGCATCCTCACTCATCTAATGTGTATAGCATATTCAATTCAAACTAAATTCCTAATATTTTTGTAAGAAAGCATAAATGGGTTCAGCCACATGGAGCTTAGAAATAGAGTCGTCAGCCTAAGCTACTTAGTTATTCAAAGCTGCAATGCTCAGCAGGCATAATTTCGGCCCTAAACTTTTACCAAACATTATGTCCAGTGCAACCTTTATTCAAGGAAACGGAGAAGCTGGAAGGATTAAGCAACTTAACTTTACCTCAAGTGCTCTTTTATTGCCTTACCAGCACTTGATTAGTACACATTTGGACAATATACATATATGTATAGTTAATTATTTGGAGATGTTGGCAAATTATTGTATCTGAAATGTATATATAAAATGTGCAGCCATGCCTATGCCCTATGCTAAAGAGAGACTTGGTTTCATAGCCATTCCTCTTCCTTACATGTGTCTGCTAATGCAATCAATTCTGATAACATAGTTGAATCAGATGTACAAGTTTGTTTCTTGGAAGCCCAAGACACAGCAGTGCCTCCTTATGTAAATATCCAACCAGTCGTAGACTTGGATTTGGATTCTACATTGTTCCAGGTTGCATCACTATATCCTTCTATTACAACATGATATCCTTTATAAGATAAACCATAGCTTATGGCTTCCTTCAAATAAGCTAAGACTCTGGAAATGGCTTTCCAGTGTTCGAAACCTGGATTACCCGTAAATCGACACAATACACTTATGGCATGCGCGATATCACGTCTAGTGCAATGCATAGCATAGGTAAGTATCCCAATGATACTGGAATATTCTAATTGAGAAATAGTACATCTAGTGTTCTTTTCTAATTTTATACTTTTGATCTAAAGGATTTGTTGCTGGTTTGTCATTATAGTGATCATACTTCTTTAGGAACTTCTCAATGTAACGAGATTGAGTTAGTAATAACTCTCCCATATCTTTCATATCAAATTTATAAGATAGAAACTTCTTAGTTTCATCCACATAGGATATATTGGAACCAAATATCAGCATGTCAATAATGCATAAACATATTATAACATAACAATTGTTATCTGATTTGCTATAGATACATTTATGTGCATCATTAACAATGAATCCAAATGACAGTGCAACTTTACCAAACTTCTCATGCCATTGCATGGGAGCTTGCTTCAGGCCATAAAAGAGATTTAACTAATTTGCAAACTTTCTTTTCTTGGCCTGGGGTTATGAAACCTTCAGGTTGTTCCATGTATATCTCTTCTTCTAAATTTACATTTAGAAAAGCTGTCTTTACATCCATTTATGTATGACCAAGTTATGAAATGATGCAAGTGCTATTAAACAATGTATTGAAGATATGCGAGCCACCGAAGCATATGTATCAAAATAATCAACTCCTTGTCTTTGTTTATAACCCTTAGCAACTAATCTGGCTTTAAATTTATAAATGAATCCATTTGTGTTCAACTTTTTCTTGAATATCCATTTACATCCTATTGGTTTAGCACCAGGAGGTAAATCGCTTAAAACCCAACTTTGGTTTAACATTATGGAATTCATTTCATCATTGATAGCCTCTTTCCAGAAATTAGAATCGCTAGAACTCATAGCCTCAGAATAAGTTTTGGGATCATCATTGACGTACATTTCATATCTTGTTACATTAAGGACTTCGTCCTTATTGCCTTCTACGAGATATGTTATGAAGTAAGGACCATAGTCCTTCTCTATTCTCACTCTTTTACTTCTCCTGTGTTCAGTAATATCATCTAGTACTGAAACTTCCTTGCTATTTTTGAGTAGGAGCATATTCATCGTCATTTGTATCATTAGTCTCAGTTGGTTCTGGACTAGACGATCTTAATGGACTCTCAATAGTTTGATTTTCAAAAAATTATACATCTACAGATTCTATGACTTCTAAGGTATCAAGAATTATAAATCTATAAGTTATACTATTAAGAGAATATCCTATGAAAACACACTTAAAAGCTTTATTACCTAACTTTGGTCGTTTAGGGTCTGGTTTTCTAACATATGCTAAGCAACCCCAAACTTTAAGTCTAGTAAGATTAGGTTTTCTATTAAACCATAATTTATACGGGGAAATATTATTCTTTTTAAGTGGTACTCTATTTAAAATGTAACATGTAGATAACATAGCATCACACCATAAATTGTAAGGTAAATTAGAACTTATGATCATGGCGACAACCATCTCAACTAAAGTTCTTTTTTTCCTTTCAGTAACACCATTTTGTTGTGGCGTATAAGGGGCGGTACATTGGTGAACATTACCATTTTGTTTGCAATACAAAGTAAACTCATTTGAATAATATTCACCACCACGATCTGAATGTAACACTTTAATTTTAATTCCTAATTGTGTTTCGACTTCTGCTTTGTAAATTTAGAATTTATCAAAGGCTTCATCTTTAGATTTCATTAGATATACATAAGCATATCTAGAATAGTCATCAATAAATGTTATATAGTATTGGTTACCACCATAGGTGATATGACTCTTTAAGTAACCCACATCACTATATACTAAATCAAGCAAACTAGTTTTCCTTTCTATAGACTTGAAGGATTTCCGATGTATCTTTGCTTGAACACATATTTCACATTTAGGATTAGATTCGAAATCACAATTAGAAATTAATCCTAATTTATGCATATTTCTAAGTGACTAATAATTAATATGTCCTAATCTACTATGCCATAAATTAAAAGAATCAACAATATAAGCAGAAGATTTCTTCATTAAATTCAACTTAATCATGTCGTTACAAGAATATCCCTATCCAGTAAATTTGTTGTTCTTGGACAACACTAACTAATCAGACTCATACACCATCTTGAATCCTCCTTTGTTAAGAAGGTATCCAGAAATCAAATTCTTACACATATCAGGTACATAAAATACATTGACTGAAGTAAGAACTTTCCCAGAAGTGAATGTCAATTCAGTGGTGCCTTTTCCCAGAACTTTGCTTGCAACTTTGTTTACACCAGTTACTTCGCTGGATTCCCCATTATTCTCATCGTAAGTTTGGAACAGATTTCGGTCTTTGCAAATATGAATAGTTGCTCCAGTATCGAGCCACCAATCATTATCAATGCCACTAACGGAGTTCGTCTCTTTTACGATAGCCACAATCTTTTCTTCGACCACATCTACTTTTTGTTGTTTCTTCCGAAGACGACAGTCTCGGGCATAGTGGTCGGGTTTGTGACAATAGTAACAGTCACCCTTCTTCTTGTTCTTGGAATTATTACCTTTCTTTTTAAACTGTATCTCATTCTTAGGCTTCAACTTATCGTTAATTTCAACATTATTTGCCTTAGATTGAGACTCGGTTTGCGGATTATCATCTAGTTCGCGTTTACGAGAATCCTCTTCAATACGAAGATGACGCTGTAAACCACCCAAATCATAATACATTTATGCATGTTTTAATTTTTTCTTATAATCATTCCAAGAATTTGGGAGTCTCGAAATAATAACTCCAACAACAAACGATTCAAGGAGATCAATACCGGCATCCTTAAGTTGATTTACCAACAGTCGGATTTCACCTACTTGTCCAATTATGGACTTGTTGGTGACCATTTTGAAATCCATAAAATTGCATATAAGAAAATTTTTATTACTTGCCTCAAAGATCGGATATTTGCTTTCTAGCGCTGTCCAGAGTGTCTTCACGGTGTCCAAGGTCCTGTGAGCATTGTATATCGGAGTAGACAGTGCATTCAGAATGTGGCCTCTGCATAGAAAATCTTCCTCTTTGCGCTTTGCCCTTTTAGCTTTTAGTTCCGCACTATCCTTATCAGTTTCCTCCGGTATTTTCTCCAATCCATCTTTGAGAATATGAAATAATTTGACCGTGATCAGGAAGAATTTCATGGTCTCTTGCCAACGAGTGAAGTTCTCTCCATCAAATCGCTCTAATTTCATCAAATGTTGATTAATCACTTGCAATGCATTCAAACATTCCATGGTTGAAAATATTGTTTGAAAATTTGTTGGGGATTTCATGGTTTGAGGCGGTAATGGAGTAGAATTATTGTCGTACTTTTGACTTCAAGGATTTGCGGAGCTAATTCTTTCAGACAATAGTTCAACCCACTAGGTACAAACGGGTTAACGAACTATTAACTTCAGGATTCAATGAAGCCTTGAAACAACGTAATCAGATTCAAAATTTGTACGATTTTGATCTGACCAAGAACACTCTTAAATTTGGTTTCTAATGATGCAAGTAGAGAACGAGAACGAAGAGAGGAAGAAGAGAATAAATCTGCAACACTTTCTGGATTTTGCAACACCTCTAAGGCGTTACAGGAATCGCAGTGTTAAAAATGCTTTAATGGTGTTGTGGATCAGTGGAGGAAGAGGAAGAAGATTTTCTTTAGTACTTTGCAACAGTTCTGGGCGTGGGTACTTATAGACAGCGAAGCGTGATGTCTATTTTCAACAGTCATATCTGTTGCTATTGGTAAAAGTGTCGTGCCCATTGATTTGAAGCCATGTCTCTTCGTATGCAACGTTTTGAAAGCGTTGCGATTCAAATGCGGGCGTCAATCGCTCGACCGCTTGATTTTCATCGGTTGACCGTTCTTAACCAAAATCTAAAACGGTTGACCGGTTGAAATTTAACCTGATGACTAGTTGGTTTCCGCGGCCCAATGGATCACGAGACCCCAAGAGCCCCAAGGCCCATCTTTTTACATTTTAAATATTATTATCTATGCCAAGTTCATGCCCAAGGCCCATTGCCTTATAGTTCCTTCTGTTCTTTCTTTTGATATCATATATCAAGCTTTTACCTATATAGAGACAAACTCCTTTATATTCTACAATGTGGGACTAAACCCTACACCTTATCTTCTTCCATTATTGCTTCCCTCTTCAAAAAACAAACACATATCTCAAAACTAATTTTGAAAATTTACTACAGAGTTGCTCGTCGACAAGCACTTGCATCGTTCCAGCTGAGATATCCAAATTGGCTTTCACAAAAGCCATGATTTTGGATACAAGAAACCCAGAGATGGTTTGCTTGTGGTTGGAATTAATCGTAGGGTTGGCACATTTATGTTCGTGAGGCAGCTTCACTACAACAGATTTATCTTATAATAGCACATAAAAAACGCTATAATAGGTTAGCATATCATTAGTGACGACGTTATATAACATGTAATAATAGCCCTGTTATATCTTATAGCTCAAATCTAAACGCTATAGTATTATACATTTTATAGCGCACGTTCGCCAACATGAAATGTTTTACATAGCGTTCAGACCTTGCAGTTATATTTGCTTACTAAAATCTCATCTTATTTTTTTTAGCATTATCAATAATTTCATAGCACATATTCATTGCTATGAAAAATGTTTTCCATTTTTGTTTTTAAAGAAATCCGCTATTGTTGAATTCCCCACTGATATATAGCGTTCAGACTTTATTATGTTAAATAGTCCTTTTTTTTATAGCATTGTCACTGTTTTCATAGCTCATTTTCAAAGATATGAAAAGTTTTCCACACGGTTTATATTTTATATAGCATTTCATATTTTGATTCCATAAGAGGAGTTTTCCGCTATGAATATTTGTAGTATATATAGCGTTTTCAATATTTCCATAGCACACATTCAATGATATAAAAAGGTTTTCCACACTTTAACTTTTTACATAGCATTTTACCTTTTATTTCCATAAGTTCAATTTTCCACTATTAATATTTTTAATATATAGCATATATTTCAGCTGTGATCTTTATATAGAAAATCTCTTATTTACTTTGTGCATAGTTCAAACAATTAATCAGTAAATTCACAAGACAAAACTATCAATAGCAAAAAACTAATACCAAAAGCATATTTGATTTCAATTACAAAGACATAGGTAATAAATCTACTAGTAAATATGGAAAAAAGTCAACAGCTATTCAAACATCGTTTCAAAACAAGATTACATGAAAAATCACTTAGTCTTCAGCATGTAAGCTCGTCCAACTTTCAGAAACTGAAATTCATAAGTACAAGCTACAATCTTATAACAAAAAAAGAAGCAGCAAGAAACACAATTAAAATGCAAAATTGAAACTATGTTAGATGCCATCTCAAATAGTTCGTAACAAACAGAAATGTTTTTGTCTTTAGAACCGTTTGTCGGTTTGATTAGTATATACATGTTTTAATTATTATGGAGGGTATACGCATGTCAAATGAACAGTGCACTAATTGCTTCCGTTCACTCAGCAATTAAAATAACTTGTACATGAATATGGCCAGACTAAAATTTGAATGTGAACTATAATCTGGATGTGAATTATACATACTTATAATCTGAATGTGAATTAGTGTGAATTTTGAAGTCTCTAACCATTTCACAAACTTGAGATATAGTTAAAAGTTAATCATTATAGCTTACATTGACATGGTAAAGTGAACCACAGTAGCCTATCGTAAATCTAGAACAAACTTAATATATAATCCTTATAAGAATTAGATAAAAGCGACAAACGATGTAAATTAATTAGGACATGACAAATTTATTGATATGCACACGATGACTTTTCAACTTGGTTATTCTACTTTTCTTACAATAGGTATAACTTATATTTGATGAGCGAACTAGTAATGCTTTTGTTAAATCTGGCCCAAATTGTTTTTTTCCATATATTTGTTTTTGTTTTTCAAGGAGGCTTCATTTTGGATATGTTGGTACATTATACTGCAGGATTAAGAATGATAGCTGTTACGTTAGCCTGAAATATCACATTGCAACTTGGTCAGTTCTTTGGTTGCCGATACCAAGAATACACCTGAAATATCATGCAACCAATAAGGTTTAGAAAGCTAAATTACCGCTATGTATGACAGTGTAATAGGAAAATAAAGGAAATTCAAACTAATAACATCACATTGCACCGTTGCATCCAAAATTCAATCACAAACCAATTACAACCAAATCCAATAATCAACATCTCCATTGTAACAAGTCCACAACATCATGTGTGCTCATCTGTGAGAACAACCTGAACAAATTTTATTCATAATTTGAATATACATTTCATCTTTATTGGTAGTAGACAAAAGCTAAACCAGCAAGAGCTTGTTATTTTCATAATTTTGTTTATAATTTGTATTAATCCCATCATGTTATGTTCAGGTAATTTGTAAGACATTTCCAAGCCAAAGCCAAGTGTGTATCCTTGGGACAATACTAGATATACTCATTATCCTTGTGATAGTACCATATTTCTTTCGAAAAAGAGAGGTCTATTACCATGTGCCTATTGCAAAAATTGCCATATGTTTTTATTAGTTTTCTAATGTAAAAAAATAAAAAATAAGTTCATAGAATAACAGTTAAAAAGGAAAAATCACAGTAAAAGCAACATACTTACCTCAGATTTACACGTTAAAGACATGAAAGCAGGTTTAGAGCCATGCATATTATCATCAATTAGAGGCTTTAAATTTGTAAACGTCAACTTCTCTCCACCAACCTGTTATGTAGTTTAACAAACATTTCAAAAGCATCACTGTTACATAAACCAATACAGGTGGTAAATAAACATTTTTACCTAAGAATTTGTCATATATGGTTTATAATTGATAAAACACACACAGTAAATTATATTTCAACCACCCAGTTTATTGAGTTAAACCTAGGATATGATAAAGTTGCCTTTCCACATTTTTTTGGTTTGTTTTTCGCTCAAAGATTTACAGCTTCTTTCAAATTTGGGTTAAAATATCAAACTCCAACATCAAAATTCTCAAATACAATATAAGTTACAGGAATTTGGTGAAGGGAACAAAATGGAAAATTAACTATAATTACTAACTTCTTTTGGAGTCTATTATCGGCAATCCAATTTCGGATACAAGGGGTATCTCTTTTTTCTTTTTTACTATGTTAGTAGCCATAGAAAATGAAGAATGTACTATCATTCTTGAATAAATAGTGAATAAATTTGGAATAGCGCTTACTATTTTAGATAGGTGGAAGCCTCTTGGTCTTCTTGTAGTATCGTGCAAGGTTGTGCGTCCTGCTTTCAACAAGAATGAGTCTGAACTTAGAATCCTTGTCCTTCCGGTTCTTTTCCAAGTGCTTCTTAATTGCAATTAATTTTTTAATCAAATGGTACATATCTTCAGGAATCTCAGAGGCAAGTCCTTTGAAATATCATACAGTAGTTTAATGTGTCCATGCATAAAGAGCACAAGACGCAAAAGAAACACATAATCAAACAAAAAAAATTAACCACTGGATTTTATTGTGCTTAACAAGAAGGGTTAAATTCAAAGAAAGATTTAACGTTTCAGATACGATATGCCATATATTGTGCCACCAATTTGTATTCAAGTAGAATTTCTGATGATTATATGTGTATTTGGGTGTGCATAGACACATATATACAAGTCATTAATTCCTTATTCTACATCTATGAATCATTAAACAAAGAATACACCAAACATGCCAATTTATAATCATAAGACCACTAATTTTCAGCTTCGAAATTTATTCGACTTTCTAAATTCAGCCATAACTAATATCAGGCAATGTGCATACATCATGGCTTCTTATTAAGTATGGGGTTCAAAAATAAGAAAAGAAAGATTGTTTTTCTAATAACTTCAGGCAACGAATCCACGTATCAAATAATTATTAATTGCATCTTTTAATTCCACCACAATTATCTATTTACTCATTAAGATACCAATAGCACTTGTATTTAAAATGCGAATATTAAGTTCAATAATTGATAATGATAATTCAACTGTCAAAATGTTCAATAATTGAACCAAAGAAAACATTATGAAATGGATTTCTCGCTTGACCTGTCTTTATAAATCTAAAGGGACTATAAGGGCCACGACCACCGACAAAATCGAAACTGTGAATATTGGGTTCTAACACACCTAATTCATACATCCAAGAACCAATTTCAGTTAAAATGCAATTTTGTGTAGACCTATCCCTTTCTTCTTAGAAAAATTTATACAGTCAAAATCACGAAGAAACAGCCAAACCTTATAATTAAATGCATAATCTATCCAATGTCCCTATAATTTTTCCCGTTAGAAATAAAAGTTGTGGCCATACCAAAAAAAAAAAATTGCATCTAACTCACCGTCTGTTAACTAATTCTATAGTATTGATTCTAGTACTAATATAACTGATTTACGTCACCGGATTGATCACAATAAAAATTCTATATCTATGATAGCAGGAAATATATATAGGTATTACCTTTAACTGAAACTAGAAAATACATGATAAATTCAGGATAATAAACAAAGCAAACTCAGTGAACTTTTAAACGTTGAATTATTTTTCAATACCATATTCTACAAGAAGAAAGGAAGCTCAAATGCAACACAATATTTGTTATAACCATGTCATATATGAAGTGTCAAAATACTCCCTGAAGTATAACCATGTTATATATTAGGCATAATATGGTAGATACACAGTGTGCTAGAGTCAGCGTACTCGACGTAACCAACATCTATGAAGTATTCACAAAATACAAAATGGTACATTTGACAATGGTGATTATAACAACTGCGAGATGTTACATTCTAAACCGCGATTTGGAAGGAATTGTAGCCCTTCAGATACAGGAATCAATATGAATTGTAAATAGTGTAGAACGTACACACACACACACACACAAAAATGAGTAGACAAAACTGGCTTTATATCCAAGATTCTTATCCATCTTGAGAAGTGGATAGTAACCTCGGAACTCTCTTTTAGTTGAAATACTCTTTCCCTTTTTTTATTATCATCATATAATTGAAACAGTTCAGTATATGTCTTGTTCGTTTGTTCAATGTTGAGATAAGCACTGTAAACCCTTCCCCTTTTTTATTTTCACACAATTCATGCATAACAAGAATGTGTAGTCTTATCTAAATTGAAGAAAATATATTTTAGTGCTCATGATAAACATAGCTATTGCAATTGAAATAAACATCCTTGTTTTTGGTACTAGGATGTGGAAAACGAATACATGCTTACAAAGTAGCAGTGTCTTGTTTATGTTGTCATTGCAATAAACATCCCCTACCTATACCCACACGTTTTTGCATAGTTTCGTCTACTAATATGCTTCCATATCCGTATCATCTTCTATGGAAAAAAAAAGTAGGATAGATGGAAAACAAATAATCAGATAACTGATAAATTTAACGTTTTGTTTACATTACAAAAATGTGAGGATTCCTTGCAAATTATCCATATAACTAAGCACCAATTATTCAGAAGAAAATATAATGGTATGATACCGTCTGTTCAAGCATGAGTATTGCATCTTGATTGAAAATGTGTTGCATCCTAAGATCCATTCCCACTGCTCGCATTGTGTCCCATAAGAAGTTGTAGATACCTGGAGAGTTCTCGTTATAAGGTTGATCAAGCAAACTACGAAGATAGTCTATGGCCATCCGTAAAAAAGGCAGAGGTCTTATCAAGTATGCATCTCTTTCAGCAGTCCTAGTATACTGTATCAATCAGTATAAGTCATTAATTCAGTGAAAAAATAATTCAATGAATTAACATACAAGGAAAACATGTTTATTAACTTTTTTGCAGTAATAAATATTGATGTTTGGTTCCTTTCCCCATTTAGTCGTTCAAACTTAATGAGGTTTCCTTTTCTCTTGTGCTCATCAAGTTTGGATTCTGTTTAAACTGAGCAAGGAACATTAAAAATATCGTTTTAACTGAGGAGGAAAAAACACAAGTTTTCTGAAGCATCAAGCATAGTGATATAATTTACAGATTATGTGTATACCTAGACACATATTGCTGCAGTGCCCAACTATAAGTTTGGATGACTCTATGACTTCATTATCAGATATCACTTCTCTGCTCAAATTATTTGAAGGCTCTTCAGAAGCATTGTGCTCAAATTTTTGTTTGAAAAATATAATTTGGTCAAGCTAATTCCCTGAAAATATCTTTTTTGCAAGTTCTTCAGGTGTTTGCATGGGTTGTCCTAATTCAACATTAAAACGAGCCAACCTCTTCACCTTAGCTTGCATTTCCCTGCATATACATTTTCCTTTCTTAACATGCAAATTTAGTAAACAATATCAGCAATCAAGTACCAAATGATGATTTTGGGTGATGATATTAGGGACAAAAGTTGAGTGCAGAACACCTTTAAAAATTAAACTGATTAGAAGATTATATGGATTCCATTTTGGCAGACTGTGGAGGAGGAGATCTCTGTCTTTTGGAATTATTCAAGTTAGTGGATTTCGGCATTGACTTAGTATTAGCTGTAGCAAAAATTTGTGCTTTGTTTTTATTAAACAATTGCAGAGGTGATACTTCATTTCTGCAGAACAAACAATCAATAAAGTGAATAACTCAATAATATAAGCACAGGAAAAAAAACAGCATTAAGGTTATAGTACAAACGTAAAAGCATTTGTTGTAAGGGGACAAAACAAAAAACTCTAGTAAAGCTTAACAATGCAAATTAGTACGATGCATCATCTCGGTTATAAACTTCATTAAATCAAGCAAAATACCTTTTCATCGTGGTGGAAATCAGTCCAAACTAAGCTTGGATACCAAAGGTTTTTAGCACTCCACATTTTTTACTTTATATTTTATTATTATTTAAAAAGATACATAAATTTTTAATCTATTTGCTTCTCATCCATATTCTCTCTGATAAAATCAACTTTACAAATACAATATTTTTTTGTAGATGCATCAGATTGCAAATTGAAATTTATCATTGCCCACCATAAAATGACATTATATCTAGTGCTTTTTCTGTTATGATGCATATTTTGTCGCGAAAATATGATTGGAAGTAGACAATCGAAATTCAGCTCTAAAAATGTTCTAACATTTAGACACACTAAGGATGACAGATAATGTATGATCTTCGAGATAGGAAATATTTTATAACCCAATCAATCCAACCAATTAGTAAATAGGACATTCTATGAGGATAATCATTTAGAAACTTTATTTAATAAAAAAACTATGAGATGTTACTCTTTATATGTGAAGAAACCTGATATCTAAAACCTCTGTACAACAATCTTGTCCGGCATAGTGTGCACAAACCGACATGACAGCTATAAAATAATTTTTGTAGAACTATGAAAAACCGTAATACATAAAATTTTCTACAACATTTAACATATAACACTAGATAATCATTGTAAATTAAGTATCAGCTATATGCATAAGAACAAACCAACCTTTTTATATGTCGAACTCAAACTATGAAACGAAAACTAAAACCTTCTATTTCTAAAATGAGTTAAAAATTCAACTTGTTAAAAAAATTCAAAATGTTTCTATGAATTAACATATGACTGTCACACTGCTTAAACTTTTATTTCTGATATTGTATTAAAAAAACAATAAAATCAAAAGAAATTGAAATTAAAAATAGGTGCTAAAAATTATGTTCTGACTCAGTTTGAAATAAAGTCTAGATCGGTTTTGTATATAACTAAGCCAAACTCAGTTCTCAAAACTTAACCCAGCCGGCATCCATAAAGAAAAGTAAGTATATCATATAAGTTCGAAATACAAAAATCGGTCTCAAACCTCTAATAACTTTAAATCTACAACTCAAAGTTCAAAAGAGGGAAAGGTTCTGTAAAGATTGTTCTTAGTAACATACTCATGGATGTACGTAGTAACTGAGAGAACATGAATTTTCTAAGCCTCATGTAAATCCAATTAATAATGCACTTTCATGTATGTGCATTCCAAATCAGAACTAAGGATAATGAATAACGAAAATTAGATCACCTGTTAGGCTCTGTAAAGATTGTTCAAGTTCCCAACAAGCCATAACTGCTTCCATCGCATGAACACGAACATGATGCTGTAATTGATCCTTGAAGTTGCACAATAAGAATACATAGCGGGTCTGCAAATATAGGTAAAAATATTGACATATTGTATAATCTATTCTTAGTAAGGAACAATGGTGAACATGCATACTATGTTGAAAAATGTACTCTTATGTAAAATAATATGGTTTTACCTTGTCCAGGCTTCCAACAAAGGCTACCGATGATCAGCTGCCCAATACTTTCGGTCAATGTCTCAGAGATTGATAAATATTATATTTTGGGAATAAAATATCATACATAAACAAGAAATTACTTTTAAGAAGAAAAAAAAGCTATTGATGCATTTGAGTGATGTAATCCATATCGTTTAAAAGAATATCCACTAACAAGAACCTAGAAGCAATGAAATTCAATCCAGTTGAGCATAGCTACAACACTAACAAACATAATCATACGATATTTATTAGTGCTGAACTATGAAGAGCGGATGCATTCTTAAATATTTGGTGACCATGCATGCTATGTTCACAAACGTATTCCTACGTAAATAGCATATGGTTTTTCCTTTGATCGAGAAAAGCTAATACTAATCAGCTGCTCAATATATTTTAGTCAAAACTTCATAATTGAATAATATTACATTTGAAAATAAATAAACAATAGTTCACACAAATACGAAACTACGTTAATCAAGTGGTTGTCATTGATGAGAACTGAACGATTCATCTACTCAGCTAATTATTTATAGTAATTCATAGGCGAAGAGAAGAATTGTGAACACATAAGCATGTAAAGAAAATGCTCATAAATCTGCAACCTATATGCACTGAATGGTAGATATAAAACTATATAATACACACATACTAGCTCTAGTGGAAGGAAAAAAGCAGAAGAACTTGATGATTTGCTTCCGGCATTCAATGGCACAAGTCTTCCTCGACAACCAATAACAAGGGACCCACTTGAACCACCTTTGGTTCCCGATGCAGCCTGCATCTGCAAAATAAAATTTCACGAAGTTGATATATGCTAAATAACAAATATGATTTATCCATGTATTAAAAAAAGAACATACATTATACATATATCATATAAATAGTTGAAACCATTGTGGAAACATAAGTATAGCATTTTTTATATGTTAGAGACAAGATCTAAGCCTTGAGACGTTGAGGCGTAAGCTTTTTGATTAAAATAAAATGCAAAACATATGACGAAATTGAACATAGAATAACATTAAATGTCAAATAAAAAATAACAAATCAGATCAGCAGAAAGATACATGTATGTATGTGTGTGTGTATATATATATATATATATTTTGTGTGTGTGTGTGTATGTGTGTGTGTGTGTATATATATATATGTATGTATGTACGTATTTGCAATAGCACATAGCAGCAGGTTTAGATTTTTTTTCTCCTCAATTTGCAAAGCAGAAAGAAACAAAACTACAAATATGTGACTTTTTTCTGATTCTTCCCCTCTCTGTGTTTTTTTTTTGAACGCTGGTTGAAACTAGTATAATTCAAGGGAAATTATATTAGCTTATATACTCATGCAAATGTTAAAGTAATTGTAGCATTTCATTAATAAAAAACTTTCTTACTTTGTATTCATCTAAATCAGAATAGCAAAAAGTGTTTGTGCAGAAAATAGAATTGCTAAAGTCTAATTCATTCTGCAAAGATTTTTCAATCTCGGAGTGCAAACTAGAAATAAACACACACAAACACACATATATGTGCATAAAAAATCTTCTACATTTCACTAAGAATGTGGATGCAGAATATGATTTTGCATTTTTAAAATTCTTCTGAAACTATTATATGGTGATTGATCAATCAAACTTGGTCAACAAGCGTTTGGTCATATAAGTATTACTACAAGCATATAAGGTGCAGCAAATTGTACAGAAAATTGAAGCAAAAAATTTAAATCAACTAAATACCATACAATTCTCAGTGCACAAATTTTCAAATTTTCTTATTTACAACCAACATGTTCGGCATTCCTAAATACACCCCTTATGCATAAATTAATTTAATCATGTCTGTGTCTAGAGTAAAGAACATGAAAGCCCTCGATATTACTTTATTTCACATAGAACCAACTGTTTATCATTTTACAAATCCAAAGAAAGAGCAATAGTTTAGGAAAATTCAGATTAAAATACATATACCCTAGGACACCTATGTGACCACAAATTACTAACAATATATAATTTAGCTTACAAATTATCCAAAATCAATCAAGGAAAAGGTAGCCAGTCAGATAGAATAACCCAAAAGGTTAGGTTCGAATAAAATTGCTGAAGGGTTTGAGTACCTGTCGCCAAATAACTTCAGTGCTGATTTAGGGTAAATTTGAGATAGCGAAGTGTTATGAAAAATTGAGCATATGCGGAAGCGCAATAAGCAGGATCTAGATTTGCCAATTGAACATCAATCTAATCTGATAGCAATTGTTCTATTACATCAACAAAATAGTAAATAACTATAACAGAGAAACAAAGAGACACAATATTTATACTGGTTCCACTATCATCATAGTGTACATCCAGTCCAACAGAGAGTGATTTTATTCCACATGAGAGAATTACAAGAGATTACAAAATAAGAGTTTACATATCCAAACCTCAATCAGGTTTAACAAGAAGAGACACCATTAGGGATCACTGGCTCCAAGCCAGGATGGGTTTACACTAAAGTCTAGCACTCAATATATAGCCAGTGCAAATCCATGTGAGTCATCAATTAAATTACCAACATATGGTAATAATGTAATGGAGGCAATTTACCATAACAACAAATGTGCAAACAAAGGAAGTAAATCAATATGTTTCTTTAGCATAGATGGAAGAAATTAATCCTTCATTTATTTCTCTGCCATCTCATCAAATGCAATCAATTCATTCCCATTATAAAAATATTTACTTTCCATTCTTTGCAAATTTTCTCCAATCAATTTGTGATTTGGTATCACCAAATTCAACACTCCACCTCGAAGCAAAATCACATATCTCCAGCACCCCACCTCGAGTCAAATTCTCTTCTCATCATAAAACTCTTCAACAGAACTCTACCTTCAATCAGAATCTCACAAAGAGATACACCAAAAATGAATATTTACCAAATGGGTTCCAGCAAAGCCACCCCCATCGCACAATTGTTAACGAGATCAGACTACGTCCCCGCCTGCCAACAAATGTTGCAAATATCCAAAATAACATAGAAGGCAGACACCAAAGTAATCTCAACACCGCCAAGACCAAAAAATTATTCTCTCAATCAAAACCAACCTCGATTTCAGGGCAACGAGATACACCCAGTCGATTTGAAAGGACTACGACCACACCTCAATTACAAGCACAACCCACCGCCTGCAAAAGATACATCTACCACCATGAGTTGCACCACACATAAATCAACGGTCTAAAAGTGCTTGCAATACATGTGATGACCACAAACTTCCATAGACCGAAAGTAAGGATAATCATTTTGGAATACAACATATTTACAACAAAAACAGATCTCAAATAATTATCATAACACATAAACATTTGCAGCGAAAATAAACGTCATCAGCATCACAGCAAAACATCAGAGTATGCAGTTTATAGGATCCATTTAGCATAATAGAAGTCTTAACAAAAGAGAGACAAGTCTCAAATGAAAAGAAGTGAGTTTCAAATCCCATTACATACATATAAAGCAAAAGATAGAAAAATGTCTCAAAAGAAGAATAAAGACGGAGAACAAGTCTTCCTCTTCTTCCTCCCAAAGCAAGCTCCCACCAAAATGTATTACCTAGAAAACCTGTCAATTAGCTGCCTGTGTGGAATGAGGACACCCGAGTTTGCAAAAGTGAAACAAACTACGAGTCAGTCATGGGACTTGTTTGAGAATTCTTAACTAAATTAAATATCAAGATGGCAAATCTCAGGACCACGCCGCTAACGCGGAACGGGTTTACTCCATTGGATTGCCGGTGCAATATTTTATAAAGTTTATATAAAACAGCGAAATGACTTTTGAAAAATGAAACCATCATAAGACTCAGATCCTATCACACAATGCAATGCACACAGGAGGATAGAGTTTTTCCCTTATGATGATCAAATATGCTTAATACGTGAAAAGTAATATTTTAATATTATCGTTAGTGTCTAGGCAGTATCAAAATACTTCAATATAAATATATCAATCCTAGACGGCATAGTACCCCATCCTACTATGTCGACGTATATAAGTTTACAATCAAAACCGAAATGTCGTCGTATTGGGAATTGGGTTTTCGTCATGAAATCGAGGCTAGGGATCATCCTCTTCCGATTCGAGATACTCTAACAAATGCCTCAGGATCCCCTGCAGTGAACCCTTGGATCTTCAGGGCCGGTCCCCACCTAACGGTAGTGGATTAATTGTGCCTGAACACACGTTTCCCGGTTCCTATGAACCTATAGTATGACCACTTCCGGCCTATAAAAACCCGAGGTACCTCAATCCAAAATCCGCATAAGTAAAATGTCGGGCCGTGTTAAAACCCAAACACCACTAGCTAGAAAGAAATGTGTGCACTCCCTGCATTCCTAATCCCGTTTTTGACTCATACCGAGGTGTGAGGCTCGCGAAGTTACGCTATACAAAAAGCTATGCCCAAACAGGCTATGCTTTGATCATCAGCCACAAGGCCTGCTTTTCAACAAAGCCTTGATCATTGCATCTTGGCGTGCCACATTGACAATTCAACGCCATGCTATCGATAACTACTACTACGTGTCCGATTGTTAAGTAGAGAATAAATCCTCCACCACCAAACAGACATATATTAATAGAAATCGATTTAATTACATGTAGCGAATTCCAATGTCAGACACGCATCCATTTACAAGTCCGTTCTGGGTCTGAACGAAACCGGAGACACCAAAAAGGCGCTCGCTTATCCGCACGACAAACACACACGTCCGGACGATTACTGCTTCAACCCAGTCCTGGGAGCAAGTCAGTCCAAGGTATCAGAAGTCATCGCCCATTCGATGTGAAGATCGTCGGTCTTTAACCTCCGTCTTCTTGCATCTGTGATTCAATCGCCGTTCAATTATTTGAAATGAGTTAAACTCGGCCTTTTCAAATAATTGTCGCATAATCATAGTTAAAAACCTTTCATATATATATTTATACCTATTTATCGCTATTTTTATTTATTAAAAATAGCTTGAAATATATAAACGACGTTTCGGGTCAATGGTTGGAGCTGGCGCTGCTTTTCCCAAAATTTGATTTACACATATCTTAAAATCTAACTGTCGGATTTTGATGAAATTTATATCGTTGGAAAGCTCTTCCCAAAGCGGTCCTAACAGTTTCAGTTTTGGGAAAATCCAACGGTCGAGTCTTTCTATATATTCGTTTGAAGTTACGATTATCGATACGCGAACTGTAGCGTTCGTTTCGTTTATTTTTATATTTTATTTACATTTATATATAATATATAAAAAACCATTTGGGCGATTTTCTTTATTAAAAATGAGGATTTCAACAATGTATCATTTTAAATCAAATAAAAATGACATTTTTGTTCGCAAATTCTAATGCGACCAAAAATGAAAGTTCAACGAGGTATGTTTCTATATTCAACAAAAATGACATTTTTGTTCGCCAATTCTAATGCGACCAAAAATGATAGTTCAACGAGGTATGTTTCTATATTCAACAAAAATGACATTTTTGTTCGCCAATTCTAATGCGACCGAAAATGATATTTTAAAATGTATAATTTCAATGTTCTACAAAATGACATTTTTGTTCGCCAACTCTAATGCGATCAAAAATGTTGTTTCAACGATATATATTTTTATATTCAACAAAATGACATTTTTGTTCGCCAACTCTAATGCGACCAAAAATGATATTTTAAAATATATATTTTAATATTCAACAAAATGACATTTTTGTTCGCCAACTCTAATGCAACCAAAAATGATATTTTAAAATATATATTTTAATATTCAACAAAATGACATTTTTGTTCGCCAACACTAATGCGATCAAAAATGACATTTCAAAATGTATAATAAATAAAAAGGTAAAAATCCCTTATTCTTTTATTTACATATAAAATGTAAATCTCTTTTTATCCCTTCCAATTCCATTGAAAATGAAAATGTCTTTTTATTCTTTCCTATAACATTGAAAATAAAAATGTCTTTTTATTCTTCTATTACTAAGAGAACTCAATTAAAAAGTAAATTCATCTTTCTATGTAATATTTGCATTGTAAAATGCTATTAAAAAGGTGGACTTTATTTCTAATGTAAACGTCTTTTCTAGCGTCAATATTCCTAAAATAAATATAATTTCTAATGTCAAGATTTGATTCATTTCAATTATATTAACATAACGATGAAGTTTTGTTCATTTCAACCATATAGACATGACGATGAAATTTTGGTGTCATTTCAACTAATTTAACATACGATGAATTTTGGGTGTCATTACAACCAATTTAACATACGATGAATTTTGGGTGTCATTACAACTAATTTAACATATGATGAATTTTGGGTGTCATTACGACTAATTTAACATACGATGAATTTTGGGTGTCATTACAACTAATTTAACATAAGATGAATTTTGGGTGTCATTACAACTAATTTAACATATGATGAATTTTGGGTGTCATTACAACTAATTTAACATACGATGAATTTTGGGTGTCATTACAACTATGGCAACATATGATTGGTTGTAAAATTTCTATGAATCAAAAATAATAGACCCCACCTTTATTTTGTGAAATAAAACAAAATATATGAACTTTATTCATTTTATAGGATAAAAGATCAAATCTTTATTCATTATATAAATTCAACTTCTTTTATTTTATATGTCAAAATAAAAGATCAAATCTTTATTTATTATTGAAAACAAAATGAAAGGAAAATAAAAGGTTGAACTTTATTTTATTTTGTTTTCAAAAAAAAAAAAAAAGGTCAAACTTTCCTTTATATTTGTTTTTGAAAAACAAAATTCTGTTAATCAAAACAAAAGACTAAAACTTTGTTTTATTCGTAGATCAAAAACAAAAAATTTAACCTTAATTTGATTTCAAAAAAAAAAAAGATTAGAACTTTATTTTATTTTCAAAACAAAAGATTAAAACTTAATTATATTTCATTTCAAATCAAAAAAAAAAATCAAAACTTTTACACAAAGATCCCAACTTTATTATATTTTATTTTCAAATCAAAAGATCAGTTTCAAGAGAAAGGAATAAAAATAGAAATAAAAACAAAGGCGAGAACTTTATTATGATTACATCAAAATTTTACAGATCCAAACAGTCAAATTATAACATGACATCACAACGAATCAAATTCAACAATACAACAATCACCACATAACAGATCAGAATAATATACAATGATTCAACTGATCGAATAGGATTTAAAATAAATTATTTAATTATTTAAATAAGAATCTCACAGTCGTTGACGATTTTTGGCCAAAATTCAAACTGTTCAGAATTAACTCCTGTCAGTTTCGATGTGTAGATCTCAGTCACACGATTACAACACCGCTGAAATCATCGAATTTTGAATTGAAACGAGTTAAATATGATAAATTGAAGTTTAAAATAATTTAAATTAATTAAATAATAAATTAATTAGAGAAATAAACCTTTCTTCCTCTCAGACACTACAGGCCGCAGTTTTCACGTAATGGTTCAGAACTAGGGTTCGGATTTGTTCTCGGTTCGGGTGCCTGGAGGTCGATCGGACAGCGTGACGGGGAAGAGGGGGGTGAGGTACAGCCTCGCCTGGACGTGGGGCCCACTCGGCGGCGTCTGGTGGTCAGGGCGAAGCACGAACGGGCGCGGGTTTGGGGGGCTGCTGCTCTGGCTTCGGGCGACGAGGCGATGATCAGGTGGTATAGAAATGAAGAGGGAGAGAAGAGCTTTGACGTGGTATATGTGTTGAGGTCTGAAAATTAGTGATGGAGGTGAAATTAGGAGGAGAAGAAACGAACAACATCGACCATTGAAATTAGGGGGCGGCAGCAACGAAGATGAATAGTAATTTAGGGTTTTGTCCTATTTTTATATTGATTTTTATGTATTTTTACAAATAAAGCCAAATCTTTCAAACCGTGTTGATTCTAGTCCAAACAAAGTTGACCCTAGCTAAAAGCCCATATTCCGGACCCAATGGGATAGGTCCCGTAAGCCCAAACGGCTGTCTGTGGCCTGTATTATTTAATTTAATATTTAATTCCTTTATTAATTTAATTCGTCTGCATAAATAAATTCACCGAGGCCACAAACGGACTCAGAAAAATCCAGAAAAAATATATTTGTCTATGTTATGACGATACGGTCCTAACAAAATTAATTTCGTCACATTCTGACATGGTTTGAAAAATGGCTATTTTTCAGTCGATTAAATTTGACTGAAATCGACCAAACACATTTTCCTTCGCCACGCTCACGTATTAAATCGAAAAATTCTAAAAATTAAAACCTAGCAATAATATGACATTTCAGTTCCGATGAAAGTGGTTTCGTCGAAAAAAGAGATCGTTTGAAAATTGACTATTTTCACTGGCTTTAATATTATTTAAAAATGGAATTTTTTAATTTCTACCACATTTTCCACTAAATAATTTAAAATAAAAATTTTAAATTGGTTCGGATTTTCCGGGTCGTTACAATCTCCCCCACTTAAGAATTTTCGTCCTCGAAAAGGAAACAAAGTAAAGTAGAAACCAAGATGGAAAATGTAAATTGAGGAAAATGTACCTTAACACGAGAGTTATTCGGAGATATCCACTCTGCACTTGGGGTAAGCCTTTTTGATGCTATCCTCTGTCTCCTAAGTACAATCTCTAGGATCCCCACTCCATTGAACCTTGACTTGGTTGATCTTCTTGTTCCTCAAGATTTTGGTTTCTTTGCCAATGATCTTAATCGGGTCCTTTCTCACTGTCAGATTTGGAGCAATATCTAGGACCTGTTGGTTTAATTCATCCTCAATCAGATCTGGATCGTGCACATGCTTGCGGAGTTGAGACACATGAAATACATCATGCACCTCTGGCAACCAGTCGGGCAGCTGCACTCTATAAGCGAGAGTACCAATCCTTTCGAGAATAGGGAATGGACCAATGAATCTCGGTGCCAACTTTCCCGTCTTCCCGAAACGAATCACGCCTCTCAGAGGAGAAACCTTCAAGTATAGTCGATCACCCACAGAGAATTCAAGATTCCTTCTTCGCTGGTCTGCATAGCTCTTTTGTCGGCTCTGAGCAGTCAACAAGCGCTTCTTTATCAAGTCAACCTTATCCGAAGCTTCTCGAACCATGTCGGGGCCCAAGACTGGTCGATTGCCTGACTCCACCTAACATGCTGGAGATCTGCATGGCATGCCATAAAGTAGTTCAAATGGTGACATCCCCAAGCTTGCTTGGTAGCTATTATTATAGGAGAATTCCACCAAGTGCAGGTGGTCCTCCCATGAACCGCCATAGTCGAGAATGCAAGCACGCAATAAGTCTTCCAAAACACGATTCACCCTCTCAGTTTGGCCTTCTGTCTGAGGGTGATAGGCAGAGCTCAGATTCAACTTGGTCCCAAGCTCTTCTTGAAAAGCTTCCCAGAATTTACTGGTAAACAATGGATCCCGATCACTGACAATGCTTTTGGGAACCCCATGCAGTCTGACTATCTCTTTAAGATAGAGCTGTGCTAAACTTCGAGCTGTTCTATTGGACCGAACAGGGATGAAATGGGGAGATTTTGTTAAGCGGTCGATAATCACCCATATGCTATCGTTGCCCTTTCTGCTTCGGGGCAAGCCATCTATAAAGTCCATAGAAATTTCCTCCCACTTCCAACTAGGAACTCCTAGCGGTTGCAACAAACCTAACAGTTTCTGTTGATCACTTTTAACTTGCTGACAAGTGGGACATCTAGCAACATAAATAGAAATATCTCTCTTCATTGATTTCCACCAAAAGGTGCGCTTGAGATCTTGGTACATTTTGTTTACACCTGGATGGACGCTGATTTTAGATTTGTGGCACTCATCCATCACTTCTCTTTTTAGCTCAGCAATGTCTGGCACACAAATTCGCCCTTGTAATCTAAGGGTCCCGTTATCATCCATCTGGAAACTTGAGGCTTCGCCTTTTCGGACTCGCTCACAAAGCTTCTGAATAAACTCATCATTCTTCTGAAGAGCAGAGACTTTATCAATCAAAGAAGGAGTGATAATGAGATTGGCGATAATGAGATTGTTGCATTCTGCATTCTTTCTACTGAGTGCATCGGCTACAACGTTTGCTTTTCCCGGAGTATATAGGATATCCAGGTCATATGATGCAAGAAATTCGACCTAGCGTTGCTGCCTCATATTCAAATCTTTTTGGGTAAAAAGGTGCTTCAAAGATTTGGGATCGGCGTAGATTTCAAACTTTTCACCCAAAAGATAATGCCTCCATATTTTAAGAGCATACACAATGGCCATTAGTTCAAGGTCATGCGTGACATAATTCTTCTCATGCGGTTTCAGTTGGCGGCTAGCATATGCGACTACCCTGCCTCTTTGCATCAGCACCGCACCAATACCTTAAATAAATAAAGGATAACATGTTAAAATGAGATTTGTCATTTAAAGGAAAAACGTTATCTCAGACATGTTAATTTACCAAAGAAACAACCTTGCTTCGAGGCGTCGGTCCAGACCTTCAAATCCTGATTTCCATCTATGATGGTCAACACAGGAGCATTGGTCAACCTCTTCTTTAGCTCTTGGAAAGCTGCCTCGCATTCGGGTGTCCACTTGAATTTCGTATGCTTCTTGGTCAGGTTGGTCAATGTACAAGCTACCTTCGAAAAATCTTTGACAAATTTCCGATAATAGCCGCCCAGTCCCAAGAAACTTCTGACCTCCGTGGGAGTTCTTGGCTGCTTCCATTCTTGGATGGCTGAGATCTTTCCTAGATCTACTGAGATGCCCTCCTTTGATACAACATGGCCGAGGAATTTTACCTCCTCCTGCGAGAATATGCATTTAGAAAATTTTGCTTTCAGCACATTTCTTTGCAAAATCTCTAAGACTTCTCTCAGATGCTGTTCGTGCTCAGCAGCGGACTTAGAAAAGATGAGGATGTCATCGATGAACATGAGCACAGATTTATTTAAAACATCTCTGAATACTCTATTCATCAAATCAACAAAATATGCTGGAGCATTAGATAAACCGAAAGGCATTACTAGCCATTCATAAAAGATGTCAGGGCCTCTGAAAGCAGTTAAAGGCACACACTCCTCTGCAATGCGAAGTTGATGGAAGCCTGTAGCTAGGTCCATCCTAGAGATTACTCGTGCCCCATGCAATCGGTCAAGCAAGTCATCAATACGAGGCAGTGGATATTTGTTCTTAAGAGTTTGCTTGTTGAGATCATGGTAGTCTACACATAGCCTGAGAGTTCCGTCTGATTTTGGGACGAACACCACTGCTGCTCCCCATTCCGAGAAGCTGGGCCTGATCAGACCCTTCCACAAAAGCTGCTTGGTTTGATTTTTCAGCTCCTCTCTTTCTTTGGGCGACATTCTCCGAATGGGATGTACAACAGGCCTTGCATTCGGAGCTAAATCAATTCAGAAGCTGATTTCTCTATGTGGAGGTAGGCCCTCAACTTCTTTGAAAATGTCAGCGTAATCCTTGACGATAGGGATATCCTCAATAGAGTAGGGGTAACTTCTAGAGAAGACCAGAAAGTTTTCCTGTCGGTGGCTGTGCCATGGCAGGGGATACATAAATTTCTGAGATTAGTTTTAACTTTGACAATTCTTTCGGCAAATTTGACTTCAGCCCCATGCCTCGATAACCAATCAATACCAAGGATTACATCATACCCAGAGAAATTCATAACTATCAGATTTATAGGGAATTTGTAGCAAGAATAGGAGATTAGCACTCTGTAGTATTTAACGAGTATAAGAGAACCTCCTATCGGACTATTTGCTCTAATCAACTCTTTAAGTTTTCTTGGTTTCAGTTTCAAATTTTGAATGGCATCATTAGAAATAAAATTTCGTGTAGCACCAGTATCAAATAAGACAGTAATAGGGATGTTCTTAATATTAAGTGTACCTCCTAAGACATCGGGCTTATCAGGCCCCTCAGTCGCAGCTGGTGTATCTGCCCCCTCATAAACATGTGCCACCTGACCATTCCTTTGCAGTGGACAATTTGCCTTGATGTGCCCCTTTTGATGGCAATTGTAGCATTCCCTTTTGTCCTACGAACTCTGGCCACGATTCTGAGGATTTTGACCATGGTTTTGGGAGCTCTGACCACGGTTCTGACTAGGGCCTAAATCATTTCTCTTGACCTTTTTAGGTGCTCTACACTCAAAATCAAAATGCCCAATCTTGCCGCAGTTATAGCAGGTCACCTTGCTCCTATCCCTCTTCTTCCCTTGGGGCTTAGCTACAGAAGAATTGCTCGCCTCCTGTTTCTTGTTCGCCTGTTCCTTCTGGTTGTTGCTTTGACCTTTCCCCCTATCCTGCGGTCCAGACTCATCATTCTCCTCATAGCGGCACACTATTTCCACTACTTCATTGAAGGGAAGCTTAATATGGGCAGTGACTCGATTCAAATATTTCTTGGACAGCCCCTTGATAAATTTCTTATTCTTCTCTACTGGATCTTGAATCAAACTAGGGGCGTATCGTGAAAGCTCATCAAACTTCCTCACATACTCAGAAACGGTCATACTGCCTTGCTGCAGGTTAACGAACTGCTCGCGCAGACTCTCTCTAGCCTATGGGGGAATATACTTCTCATTGAAAAGCTCCTTGAATCTGGCCCAAGACATATTGGCCACGTCATTGCAGATTTTAATTGTATCCCACCAATGCCCTGCTTCCTCCTTTAGTTGCCAAACCGCTAGGTAACGCTTTCGTTGATCTTCCAATTCCAAGCCTTCTAGGATCTTCTCGCAATCTTTAAGCCATGCCTCTTCTTGAATCGCAGACTCCCGCTCTGTAAAAGGTACACCTCCAAGGTTCTTTAATTTCTTTGACATTCTCTCCAAATCAAAAGGCTACGGAGGTGGAGGTGGTTCAACTACGACCTCTGAATTATGTTGGTCTTGAGTGATGGGTGTCTCATCTCCAGCTTGCCCTCCAGCTCCTACTCGGGCTCCTCCTCTAGCCCCGCCTCGAGCTCCACCACGGGCTCCGCCTCGGGCTGTTCTTGATCTAGTATCCATTTAAATCAGTCTGTACCATCAAGGTAAGAGTCAGACCAACCAAAAATGAGAATTTTCAAGAAAAGATAAGATAAGGACGAGATGAAAAGATGATGATGTAATGACCGGTAATTATGTGCTATTCTGCTGTGCTCACTCAAGGACATTACTAGTCCTATCTCTAATGAGCTACTCATCATAGAATAATGTGGATTCTATCTAGACGAATTGTTCTAAATATGTTATATTCCGTAGCTAAGGTAAACCTTAGGCCCTGATACCAACTGTGATGACCCCATACTTCCGTAGACCGAAAGTAAGGATAAGCATTTTGGAATACAACATATTTATAACAAAAACAAATCTCAGATAATTATCATAACACATAAACATTTGCAGCGGAAATAAACGTCATCAGCATCACAGCAAAACATCAGAGCATGCAGTTTTACAGGATCCATTTAGCATAATAGAAGTCTTAACAAAAGAGAGACAAGTCTCAAATGAAAAGAAATGAGTTTCAAATCCCATTACATGCATCAAAAGCAAAAGATAGAAAAATGTCTCAAAAGAAGAATAAAGATGGAGAACAGGTCTTCCTCTTCTTCCTCCCAAAGCAAGCTCCCACCAAAATGTATTACCTACAAAACCTGTCAATTGGCTTCCCGTGTGGAAAGAGGACACCCAAGTTTGCAAAAATGAAACAAACTACGAGTCAGTCATGGGACTGGTGTGAGAATTCTTAACTAAATTAACTATCAAGATGGCAAATCTCAGGACCACGCCGCTAACGCGGAACGGGTTTACTCCATTGGATTGCCAGTGTAATATTTTATAAAGTTTATATAAAACAGCGAAATGACTTTTGAAAAATGAAACCATCATAAGACTCAGATCCTATCACACAATGCAACGCACACAGGAGGATAGAGTTTTTCCCTTATGATGATCAAATATGCTTAATACGTGAAAAGTAATATTTTAATATTATCATTAATGTCCAGGCAGTATCAAAATACTTCAATATAAATATATCAATCCTAGACGGCATAGTACCCCATCCTACTATGTCGACATATATAAGTTTACAATCAAAACCGAAATGTCGTCATATTGGGAATTGGGTTTCTGTCATGAAATCGAGGCTAAGGATCATCCTCTTCCGATTCGAGACACTCTAGCAAATGCCTCAGGATCCCCCGCAGTGAACCCTTGGATCTTCAGGGCCGGTCCCCACCTAACGGTAGTGGATTAATTATGCCTGAACACACGTTTCCCGGTTCCTATGAACCTATAGTATGACCACTTCCGGCCTATAAAAACCCGAGGTACCTAAATCCAAAATCCATATAAGTAAAATGTCGGGCCGTGTTAAAACCCAAACACCACTAGCTAGAAAGAAATGTGTGCACTCCCTGCAGTCCTAATCTCCTTTTTGACTCATACCGGGGTGTGAGACTCGCGAAGTTACGTTATACACAAAGCTATGCCGAAATAAACTATGCTTTGATCATCAGCCACAAGGCCTG
This sequence comes from Allium sativum, assembly GCA_030737875.1. Taxonomy (NCBI): domain Eukaryota; kingdom Viridiplantae; phylum Streptophyta; class Magnoliopsida; order Asparagales; family Amaryllidaceae; genus Allium; species Allium sativum. Next base: position 307,137,813 of record CM060925.1, on the reverse strand, counting down.
CTTTTCAATAAAGCCTTGATCATTGCATCTTGGCGTGCCACGTTGACAATTCAACGCCATGCTATTGATAACTACTACTACGTGTTCGGGTGTTAAGTAGAGAATAAATCCTCCACCACCAAACAGACATATATTAATAGAAATCGATTTAATTACATGTAGCGAATTCCAACGTCAGACATGCATCCATTTACAAGTCCGTTCTGGGTCTGAACGAAACCAGAGACACCAAAAAGGCGCTCGCTTATCCGCACGACCAACACACACGTCCGGACGAACACTGCTTCAACCCAGTCCTTGGAGCAAGTCAGTCCAAGGTATCAGAAGTCATCGCCCATTCGATGTGAAGATCGCCGGTCTTCAACCGCCGTCTTCTTGCATCTGTGATTTAAATGCCGTTCAATTATTTGAAATGAGTTAAACTCGGTCTTTTCAAATAATTGTCGCATAATTATAGTTAAAAACCTTTCATATATAAATTTATATCTATTTATCGCTATTTTTATTTATTAGAAATAGCTTGAAATATATAAACGACGTTTATGGTCAATGGGTGGCGCTGGCGCTGCTTTTCCCAAAATTTGTGTTACACATATCTTAAAATCTAACCGTCGGATTTTGATGAAATTTATATCGTTGGAAAGCTCTTCCCAAAGCCGTCCTAATGGTTCCAGTTTTGGGAAAATCCAACGGTCGGATCTTCTATATATTCGTTTGAAGTTACGATTATCGATACGTGAACTGCAGCGTTCGTTTCGTTTATTTTTATATTTTATTTACATTCATATATAATATATATAAAACCATTTGGGTGATTTTCTTTATTAAAAATGAGGATTTCAACAATGTATCATTTTAAATCAAATAAAAATGACATTTTTGTTCCCCAATTCTAATGCGACCAAAAATGATAGTTCAACGAGGTATGTTTCTATATTAAATAAAAATGACATTTTTGTTCGCCAATTCTAATGCGACCAAAAATGATAGTTCAACGAGGTATGTTTCTATATTCAACAAAAAGGACATTTTTGTTTGCCAATTCTAATACGACCAAAAATGATATTTTAAAATGTATAATTTCAATGTTCAATAAAATGACATTTTTGTTCGCCAACTCTAATGCGATCAAAAATGTTGTTTCAACGATATATATTTTAATATTCAACATAATGACATTTTTGTTTGACAACTCTAATACGACCAAAAATGATATTTTAAAATATATATTTTAATATTCAACAAAATGACATTTTTGTTCGCCAACTCTAATGCGACCAAAAATGATGTTTTAAAATATATATTTTAATATTCAACAAAATGACATTTTTGTTCGCCAACTCTAATGCGATCAAAAATGAAATTTCAAAATGTATAATAAATAAAAAGGTAAAAATCCCTTATTCTTTTATTTACATATAAAATGTAAATCTCTTTATCCCTTCCAATTCCATTGAAATTGAAAATGTCTTTTTATTCTTTCCTATAACATTGAAAATAAAAATGTCTTTTTATTCTTCTATTACTAAGAGAACTCAATTAAAAAGTAAATTCATCTTTCTATGTAATATTTGCATTGTAAAATGCAATTAAAAAGGTGGACTTTATTTCCAATGTAAACGTCGTTTGTAGCGTCAATATTCCTAAAATAAATATAATTTCTAATGTCTAGATTTGATTTATTTCAACTATATTAACATAACGATGAAGTTTTGTTCATTTCAACCATATAGACATGATGAAATTTTGGTGTCATTTCAACTAATTTAACATACGATGAATTTTGGGTGTCATTACAACTAATTTAACATACGATGAATTTTGGGTGTCATTACAACTAATTTAACATATGATGAATTTTGGGTGTCATTACAACTAATTTAACATACGATGAATTTTGGGTGTCATTACAACTAATTTAACATATGATGAATTTTGGGTGTCATTACAACTAATTTAACATACGATGAATTTTGGGTGTCATTACAACTAATTTAACATACGATGAATTTTGGGTGTCATTACAACTATGGCAACATATGATTGGTTGTAAAATTTCTATGAATCAAAAATAATAGACCCCACCTTTATCTTGTGAAATAAAACAAAATATATGAGCTTTATTCATTTTATAGGATAAAAGATCAAATCTTTATTCATTATATAAATTCAACTTCTTTTATTTTATATGTCAAAATAAAAGATCAAATCTTTATTTATTATTGAAAACAAAATGAAAGGAAAATAAAAGATTGAACTTTATTTTATTTTGTTTTCAAAAAAAAAACAAAAGGTCAAACTTTCCTTTATATTTGTTTTTGAAAAACAAAATTCTGTTAATCAAAACAAAAGACTAAAACTTTGTTTTATTCGTAGATCAAAAACAAAAGATTCAACTTTAATTTGTTTTCAAAAAAAAAAAAAAGATTAGAACTTTATTTTGTTTTCAAAACAAAAGATTAAAACTTAATTATATTTCATTTCAAATCAAAAAAAAATATCAAAACTTTTACACAAAGATCCCAACTTTATTATATTTTATTTTCAAATCAAAAGATCGGTTTCAAGAGAAAGGAATTAAAATAGAAATAAAAACAAAGGAGAGAACTTTATTATGATTACATCAAAATTTTACAGATCCAAACAGTCAAATTATAACATGACATCACAACGAATCAGATTCAACAATACAACAATCACCACATAACAGATCAGAATAATATACAATGATTCAACTGATCGAAAAGGATTTAAAATAAATTATTTAATTATTTAAATAAGAATCTCACAGTCGTTGACGATTTTTGGCCAAAATTCAAACTGTTCAGAATTAACTCCAATCAGTTTCGATGCGTAGATCTCAGTCACACGATTACAACGCCGCTGAAATCATCGAATTTCGAATTGAAACGAGTTAGATATGATAAATTGAAGTTTAAAATAATTTAAATTAATTAGAGAAATAAACCTTTCTTCATCTCAGACACTACAGGCTGCAGTTTTCACGTAATGGTTCAGAACTAGGGTTCGGATTTGTTCTCGGTTCGGGTGCCTGGAGGTTGATCGGACAGCGTGACGGGGAAAAGGGGGGTGAGGCGTAGCCTCGCCTGGACGTGGGGCCCACTCGGCGGTGTCTGTTGGTCAGGGCGGAGCACGAACGGGCGCGGGTTTGCTGCTCTGGCTTCAGGCGACGAGGCGATGATCAGGTGGTATAGAAATGAAGAGGGAGAGAAGAGCTTTGACGTGGTATATGTGTTGAGGTCTGAAAATTAGTGATGGAGGAGAAATTAGGAGGAGAAGAAACGAACAACATCGGCCATTGAAATTAGGGGGCGGCGGCAACGAAGATGAATAGTAATTTAGGGTTTTGTCCTATTTTTATATTGATTTTTATGTATTTTTACAAATAAATCCAAATCTTTCAAACCGTGCTGATTCTAGTCTCAACAAAGTTGACCCCAGCTAATAGCCCATATTCCAGACCCAATGGGACAGGTCCCGTCAGCCCAAACGGCTGTCTGTAGCCTGTATTATTTAATTTAATATTTAATCCCTTTATTAATTTAATTCGTCTGCATAAATAAATTTACCGAGGCCACAAACGGACTCAGAAAAATCCAGAAAAAAATATATTTGTCTATGTTATGACGATACAGTCCTAACAAAATTAATTTCATCGCATTCTGACACTGTTTGAAAAATGGCTATTATTCAGTTGATTAAATTTGACTGAAATCGACCAAACTGTGATGACCCCAAACTTCCGTAGACCGAAAGTAAGGATAATCATTTTGGATTACAACATATTTACAACAAAAATAGATCTCAGATAATTATCATAACACATAAACATTTGCAGTGGAAATAAACGTCATCAGCATCACAGCAAAACATCAGAGTATGCAGTTTTACAGGATCCATTTAGCATAATAGAGTCTTAACAAAAGAGAGACAAGTCTCAAATGAAAAGAAGTGAGTTTCAAATCCCATTACATACATCAAAAGCAAAAAATAGAAAAATGTCTCAAAAGCAGAATAAAGATGGAGAACAGGTCTTCCTCTTCTTCCTCCCAAAGCAAGCTCCCACCAAAATGTATTACCTAGAAAACCTGTCAATTGGCTGCCCGTGTGGAAAGAGGACACCCGAGTTTGCAAAAGTGAAACAAACTATGAGTCAGTCATGGGACAGGTGTGAGAATTCTTAACTAAATTAACTATCAAGATGGCAAATCTCAGGACCACGCCGCTAACGCGGAACGGGTTTACTCCATTGGATTGCCAGTGCAGTATTTTATAAAGTTTATATAAAACAGCGAAATGACTTTTGAAAAATGAAACCATCATAAGACTCAGATCCTATCACACAATGCAACGCACACAGGAGGATAGAGTTGTTCCCTTATGATGATCAAATATGCTTAATACTTGAAAAGTAATATTTTAATATTATCATTAGTGTCTAGGCAGTATCAAAATACTTCAATATAAATATATCAATCCTAGACGGCATAGTACCCCATCCTACTATGTCGACGTATATAAGTTTACAATCAAAGCCGAAATGTCGTCGTATTGGGAATTGGGTTTCTGTCATGAAATCGAGACTAGGGATCATCCTCTTCCGATTCGAGACACTCTAGCAAATGCCTCAAGATCCCCCGCAGTGAACCCTTGGATCTTCAGGGCCGGTCCCCACCTAACGGTAGTGGATTAATTATGCCTGAACACACGTTTCCCGGTTCCTATGAACCTATAGTATGACCACTTCCGGCCTATAAAAACCCGAGGTACCTCAATCCAAAATCCACATAAGTAAAATGTTGTGCCGTGTTAAAACCCAAACACCACTAGCTAGAATGAAACGTGTGCACTTCCTGCAGTCCTAATCCCCTTTTTGACTCATACCGGGGTGTGAGGCTCGCGAAGTTACGTTATACACAAAGCTATGCCCAAACAGGCTATGCTTTGATCATCAGCCACAAGGCCTGATTTTCAACAAAGCCTTGATCATTGCATCTTGGCGTGCCATATTGACAATTCAACGCCATGCTATCGATAACTCCTACTACGTGTCCGGGTGTTAAGTAGAGAATAAATACTCCACCACCAAATAGACATATATTAATAGAAATCGATTTAATTACATGTAGTGAATTCCAATGTCAGACACGCATCCATTTACAAGTCCGTTCTGGGTCTGAACGAAACCGGAGACACCAAAAAGGCGCTCGCTTATCCGCACGACCAACGCACACATCCGGACGATTACTGCTTCAACCCAGTCCTAGGAGTAAGTCAGTCCAAGGTATCAGAAGTCATCGCCCATTCGATGTGAAGATCTCCGGTCTTCAACCGTCGTCTTCTTGCATCTGTGATTCAATCGCCGTTCAATTATTTGAAATGAGTTAAACTCGGCCTTTTCAAATAATTGTCGCATATTTATAGTTAAAAACCTTTCATATATATATTTATACCTATTTATCGCTATTTTTATTTATTAAAAATAGCTTGAAATATATAAACGACGTTTCAGGTCAATGGGTGGCGCTGGCGCTGCTTTTCCCAAAATTTGATTTAGACATATCTTAAAATCTAACCATCGGATTTTGATGAAATTTATATCATTGGAAAGCTCTCCCAAAGCGGTCTTAACAGTTCCAGTTTTGGGAAAATCCAACAGTCGGATCTTTCTATATATTCGTTTGAAGTTACGATTATCGATACGCGAACTGCAGCGTTCGTTTCGTTTATTTTTATATTTTATTTACATTTATATATAATATATATAAAACCATTTGGGCGATTTTATTTATTAAAAATGAGGATTTCAACAATGTATGATTTTAAATCGAATAAAAATGACATTTTTGTTCGCCAATTCTAATGTGACCAAAAATGATAGTTCAACGAGGTATGTTTCTATATCAAACAAAAATGTCCTTTTTGTTGAATATAGAAACATACCTCGTTGAACTATCATTTTTGGTCGCATTAGAATTGGCGAACAAAAATGTTTTTAAATAATATTAAAGCCAGTGAAAATAGTCAATTTTCAAACGATCTCTGTTTTCGACGAAACAACTTTCATCGGAACCAGAATGTCATATTATTGCTAGGTTTCAATTTTTAGAATTTTTTGATTTAATACGTGAGCGTGGCGAAGGAAAATGTGTTTGGTCGATTTCAGTCAAATTTAATCGACTGAAAAATAGTCATTTTTCAAACAGTGTCAGAATGCGATGAAATTAATTTTGTTAGGATCGTATCGTCATAACATAGAAAAATATATTTTTTTTCTGGATTTTTCTGAGTCCGTTTGTGGCCTCGGTGAATTTATTTATGCAGACGAATTAAATTAATAAAGGAATTAAATATTAAATTAAATAATACAGGCCACAGACAGCCGTTTGGGCTGACGGGACCTGTCCCATTGGGTCCGGAATATGGGCTATTGGCTACGGTCAACTTTGTTTGGACTAGAATCAGCGCGGTTCGAAAGATTTGGATTTATTTGTAAAAATACATAAAAATCAATATAAAAATAGGACAAAACCCTAAATTACTATTCATCTTCGTTGCCGCCGCCCCTAATTTCAATGGCCGATGTTGTTCGTTTCTTCTCCTCCTAATTTCTCCTCCATCACTAATTTTCAGACCTCAACACATATACCACGTCAAAGCTCTTCTCTCCCTCTTCATATCTATACCACCTGATCATTGCCTCGTCGCCCGAAGCCAGAGCAGTAGCCCCACAAACCCGTGCCCGTTCGTGCTCCGCCCTGACCACCAGACGCCGCCGAGTGGGCCCTACGTCTAGGCGAGGCTGCGCCTAACCCCCCTCTTCCCCGTTACGCTGTTCGATCGACCTCCAGGCAACCGAACCGAGAACAAATCTGAACCCTAGCTCTGATACCAACTGTGATCACCCCTTCGCCACGCTCACGTATTAAATCGAAAATTTCTAAAAATTGAAACCTAGCAATAATATGACATTCCGGTTCCGTTGAAAGTGGTTTCGTCGGAAACAGAGTTCGTTTGAAAATTGACTATTTTCACTGGCTTTAATATTATTTAAAAATGGAATTTTTTAATTTCTGCCACATTTTTCCACCAAATAATTTAAAATAAAAATTTTTTAAATTGGTTCGGATTTTCTGGGTCAATACACATCGACAACCATCTAACACTTGACCTGAGCTCCTTCCTCGATCACCCCGGATCCCTCGAGCATCATCAACATGAAGACCCAAGTCAAACACATCCGCAGTGACCAAACTAACCTCTCCACCTTGCTGTGGACTAGGTTCTTTAACCGTCACTCGCCTTCCACATCGACACCCGTCTACCACTTGACCTGAGCTCCTTCCTCGATCACTCATGATCCCTCGAGGCTCGAGCAGCATCAACGTGAAAACCCCTGTCGAAAACATGAACCGAATCACCAAGGTATAGGCAAATCAAACCAATTGCCAACATCTTCGTCTTCTTCCATCTTCCCTCATCCACATCAGAGTGCTTCTTCACAATAAACTCCATATCACGTCAAAGTTCCCAGATTGGAACACTCTTCGTTCTCGACATAATCTCCTCCACCAAAGTCTCCTTTTCTCCAAAATAGTAATAGCATAATCACCACTGAATCTACCAACCTTTGCCGAAATAATTGATGCACAATTTAAAACAAATCGCCTTGCTCTGATACCAATCTATTATGCAAAATTACGCCTTTGCGGAAGAATAATAAGCAGAATCTAGATTTGCCAATTGAACATCAATCTAATTTGATAGCAATTATTCTATTACATCAACAAAATAGTAAATAACTATAACAGAGAAACAAAGAGACACAATATTTATACTGGTTCCACTATCATCATAGTGTACGTCCAGTCCAACAGAGAGAGATTTTATTCCACATGAGAGAATTACAAGAGATTACAAAATAAGAGTTTACATATCCAAACCTCAATCAGGTTTAACAAGAAGAGACACCATTGGGGATCACTGGCTCCAAGCCAGGATGAGTTTACACTAAAGTCTACCCCTCAATATATAGCCAGTGCAAATCTACGTGAGTCATCAATTAAATTACCAACATATGGTAATAATATAATGGAGGCAAATTACCATAACAACAAATGTGCAAACATAGGAAGTAAATCAATCTGTTTCTTTAGCATAGATGGAAGAAATTAATCTCTTCATTTATTTCTCTGTCATCTCATCAAATGCAATTAATGCATTCCCATTATAAAAATATTTACTTTCCATTCTTTGCAAATTTGCTCCAATCAATTTGTGATTTTGTATCACCAAATTCAACACGAAGATCGTCTATGGAGTGAATTCGTCAATGGATTGATTTTCTAAAGTGGAAAAAACAAAATGAACGTGAGGCGTACTTTAGGGTAAGAGAGCGTAGATTGAAAGTTGAGAGGAAGTTTCTCGTTTTAGTGGCCTTGTTTTTTTTGGGTGCGTCTATTAATACCCCGCTAATTGCTCTTCACCCCCACTGACTTGAAAATAAAATATGCACCCCATCATTTGCTCTTCCCACCCTGTTTAATCCAAAAATGCCCTTATTGCATATTATTTCAGCGTCGATTTATTTGAACAATATTATCTATATTAATGATTTATTTATTTACTGATTAGATCTTTGCAATTTCCGTTACTGCTAACATACTCGATCTCAAAATGCATAATAATACATATCATTGATAGTATAGTTTCTAAATTTATAATTATTGTTTTAATTTTTTTTAATCAATATTTGTAATTTCTATTTTTTTTATAAAGATCATGTACAATGTTGATTTTAAATTTAATTATAGTTTGCAATTTAGCATCGATCACTCATATATATAGTTGGAATTTTAATTTTTTAATCATTTTGCAACATTAGACAAACTATCTAATCGGCTGTTAAAGGGAAAATTTGGAAATGAAATTTTAAAATTTTATTTGGGGGGTGAAGAGCAAATAATGGGGTGCAAATAGCCAGCCCCATTTTTTTTCCTTTGTTAAAATGGATACCGCCTTCTTTTCAACTCCCGCTTTTTTGATGGACTGGGGCAGATATAGCGGATTCGTCTATTTAAACATTTTATATAGCGTAATTTATTGATATATCTTTATTTTAATGATTTTCATATAGCCTTTGATTATAATGCTATCATATAACGCCATATATATATATATATATATATATATATATATATATATATCACATTTTCTTGTAGTGCTTTCTGATTTTCCACCATCTAGTTTGTGATTTCTTTAACACCGTGAAGAATAGACCATTCTGTAAGTTGGTGGAGAAAATGTTCTTTACTTTGTAATATCATCCCAACAGCAAAACCATTTTGTACGCACGCAGCCGACAATTTTTCGCTAAAAAACTCTAGATTAGCCATTATGGATTTGGCCATCATTTGCGCCGCGCAGAGATCATCCTCCATTGGTACTTTCATTTGAACCTCATCACCATCTTCTTCGGAATCTACTATGTTAGGAAAGTCATAGTTTAGTGGTTTATTGTTGACTTCGGTCCAACATGTATCATCAACAGTTGTCGTGGCAACCGTCATGCTGTCAATACGTTCGGCCTGTTGTGAAGGACCTGCACCCTTGTCTTCTTCGGGTTCTACAGTCAATCTATTAACAAATGCATTTCAGTTAAATCTTACATTTCAGTGAGTAGCTATAAAACTAAATTGATGTAGAACACATACCTTTGGCTCATATCTAACAGTTCTGACTGATTAGTTTGTTGTTCTTCTTCTTGTTGTTGCTGCTGTTCAGCCACGTTTGGTGGACAATACAGATTTGTGTAAAAAGGAGAACTAGAGATGAGTGATGGATCATGAGTTTACAACATTTCTGTGAAATAACTTAAACCGCTACTCACTATAGGCGATGTAATTATTTCTTCCACGACATCTTACACGATTTCTTTTGCTGTTATTCCAACAAACAACTCAATTAGTTTCTTAACAGCAGAAAACATTACTTATACATCTTCATCTTCCAAAAGTGCTACGGCTCTCGTCCCCGAATCAGTAGGCCAGTTAACTGACAACTCGATATCATATTCGAGAGGGTTAATTTTGGTTGCTTGGAAAACTGTTTCTTTCAAAGCATCAAGTCTGCAACCCCTTCGAACTCTCCCTGGTTTGCAGAATCCTCTCACATAACTTCCATTTTGATGCTCATCCACGACCAATTCACCGTCATAGTAGTAAAGTGCATTAATAAAAGTAGACGCCATTGTTGGGTGAGTTTATTTTTCTAGAAGTTATTTGAAGACAGGATTGAAGCGTTTGAGAAATAATGCGCTGAAGAGTTATGAAATAGGGAAACAATCTGAGCAACGTCACTGTCAAATCCACTTTAATCAACTCAGTACGGTCGTTGTCAAGTCAGAATTGGCAGAGCTTTAATCATGTCACCGATTTCAAAATAAAGTAGAATCAATTTAAAAAAAAAACAGGCCATGAATCAGAGTTGGGAGAGCTTTAATCATGTCATCAAATTCAAAATAAAGCATTATTATTCGTCCATACAACGACTTTATCACAATGGACAAACATTGAGTCAGATTTGGCAGATGCTTGTCAACTCAACCATTCCGAAATATTGGACCAACTTTATCAGTGTCTAGTCAAATCACCTGATTTGCGGAAGATCGTACTGTACATAAACAGACTGACCCTTAATTTGTGGCAGTTAGTTGTCAATTCATCTTTATGTCATAATGTGTAGTGTACGAACCAGCAAACATACAAAGCTTTAATTCAAACTTCAAAAATATAAAATAAATTCAAACTAAACTTCATAAACATACAACGACAATGAATAATGCAATAACTCAAACTAAACTTCAGAAACCTACAACGACGATGGATAATAGAAACACTAGTGGTTACGGTTAATTGCAAGTCCTCTTGGAATTTTTTGAGACATCTAATTTTTTGCTCCAGCTTATTCGCATATGCTATGCCTTTGGAACACAGCGGTTCGTCAATATATTCTGAAAATTTGCATCCGTGGGGATAATTGGAACAAATAAGACTTCGACGACCAATGTTTCCGCCATCATCAGATACGACAAATTCAGCCATATATCCACAGTGGCAGCAATCTAGGTACGAGTTAACCTCTTGGTCCACCATTGCTTGAGAAGTCATTTTGAAAATATATAGAGTTAAGAAGATGTTGTCGAGTATTTCTCGAATTATGAGAAGACTAGTGAGTACATATAAAGTTTGGGAATGACCCAAAATACACAGACGAGTTTTCAACACAGGCGGGCTTCCAAAACGCGCCAATATCCCTTCCCGAAACAAAACATGCCTATATTTGTTATTATTTCTGAAACATGACTAATCATGTAATACTTTCTCCATACAAGCTTACAAATGTGATTTTTTCTTATTATTTTGATCAAGAAATAAACCATTTCAGAACAACGGTAAGGTTATCCGGTTGGTAATCTGGAGCGAGCAGGATCGAGTCCCGGCCTCTTCACATGTGTGAGAAGGTTATGCGCACTAATCGACCACCCCCAAAGCCTGGAAAGCTGTGAGAATAGTACTAGGACGGGAGACTGCCTGAGAAGTCCTATTGCGTTTGAGTACGGGAGTCTTTGGCACTTGGTATCCACCTTAAATACTTATGGTTTCACTTAAGATTTAACCTTTCATGCATTATTTGACCACGTTTAAAAGTGTGCACGTATACTTCATTGCTTGATCTTATAAGTTAATGGATGTACTTATTAAGTTTTATGTTTTTCTCACATGCACTGATCATTCAAGTCATATTGCAGTATTATTTTACATTAATTAATTACCAGTTTTCCATTAAAGTCAAATCTGCAACGATTGCCGAGTAAACACACTTCTAAAGTTTCAAACTTGGTTACAAGGCACAAAAAAGATATTGTTGACTTAAATATACAGTGTTTGAATTAGAGGCGTAAGTTTAGAATTGCTGAATAAATATACTTGTTATTGTGGTAAAAAGAGTGGTACACGGTTCGTGCACTGTTACGTCTTGAGTCTTGACTATGTAAAAGAAAATAATGCAAACCCAATGAAGATCATTTGTTCACAACCTGCAAATCTGCACCTCTGTGTACATTTCCTTTTTAGATGACGCAAACCCAATGCAGCCTCTCATTTTTTTTTTTTTTTTTTTTTTTTTTTTTTAATTCGTGAGAGTATCATAAGATGAGATGTTTTGAAAGCTGTATTCCGGGGAGGGCTCGTCTGGACCTAACGAACAGCAAACACCGTTTCGAATCAGTGAAATTGCCCAATTTCAGACAATTTGCACTTTGCTCCCTGAATTTCACTCGAAATTCGGGTGAAATTCAGGGGGTAAGTGCAAATTGCCCCGAAATGGGGCAATTATTCCAATCCAAAAATGTTTACTTGATTGTTTTATGATTATCAAGTACATGCTCCGGTCAATAGAACAGCAAGTAGTGGGTCCTTAAAAAATTATCTAGCTCCTTGAAGATCAAACTTGACTTTTTATTAACCTAGATCTAGCACCATTCTGGCTTCCGAATACGGTAAAAATCCATTCTAAGGACATATCCAGTGGAAGCAATTCAACCGCTTAATAGTTAATATTGAGAAACCCGTCCCCATTCAAAGATTATGCCCTTGATATTTAGACGAATGTTTACGAAAGGATTCAGAAAATTGAATAAGACCATCTGCGGTTAAAGCGCTTAGGGGATCGTGCAGATCTAAAAAGCCATAGCAGGAATAAAGCGAAAAATAGCAGGATATAGCGGATAACTCTAAAATAGCGCATTTAACTCGTTCGTAATATTTTTTATGAAGGTAAAAATGATAATTAAATGATAAAGTACCACTCTATTTAACTATAGGACAAATTTTTCAAAGAAACTGGTTTTTGAAACTCATAGCACAAATTGGCCAGTTTCAAAATCATTTGCAAACGTAGGCTACTTTTGACCAACTCAGTAATGAACTGACCACCTTTTTTTTAAATATGGGGCGCAATTTTGAAGTGCATCCGCATAATGTTGGAAAATGAATGAGCAAAGAAAGAGAAAAGTGGGAAGAAGAAGAGATAGGGGTAGCAACATTTAAAGTCCCACATCATAGAAATATTAGCACAATCTCTCCTTATATATTAGAAGCCAAAAAGGCTTATGTAAAATAAAAAAGAGAGGGATGATAAAAAGGATGTGGACTTGGCCATATTAAATACATTAAAAAAGTCAAAGATAAGGGCCTTGGGCCTTGGGGCTCTTGGGGTCTCCTGATTGGATATGGCCGACGTTGCTGATTGGGCTAGTGCACTGACATGAGAATATTTTTTTTCTCAGAATTTTAAATGGTGTGTCTGTTCAGTTCAGAATTCGAAAGGAATGTCTGTTAACTGAACGAGTACAACCATTTGAATTCTCAGCATATGCATATTAATAACAGAGCGGTTAAAGGGTCGCAACCTTTCCTATTCTGACGGTTACTGATGCATGCGAACAGGCACTCCTCCTTGCCTATATATACACTGCCCAAAACAAAGACAGAATTGACTTTTTCTGCTGAATTATTCCTTCTTCTTCAACGTAATTCTCTGACCTAGTTTCTATAACCAACTTCAGTTCGTCGGAGCTCCGTTTGCTGGCACTAAGCTACGGAGTTGGTCCGTTTTATCCTGGGAAACAAATTGCAACTACGTCGATTGGTGTATACGACAGCAATATTGTTTCAAGGAAACAGAAAAGTTCTGGACTCGGACATTATTTAAACAGAATACTTTCTGTTTATCTTTGATTTTATGCACAAATCGGTTACGCTTTCTATGATTATTATAAACATAGTCTGACGTGACAATTGTGACATAATTGATTAACAGTGATTGTTGTTGCTGTCTGTTTGTAATACAGTTGTGTAATTACAAAAGTTCTAACACATAATATTATACTGACGCACTTGCCAAGTGCCATAGTATAAATTTCTACCGACCTACAACTTCCAATTTTCTGACACATATACACAAATATATATATAACATAAAAATAAAAAAATAGCATATACTGATTAGGTGATTGGTAGTGCAAATCCTTCAAAAATACTTTATCAGCTGAATATTATGGAGTGAGAAAGTGCGGCATCAATGGGAGCCGCTGGATTTCTTTACCATCCGTGAATCGCGTGAAAGATCTACCGTATATTTTGAAATGCGGTGAATTTTACCGTAAAATTTTCGGTCGTTTTTAGCATCGTCCAAATTCCTTAGGATGATAAAATTTAAGCAGTGTACTGATGGTGAGCGGAAGTAGCAGTACCAGGCACGGCTATAGCGCATGGATTCGACGAGGGAGATTTCTGAAATCGCCCGGACATCACCAATGGAACGCCAACCCAGAATTTGGATCAGAAATTGAAGGAGCTGGGTCGGGAGGCTCTTTGGAGGTGGGGGAGTTGGCAGCGATGGAATTGGGGGAGGAGGATTCGGTGGTGATTACCCAACAAAGTACTTGCATGAGCGGTTTCAACAGCTTTGAAATATGATTTATGGGATCCAAAACTATCTGTTGCAGACAAACTCCAGACACACCGATGGTTGAAACTAGGGCTGTTACGGTTGGACCGTTCAACCGCCGAACCGCACAACCGTTCACGCGGTTGCCGTCTAATACGGTAACGGTGACGGTGACGGTTGTGAATTCTGATAACCGCGGTAAACCGTACCAACCGCACATGATTTATTTTGTGGTATTTCATAAAAAAGATATGTTTTTTAATAATTTAAGCTAGAGAAATAACATATATATAAATTATTTGCGTATTTATTTATAGATAACATGCACATGAATGGTTTGTTTCATAGATAAATAAACTAATTCTTAAAATTAATGTTAAAACTTGAATTATTTATGGATAACAATGTAAATTTACGGTAATGGTTGCTGTAACGGTTAGACGGTTACGGTTATAAAATTTGTCAACCGTCAACAACGGTTGCGGTTACGGTTGAAGGTAAAATTGACGGTTGCCGTAACCGTAACACCCCTAGTTGAAACTGTTTGAATGAGCGTCAAATAAATAAATTGAGTCCAACATTGAAGATTATGTTATTGGTGACGTGGTTGCAAATTAATCAAGGAGATCTATCCGACATATCCCTATGACGTATCCCAGTGACATATATGTACCAACAAACCATATATGACATGGGTTGGGATCACCTGGACCTAAATTCCTCTGGTCCGGTGGTCCCAACCAATTAAATCACCCCATTTTGGGATGATTTACACATAGCGCTCCTGAATTACACCCGAATTTCAGGAGGCTATGTGTAAATCACCCTAAATGGGGTGATTTGATTGGTGCGGACCACCGGATCAGGGGATTTTGGGTCCAGGTGATCCGCACCCATATGACATACCTATATTGCTTGGTATAAATCACATCTTATGAAAAAATATCCCTGTGACATAACCATATAAATCACATCTTATGCAAATTAATCAAAGAGATCTATCCGGCTGACATATCCGTGTGACATAACCATATATGACATACCCATATATACTGCTGGGTATAAATCACATCGAATGGAAAAACATTTGAATTAAAAGTGCTAGTTCCTTTCCAATACAACCACTGAAATATATTCTTGATTTGGATATTTATTAACTTTGAATGCAACATATATATAAAGTTAGTCATAGAACCTTTTTTGTGTCCTTGACCACACGATTAAATGATATTTTTAAAGATACTTTTGTCAGTAGCTTTTAATTAACCGCTTATAAACAATGTAAGTAGGAGGAATGCTAAAGACACTCGCTGCTTGGGAGTATGAAATATACTTGCGGCTTCATTGGTCAGTCAGCCATAATTTATTATTTGATGAGGGACCCACGTCCATACAAATTGATATAAAATTTGGTATTATCCAATCACAAGCGAGAGTATGCATGGCAGTCGCTTTTACGCGACTGGCTTTAGCATTCTTCATGTACGTAGAAGGCAATTGATAAAAGAGAAATGTTAGGGACAGTCGCTTTAAGGCAACTGTCCATGATACTCGCCATACAATTGGCTGTTATTGTGATAGTGGGGCCAATATATAACATGGAAAACTGCATAAAAATAATTACATAGAATCTTTGACCAATCAATGAGCGAGTATCATGGACAGTTGCCTTAAAGCGACTGTCCCTAGCATTTCCCTTGATAAAAACTAATTAATGTTTCGCATTGAATCACTTTCATATGAAGTGGTAAAACCTCAGATTTGATTACATATTCTTGTCTGGTACACTTACACCCCGTAAGTTGTAAATTAGAAATAAATAAATAAAAGTGAATTCTTGTTTAATCCTACAACGAAGAATTTCGTCATATGTTTATATAATGAACCAACAGCCAATTAATCAAAGAGATCAATCGAATCCAGAAGCAATAGCTTCGCTCTAACTCCAGGAGTAATACGAACGGGGCGGTCGTTTTTGCTAAGCAATACAATTTCTGCTTCAGCCTCTAATATAAGCTCATTATCAGGTATTCTGAAGATGTATGTTTCAACGTAAATGCTTGTTGTAGAGACGCATGAAACTTTCACTTTCACAGAAAACTTATCTCCATGTTCTAATGGTGTATGTAACTTGGAGGAGAAGCTGGAAAGGGAGGTAGATTTGCAATTTCCACCCATGGCTAATCCGACATTCTTCATCATTTCATCATGGCCATGTTGACAGTAACTATAGTAAACACTGGCTTTCACAATATCCTCTGTGTCGATGTCCTCTTCTTTCACTTGCAGTTCCACTCCATAGTATTTGTTCATCCTTAATTCATGAAGAAAATAACAACATTAATTCAAATTCGAAATTATTCGTACAAAAGTGACATAGAGAGGAAAAACATGGAAAACATACAAACCTCAGATCCTCTTCATAATCAAGAAATGACCACGACTTTTGATCAGGAGTAGTGATTGCCTTGTAACAAGTGCGTAAGTTGTTTTCCTTGCACTCAGCTGCTTTGGTGTTAAAGTTTTGAGTGATCATCAGCATTAATGGAAGCTTCTCAGCTATGAGATGTGCATGTATATGTTTAGGGGAAATAGAAGGGATGGAGTTAGACACTGCAGGGACAAGAGATTGCATGTTAATTAGTTCGATGAAGTATATTGAAGCAGTTTGTGTTTTGGAAAGGTTAATGTTGGTTATCAGTTTGCATGTGATATTTATAGTGTGCAATATATCATTTTCTAATTAGAGCAGTGCTAGGAAGCCCGAAGGAAAAGGATGCGGAATTGTGCGGAAAGAAGAAGATACGCTGGATTGAGAAACGCAATTCACGCGATGCATGCCAAGCTTCTGCTGCATCCATTTCTGTCCTTATATTCGGCCTTTTTAGCATTAGTGTTCTAATTATGGGAGTTTCTTGTATTCAATTATGGCGGGAGAGAGCAAATAACAAAACATTTCCGAGTAGAAGTAAAAGAATTATCAATCACGTGCTGCCAGCGACGTGATGAATTAAGTGGGAATTTGGAGGATAAAGCCAAGTTTCAGTCAGCAATATCATTCTCGAACTAGACAAAAAGTCAAAGTACTTAGCTCGAAGTCGCTTGGATTATTTGACTCTCGTCCTAAAGCTCCATATTAAGTTTACATTGGACGGACGGATAACGTCATAAACTTTGGAGTTCAGATTATAGAATGTTATTTTGATCAACAAATTAAACTACTGTAATGTTTCATGTCCGCAAGTGCTTAGATATTACTTTTTCTCGCATGCACTAATCATTCAAGTCATATTGCATTGTTTTTGTACCTCAATTAATCTCCAATTTCCCGTAAAGTCAAGTCTGCAAGGATTGCCAATGAAACAAATCTATAAAGTTTCAAACTTGACTTCAAGGCACAAAAAAAAGATATCGTTAATAGCTTAAATATACAGTATTCGTATTTGAAGTGTAAGTTTGGAATTGTTGAATACACATACTTGTTATGTCTGGAGTCTTGACTATATAAAAGAAAATAATGCAAACCCAAAGGAGAAAATCCTTTGTTAATTGGTTGATGTGAACCATAGACTCTTAATATTTATCCAGAATCTTAGTTGAATATTTTTCGATGTGAGAATTATATATTCAGCACCCCCCTTCACGTGTGGTGTATTTGAGTCATCTACGTGATCATCATCATTTTATTTTATTATATTTATTTTAATTTTTATGGGATGGAGTGACGGACGTATGGCGCTTAGGCGCATATGTACTGGTTGAATTAGTTCAAAACCTTGCTCCGATACCACTGTTGAAAATATAAGTTCCAAATCAAGAAATATTCAACTAACATCTTGGATAAATACTAAGAGGCTATAGTTCACATCAACTAACTGGTTTTGTAAACAAACTAAGTAGTTATTTAAACTATAAAACATCAACAGTGGTATCAGAGCCCAGGATTTGAACTAATTCAACCAGTACATATGCGCTTAACCGCCATGTCCGCCACTCCATCAAAAAAAAATAACTATGATGATCACGCGCCATATGTCTGCTACTCCATCCAAAAAAAAAAAAAAAAAAAACCTACGATGATCACGTAAATGACTCAAATACACCACACATGAAGGGGGAGTGTTGAAAATATAAGTCCAACACCGGAAATTATTCAACTAAGATCCTGGATAAATACTAAGAGGCTATAGTTCACATCAATCAAGTGGTTTTGTGAACAAACTAAGTAGCTACCTAAACTATAGAACGCCTAACAGTTCACAACCTGCAAATTTGCACTTCTAAGTTCTTTTTGCATTTCCTTTTTAGATGATGCAAACCCAATGCAGTCAGGTTCCTATTTTTTTTTTTGGGTCATCAGAACATAATAAGATAGAATGTTTTTAAAGCAAGTAGTGAGTCCTTATAAAATTATCTAGCTCTTTATAGATCAAATTTGACTTTGGGTTAACTTCGATCTAGTATCATTACTTAGGACTGCAAACAACCCATATCCAACCCGACCCAACCCACCAATCCGACCCAACCCACATAAACCCGACCCAACCCAAAGTAGTTAGGATTGGATATGAGTTTCAATTTTTAATCCATACTATATATGGATCGGGTTTAATTTTTCAATCAACCCAACCCTATATCAACCCAACCTAACCTCACTTTGAAAAAATAAAAAACCTTTCACACTTCTGCTTTGATATCTGCACCGAATTAATGAAAATTTATTCATTACAGGCAGCCGCTTTTCCATCTAGCTTGGCCTTGGTCTTCATACATTATTAAATTGCTTACAACCCAACCCAACCCTATTTAGCCCGACCCAGCTCATACTTCAACCCAACCCAATCCAACCCTATATGAGGTTGGGTGCGGGTTCAATTTTCATCAACCCAAACCAATACGGGTCGGATGAAGTATTTGGCTTGACCCGACCCAACCCAAACTTTGTGCAGCCCTATCATTACTAACAAATACAGTAAAAATCCATTTTAAGGACATATCCAATGAGAGCAATTCAACCGCGTAATATTGAGAAAACCATACCCATTCAACGATTATGCCCTTGATATTTAGACGAACGTTTACGAAATTATTCAAAAAATTGAATAAGACCTAAATGCTCATTAATAGACGAAGACACACATTTTATAAGCGCTTGACCACCAAACAGTTCTATCCCAAAAGAGCTCTTTCAATGTTACGGTTTGAATCCACTAAAGACGCCACAAATACGTAAAATTATGTTTGCACTCCTATTTCTTTGAAATAGTAAAAAAAAAAAAAAAAAAAAAAAAATGGACCACTCTCTTCAACTTCCTGGGTTACAAATTATTCTGCTTATAACCTTTTCTAAGGGAAAAAAATGGAACAACTCTGAGATTTTATCCTTTTTTTGCAATGCAACGAAGTTAAACCTTTTTGAACTAGTTTACAGAGTCGATGTATTATTAAAATATATAAATGCTTGTAATCTAGTAAATGTACCTAGCTCCAGTGCTCTAAGCCTACTAGTATAACTGCACAACGGTGGGAAAACCGACCGTTTGATTATATAATTTTAAAAAAAATCTGTCGTATTTTTAGATTAATCTACAAAAACATGAATGATTTAAAAAAAAATTGTTTTTTAAAATTTTGTTTAGATTTAGATATATCAAAAGATATTGTAGTAAAAAGTGGATCTGAAGTACATTTGAAATATAATGGATATTTTAGAGAAATTTTAAGAAGGGAAATTTAACGACAAGGACAAAAGCCCACTAAAATTTATCCATATGGACAGCCGCCTAACATTTTATCCTAAAGGACAATACACTGAAAATAAAAATCGGCCGCTGCTTTCTTCTTCTCTCCTCTCGCGCGTAAGTCGAATTCATCAATAATCACAAAATCAAAAAATAACGAAATCATAAATTGCGAAATCATGAATTTCAGAATATAGAAGAATCGAAATTAGAAATCGAATTCAAACATCACGAAATCAAAATCGATAAGGAGAGCATTCGAAACAAAAATCGCGAGAAACAAAAACCCTAGAAAAAAAATTGTCGAACAACATAAATCCATTGGAAATCACAATTGAATTGAATAGTAATATTTTTCTAACGATGGAAAACGCAGTTGAAGAAGTCGAAATTGTTGAAATAATTTTTTCGTGATTGGAAATGTTTTTTTTTTGTTACTAGTATAGTAGTTCGTAGGTATCATTTTTCTATTTTTTTAGGTATCATTTTTCCTATTTTAACTTTTAAACATAACAGCAGTTTTTAGTCATCATTTTTCTATTTTTCTAGGTATTACTGCAGTTTATGTCTTGTGTTAAACATCACAGCAGTTTTAAGGTATCATTTTTATATTTTTTAAGGTATCATTTTTAATGTAATTTCTTTGTTATGTTACACATTACTGTAGTTTGAAGGTATCATTTTTATATTTTTTTAAGTTATCATTTTTACTGTAATTTATGAGTTATGTTAAACATCACTGCAGTTTTAACGTATCATTTTTATATTTTTATGGTATCATTTTTACTGCAGTTTATGTGTTATGTTAAATATCATAACAGTTTGAATGTATCATTTTTATATTTTTCTAAATTATTATTTTTACTGTAATTTATGTGTTATGTTCATATGTCTTTTTTTTATGTGATAATTTTTGTGACGGTGTACTGTTGCAAAATTAACACAAGAACAAAATCACATGGAAAAAACACATAACACAGTTAAAACATGAAAACTGATAATTGAAAAAATAGAAAACTGATACTTACAAACTCCATCAATGTTTTAAACAAAAACCAATGCAAAAAATGTTTACATCACTGTTTGATTGAATATAATGAAATAAATTCGATTGAGTTAAAAAGTTGATGCAACAATATAACTTCAAAATTAACACAGCAATAAAATTGCATGGAAAAAAGCATAATACAATTAATAATGTAAAACTGATATCTAAAAAATTACAAAATGATACCTATAAACTACAGCAATGTTTTGAAGAAAAACTAATGAAAAAAAAATTATATAACTGAAACATAAAATGATAACTAAAAAGTATAGAAATGAAACATGAAATGAAATAAGTTGGACTGAGTGACGAAGTTGATGCAAAAATATAGTTTCAAAATTAACACAGCAATAAAATCACAACAAAACAAAACATAACACTGTTAAAACAGAAAAAATGATACCTAAAAAATTAGAAAAATGATACCTAAATACTGATGCAATGTTTTAAAGATAAAATAATGGGAAAAAAATTTATATCACAGATTTATTGATTAAATGAAAAAAGTTCGACTTAGTTTCAAAGCTGATACAACAATATAACTTCAAAATTAACACAACAACAAAATCTCATAAAAAAAACATATAACACAGTTAAAATGGTAAAAATGAAAACTAAAAAAAAAGCAAACCGATACCTAAAAACTGCTGCTACGTTTTAAAGTTAAAAACAAGAAAAATGATACCTACAAAAATAGCAAAATGATACCTAAAAACTGCTGCTATGCTTTAAAGTTAAAATAGGAAAAATGATAACTAAAAAAATAGAAAAATGACACCTACGAACTGTAGTAGTGGTAAAATAAAAAAAAAACATTTCCAACCTAAAAAATTGTTTCAACCATTTCGTTTTCTTCATATACGCTTTCCATCGTTTGAAAAATATTTTTATTCCATTCAATTGTGATTTCAAATGGATTTTTGTTGTTCGACCTATTTTTTTTCTAGGGTTTTTGTTTCGGCTGATTTATGGTCGTGATTTTGATTACATGATTTTTGTCTTCGATTGAGAAGGCCGATTCTAATGTATTATCATATTTGTGATTTAAGCGATTTATGATTTCGTGATTTTGGTGATTTCATGATAAACGATGAAATCGACAAAGACGTGAGAGAGGGAGAAGAAGACAGCAGCTGCCGAAATTAATTTTCAATGTACTGTCCTTCTGAGTAAAATTTTAGTGGGTTGTCCTTATGGATAAAAAGGCCTTCACTTTTGTCCTTCTAAATATTTTCCTATTTTACGAATTAGAATTTGAACTGTTAAATACATTAGAGAAAACAATTCCGAGAAAGAAGGCAATGTTTATGTGTCGAACAACGCTGCTATATTTGAGGCTATATTCATTGGGACGGAGAAATTGATTTAGCATCTCTTACAATAGGGAAACCTCCCTAACGGTCGGTTTGTATAATTTAAAAAAAATTCTGTTGTATTTTTAGATTAATCTATAAAAACATGAATGATTTAAAAAAAAATTGTTTTTTAAAATTTTGTTTAGATTTAGATATATCAAAAGATATTGTAGTAAAAAGTGGATCTGAATTACATTTGAAATATAATGGATATTTTAGAGAAATTTTCGGAATTATAATTTGAACTGTTAAATACATTAGAGAAAACAATTCCGAGAAAGAAGGCAATGTTTATGTGTCGAACAACGCTGCTATATTTGAGGCTATATTCATTGGGATGGACAAATTGATTTAGCCTCTCTTACAGTAGGGAAACCTCTCTAACGGTCCGTTTGATTAGGTATATTGGACGAAACACTATAAACTTCGTATACGGCGGACGGACCACCTTAAAAATCGTATTAGTTGATTGTTAACCACAATCACCTGTACTATATTGTATTTTTTTATTATTAGTTATAATAAAAAAAGTGTTACAGGTCACTATAAAAATATGTCGGCTTTGCCCAAAAAAAAAATACAAATGTTTGTAGCTTTACAATTTGAGATTTCTCCTAAATAAAAAAATATCAACGGCTTTCACTAGTGCGTCTAAGTCCACTCCTTTTTCTTTTAATCTTCCCTCATCTATTAGGATTTGGGAGAAAATCCTGATGTTCATAATGATTGCTTCCAAACTATTCGAAACAGCAAATGATTTCAAACAACAAAAATTTAAAGATCCCTTAGAGCATTCTTCCTTTGATTTAGATTATATTGCTCTTATTAACTTATGAGACAAATGAATTACTACCATTAAAGAAGCTATAGGAAAAATAACAGAGGAAAGTGGAATAATTCAGTTTTTTCTTACATCATTGGTCCAAGGCCTTGCTGTCATCACTTTAAGGAGTTTGCCATCAAAACATGGAACGCTACATCCAAATTTGGATGTACAGTCGAGATGACGAGTTTTTTTTTTAATTAGATTCTATGATTCAGATGACTGCAATAAGGTTATGAATGGTGATCCTATTTTGTCAATGGAAAGCTTATCATTTAAAAAAAAGGATAAAAAGGATTGTGTTTTGACATAGATTTATTATCAACTATTCCCAATTAGAACTGGTTACCTGAAGTTATGGGACAGGGAGGCCTTTAGTGCCGTAAGAAGTGTTGTAAGAACTCCTCTTAAGTTGGACGAGCCAACAGCGGCTAAGTCAAAAATCAATTACACAAGGATTCTCGTTGAAATTTAGGTAGATTAAGATCAATCAAATGTGGCATATATTATTGTTTACGACGGTGAAAGCATTACGTAAACAATTGAGTATGAATGTATTCCGCCTAAATGTGTGAAGTGTGTGTGTTTTTGGCACTCTACTAAAGCATGTCAATGCAACAAAATATATATATGTGTGTGTGTGTGTGTGTGTGTGTGTGTGTGTGTGTGTGTGTGTATAAGGGATAAAACTTCTAAAAAACCATTTTCAGATTCAAGAACCAAAAACGAAACAAGCTTTTCAAAAATAGTTCAAACTCTAGCTGAAAATTCAAATGTTAATCTTCAACATAAGAAAAAAATCTAGTGCTAGAAAAAACAAAAGCATAAATTTAATATAACAGAAGGTAGGAAATTGGTATTCAGGAAAATTTAAGTACAAATTTTGAGAATCTTGAAAGTGATATTAGAGAAAAGATTCTGTTTTTTTTTACTTTCATAACACGAAGCACCAAAGTGCAAAAATGTTAATATTTTTCAAACAAGTCAACCTGAAAACAACGCGGGGAGTGCCAAAATGCAAGCGATTTCAAATTCTCATGAAAATTTCATTAATCTTTCCACTAACAAATCAAAAGAGAAACCAAACAGTCTCAATTTGAATCAATCCATAGTGCTATCGTAAGTGATGACGATGAAAATCAAGAACCAGACGCAATGCAAATATGTTCAGGGGATAACAATGTATAGTTCACGGCTCAACTATCACCGCAGAAATAACCAAGTATATTTACAAGTTAACGATATTTTTCGTCAACACCCGATGTAAAAATTAACAAAGCATATGTAATGGTACTTGGAGGGTGATCGATCTAGGGGACACCGAAGGATAACATAGTTCCACCAAGCTCGGCTTAACTTGCCATTTCCTATATATCAAGACCTAAGTCCAAAGATTAGTTACCCCTCCTTCCAGATGTGAGTATCACAATTACAAGACATAAAAGATCAACACTTACCTTGAGA
Source organism: Allium sativum (assembly GCA_030737875.1). Lineage (NCBI taxonomy): Eukaryota > Viridiplantae > Streptophyta > Magnoliopsida > Asparagales > Amaryllidaceae > Allium > Allium sativum. Next base: position 307,112,850 of record CM060925.1, on the reverse strand, counting down.
TAAGGGCCTTATAAACCTAAAGAAGGTGTAGAGAACCTTATCAAGAAGGTGTATCGTAGACTCAGGATAGAATAATATGCATTGTGTTAAGAGGAAACATGCAAATATACCACAACGGTTATATCAGATGACATGTTGAAGGGAAAAATTGTCGCACGCCAACACCCAATGTGTATGTGTGAACAAATATCTAAATAAGCAGTTAACAATGTAAGTGTGGGGAGATACAACTTTTATAGTGGTTCGGCGTTAACACCTACATCCACTTTATAATCATCATTCATCATATCTTTGGTCGATTACAAAGTTATACAAGTTCGGACAATAGCTCAGTACAAAGTGTTACAATATAACAACAAAATATATGTTTGTTCTACACTTTGACCAAATTGCCCTTCTTCTTCTTCTTCGTTGAGAAGCGTTGACTTGGTCAACAATATCCAAGTCTAGAGCTCATGACCATGAAGTTCAAAAGTAGCATGACAATCCTTGTTAATCTTCAAGTGTTGATGGAAAACATGCACACCATGTTTTAATTATCCATGCCATCTCCAATGGCCATGGTGAAGGTGTTGGAAGCCAATAATGAGTGTTTGGAGATCTCAAAGTCCAAAAATTCCAAGGGAAAAGGTTCCAAATGAAGGCCAAGGCGTGGGGTATTTATAGGAGGGAGGTTAAGTGGGAATAGGTAGGAAATGTGGACCACAACCCTTAATTTCGGGCCAAAAAGGACCTTCATACAGAAAATTCGCACCCCTTGGCGAGGGGTGCGAAAATTTCGCACCTCCCCCGAGTGTGTGGAATTTCGCGCCTCCCCGGGGGGTGCGGAAATTCGTGCCTCTCGGGGGAGGGGGGAGGGGTGTGGAAATTCGTGCCTCCCCGGGGGGTGTGGAATTTCGCGCCTCCCGGTGGGCTGCGGAAATTCGCACCTCCCCGGGTGGTGCGGAATTTCGCGCCTCCCGGCGGGCTGCGGAAATTCACACCTCCCCGGGGGCTACGTAATTTCGCACCTCCCCAGGGGCTGCGGAATTTCGCACCCCCTGGAGGGGTCCGAAATTCACACACCACTGGGGGATACGAGATCATGATGTCGAGGGAGTCGAAGTTCCCAAATGCGAAAAGAGGGAATCCTCGGTTTTGCTGGTCTGAAGTAGGGGATCTGGGCTTCCGACATGGAGAAAATCAGATGAATCTGGGCTTTCGGCTCGGAGCATGGCTCGCCTTCGGCTCGGATGACGGTTTGCCTAAGAGTTCATTGGGCCCGAACGAGTCCATCTGATAGAGGTTTCGGGTCTCCTTGTGTTTACGACGTGACTTCGACCCAGCTGCTTTGTGTTTTTTAACGCTTGAGCACGTCACTTACCTAACACTTGTCGTGTGATAGCTTTGACAAAAAAGTGTGTCAACATTTTCCCCCCAAAACATATCTTGTTTGGTCCAAGGAAGGTATGTTTTGCGCGGAGAAGAGAGATCCAGAAACCAAAGTTAGGAGAAGTCCGGAGCGAGCTTTTGTATTCATGAGAAGGATGAGCCAAGGCCTCGCTGGGTCACACTATCCAGAAAACAAAAGCCGATAAGTCAGAAATCCATGACTACTTCAGATCATATTAGTGGAAGACCACGATCGCTTGGGATCGTACTAAGGAAAGAAATCTGACGATCGCTTATGATCATATTAATAAAAAGTCATAACCGCTTGGAATCGTATGAAGATAACCAGAATATCCGAGAGATTGGAGGAACCTAATAACCATGACAAGTTGAGTAAATGTAACCTTATCGAAGAAGGACAAGAGGCCAAAATAGTCACAAGTTGATATTCTTGTCGTGTCATGGGCAAGTCCACCAGATGTAATCCAAGGTCGTTAACAAGGCGACCCACTAATCCAAACGAGCAGGATTGCAGAAGATTCAATACTCGTCATAAACCCACGAGTGAATATTCTTGTCGTGTCACGGAAAAGTCCACCCGCACTAAACCATGGTCATTGACGAAGCGACCCACTAATCCAAATGAGCAGGATCGTAAAAGATCCGAAGCTCGCCACAAATCCACGAGTGGATATTCTCTCCATGCCACTTGACAAGTCCACCCGATGTAATCCAAGGTCGTGGACAAAGCGTTCCACTAACCCAAACGAGCAGGATTGAATGAGATCCGAAACTCGCCACAAATCCATGAGTGGATATTCTTGTCGTGTCACTGACAAGTCCACCGGTTTAATCCAAGGTCGTTGACAAGGCGACCCATTAATCCAAATGAGTGGGACCGTGCACGATCCGACACTCACCATAAGTTTAGGCGGTCTCGTCGAAGTAGGACGAGAAGCCAAGATAGCCAGACACTTATTAGAGTTTGCAATTCTGTTATCGATTTCATACTTCGCAAGCAAGCATCCTTACTTTGCAAAGTAATTTTATTAAAGTTATAAAAGTTAGGGATTTTTAGTAAAGCCACAAGAAAACCAACGGTTCGTCATCTGTAAAGAGCATGCTTTGGGAGCTGGCCTGCCCTCGTGCATGGGTAAGCGGACTTGGCCGTTTTTCGATTCCAAATTCATTTATCAAGGAAAGCGAATAGTTTATTGTTTGTGAAGAGCATGCCCAGGATCTCTCACGTTCCTATTACATGGGTAAACAAACATAACCATTCATAATCCAAAGCCGAGAAAAGTAAATTTTTCATGAATAACCAAAAGGAAGGATACATCCAAAGGACTAAAGTCCTCAAAGCCAATGCCATGGGCCGAAGCCCAAATAACCGAGCCTAAAGAGCCAGAATGAGAAAGCAATAAGTGAGGAGCGCATTATTTGAGAGCCAGAGAATCCATGAACCAAAATCCAGAGTCCATAAGACAAAGAACCAAGGGAGGCTAAAAAATAAGGACCAAGCGCCAAAGGCCCTAAACTAAATCCAAGAAGCTGAAAAATCCAAAAGATAGGAAGCCAAGAAACCAAACTGGAGGTTCCAAAATAAGAAGACCAGAAAACCAAGACCAATATTTGAAAGGTCATGAAGAACCAAGATCACTTAACCAAAATATCCACCACGACGGAAGACCAGATCCGCAAGCCGAAGGATACATGTGCCAGAGAGACTTGCATCCAAGACACCAGAGCCAATAATGGGTCTAGTTTGAAGCGGGCCCCCAAGCGTGGGGCTCGGGCCTTTCTTGAATAGCAATTGGGGGTTGTACCTGTTCTGATATCCAAGCCCGAGTTCGAATGAATCATGCCAGTTCTCCATTTCTAACACGCTCTTTAATGGCATTCTTAAGATCACGACACTCATTTGTATTATGACCAGCGATGTCATGAAATATGCAGTGTTGGCCAGAATCTCTTTCTTGTTGAGAGGGCTCCCGAGCGGGAGGCTTTTTGAAGGGAGCAATAGGGTGAACTTATCAGTAGATCTCGAGAGTGTGAGTAAGCTCCGAGTAGGTTGGGAACATATGTTGCCTATTAGCCTTGTTATGGGGCTTTCCTTTACTTGAGACAATAGCTCGAGTATCCAAAACTTGTAGGACTGTGCTTCCATCGGGAATGGGGGTGCCCCCGAGTGTCGAGGGAGCGGCGCTGATTCAAGGATCGGCATCATCCTGATGTGGAGTGTGCGAGGTTGCCCCCATGTCCCGAGTTACAAACTGCGGAACATGGGCACTTGCTCCAATGATGTCTGTTTGGTCAGTTGACCTTCCAAAACCATGTAATCTACCCTCAATCCGAGCGAGGAACGTGTTCATAACTTCTGCTTGCTGATCCAGGCAAGCGATCAATCCTCTAGCCAATTCCGGTAAGTCCTCTCAAGTAACCAACTCCAAGAGTTCTTCCGTAGTAGTCCATTCTTGACTTTCCTCGCTACTAGTGACGTGAACATTAGAGGTAGCATCGAGCCATTTACATTTAACCATGTCGAGAAGCGATTTGTGAAGTCGAAGTCAAAAACTGAAACCGAAGTCGAGATCGAAAGGAAAAATCCAAGATACTTATCCAAAGAAGAGGTCAAAGCTATGAGCCCTCCTTCCTGGCGCGCCAAAATGTTACGGGAAAAATTGTCGCACGCCAACACCCAATGTGTATGTGTGAACAAATATCCAAATAAGTAGTAAATAATGTAAGCGTGGGGAGACACAGCTTTTATACTGGTTCGGCGCTAACACCTACGTCCACTTTACAATCATCATTCATCATATCTTTGGTTGATTACAAAGTTGTACAAGTTCGGACAATAGCTAAGTTCAAAGTGCTACAATAGAATAACAAAATATATGTTTGTTCTACACTTTGACCAAATTGCCCATCTTCTTTTTCGTTGAGAAGCACTGACTTGGTCAATAATATCCAAGTTTAGAGCTCATGTTCATGAAGTTCAAAAGTAGCACAACAATCCCTGTTAATGTTCAAGTGTTGATGGAAAACATGTATGCCATGTTTTAATTGTCCATGCCATCTCCAATGGCCATGGTGAATGTGTTGGAAGCCATTAACGAGTGTTTGGAGCTCCCAAAGTCCAAAAATTCCAAGGGAAACGATTCCAAATGAAGACTAAGGCTTGGGGTACTTATAGGAGGGAGGTTAGGTGGGAGTAGGTAGGAAATGAGGACCATAACCCTTAGTTTCGGGCTAAAAAAGGGCCTTCATACAGAAAATTCGGACCCCCTAACGAGGGGTGCGAAAATTTCACCTCCCTGGGGGAGTGTGGAAATTCGCGCCACCCCGGAGGGTGCGGGAATTCGCACCTCCCCGGGGGCTGCGGAAATTCACGCCTCCCCGGGGGCTACGGAATTTCACGCCTCCCGGGAGGCTGCGGAATTTGACGCCTCCCCAGGGGCTGCGGAATATCGTGCCTCCCCGGGGGGTGGGGAATTTGCACCCACTAGAGGGGTGCGGAAATTCGCACCCCATCGAGGGATACGAATTTGAAGGAGGAAGGGGGCCGAGATCGTGCTGTCGAGGGGGCCGAAGTTCCCAAATGTGAAGTGTAGGAATCCACGGTTTTGCTGGTCCGAACACTACAAGAAAAACCACAAATAACAGCAAATTTTTAGCAGTGGTAAATTCCCTCGCAATTTAGCGACGAATTGTCGTGGAATCTGTAGGGGATATTTTCTAGAATTTTTTATTTTAACTTGCTTTAAAATATTACCGTCGAGACCATTTTTCCACTGCTAAACCATGGCAAATTGCAATGGTTTAACATCATCATTATTTCGTCGCTGAATTCCATTGCAATTTGAGACAGTTTATCATCACGTATTTTTTGAAGCTATTTTGCAGCAGATTTTCAAGGGATTTGCAAGGGACTGATATGCTTATTCTTCATAAAACGTTTTACTTTTATGTTTTTAATAAGTAATTGATAAATAAAAATGAATTTTAAATAATTAATGTTATTAATAATATACTAACAAAAATAAATAAATATTATTAATAGTAAACAGAGTTTAATTCTTACCATCGATTAATTAATAATTACTAATTAATGAAGAGATAATAATAATTAATAATATAGATTAATAAGTAATATTTAGTACTCAATGATTAATATATATTTTTAATAATTAAGAAGTAAAATTTATTATTTATCATATAAAATTCAGTAACTATAATTGATAATTATGTTTAATGCGTATTAATTCAAAAAAATTAAAACTTTCGTATTTTCAATAATTAATATAAAATTTATGTTTTGAAGTTTTCATAATTTTGAAATAAACATAAAATTTTATAAAATGTTAAAATTTTGAAAATAAGAAATTTTATAAATATTAAAGAATTCTAAAATTCGAAGAATACTTAATAAATTATAGATTAATCAAATTGAAAATCATAACTATTTAACTAAATTTATTTTTAATAAGTTATTTTTTGAGATAATTCAGCTTACCAACGAAATCAAACCGTATATCACTATTATCGGCATTACTAATAACTTTATTTACTATTTTTTTTTTTTTGAGATAACTCAGCTGACCAACCATATCACTGTTATCAACACTGCCTAATTTTCACTAATTAATCAAATTTATTTTTAATAATGAATGGTTAATATGTATTTAATAAATAATACTTAAGAATTAAAAAAAATATTTGTAACACCCCACTCCCGCTATGATCACTCACTAAGGGAATGCCATAGCATCGGTGGAGTATTTTAGTGAATATAGAACAGAAAAATTACAACAAGACAGATATAAATAGTACTTGAAATTTTAAAACATCATCTCATAACAGCGGAAGTAAAACATGTCTGGTTACATCATAAAACCACAATAAAGGTCAAGTACAATATCCATCAAAATAAAGAAGTACATAATCCCACTCTCATACAATAGCCAAACAAAAGAAAAGATAACTGGATAACTGGAGCTTTACATCTACCCAAGCTCCTAAAGACTGGAACAGCAATCCGATCAAGCTCCACTACTGCTAGGATCCACCACAGGACCTGAGGGTTGGGAAAAAGATAAAAACAACGGGGTCAGACATAAGTCTGAGCGAGTCCTATAACTTTAACAATACAATCGTTAAAGTAACCAGAGAAGACATGAATTGATATACGGTAACATATAGGGATGAATAGCTACCCTAAGCAATCAACTAAACTAAGATAAAGGATAAAGACGCATCTACCCTTCCCAAGGTATATTACTAAACTGCACCACACCAGTCGTTCCTAACTTAAAGGTTGATCCCACCCATGGCTTATAAAATTAACTTAATAGTACTTGCGTACCCCTAGGTGACCAAGTAGGCGCCACGGGGCCCTACAATCCACTAGGTGTACACACTACTCCCCATTCGATCGGCTCCCTAACGTAGATACCCGTGCTGGCCCCACCATGGGGTGTACCATTCCCCAACGTGGCAACCCGATATAATTAACGATGCACGGCTTATATCTACACGATGCAACAACGGCTTATCTACCAGCCCGGGCCCCCTCACGCATATGAAGCCCGTTGGACTTGCGTTGCCACCGCTAACCCATTTGCCTCTTACAGTCAAGCCCAGTATGCGTGTCCCGTCCTCGACATGGGTCGAGCCCACAAAGATACGGATGGGTTACTGGTTGAAATGGGCCTCCACAAGCTACCCACCTAAGCTTGTCCCTTTTTCTAGTATACCCCACTTAACCCTTTAATCATGTTTTAATTACATGTTCTATTTTGGTTAAGTATTCTAATCGTATTTTCTATTGCCACCCAAGGCAACCACTAGATTTTCTCATGCCACCCGAGGCACCCACTTAACCCCTCATGTCCCTCTACATGCTAATGTGGTTAAGTGTTTCTTAATTAATTAATTAAGAATGTAACCTTTGTAAAGACCTCTCACATTAGACTGTCTTTTATGACCGCTGGTTAAGCCGGTTGGGTCCGGGCAGCCTTATGTCATAACAGAGTCTAACCTCGTGTCTTTACATTAATTACGTATTTAGTTTGTGCCTAAGACCTCTCACATTGGGCTAACATTTGTAGCAACTGGTTAAGCCGGTTGGGTCCGGGCAGTTTTACGCTACAACTGAGTCCAACCTCGTGTCTTAGCCAATTAATTACACCTAATTAATCACCCTCATAATTTTATATTAATTATCCCTAATTAATCAAGTTTTCTTAACATGGGTAGACCTAACTTAATAGGTAAATTCCCATGGGGTAGACCTAACTCAATAGGTAAATTCCCAACACATAGTATGGGTACACCTAACCAAATAGGCAAATTCCCATACTATGTTTATTTATTTTGTGTTATGCATAATTATATTAATTTCACACAATCTTATTAACTTATGCATTTAATTACCCCATCGTTCCCACGTAATTTCGTTCATGATATAACACATATAAAAGGTGTCAACTTGCATATGAATGAACATGTTTCAAAGGTGCCATCTTGCATATTAACAAACACATAACTTGCATATGAACTTGCATAACATGTCACATAACTTGCATATAATATGTCACATAACTTACATATTCATTTTGCATAACAAACTTGCATATTAGCTTATAGACTTGCATAATGTGTCATCATGAACTTGCATATTAATAAACATGTAACTTGCATATTTACATACATGTAACTCGCATATTAACAAACATGTAACTTGCATATAAAGAAACATGTAACTTGCATATTTACATACATGTAACTTGCATATTAACAAACATGTAACTTGCATATTAACAAACATGTAACTTGCATATTTACATACATGTAACTTGCATATTAACAAACATGTAACTTGCATATTAACAAACATGTAACTTGCATAGCATATTACCATGAACTTGCATAACATGCATATGATTACATAGCCCACAACTTGCATATTTAGCATCATGCAAACATAACATACATCACATTAAACTTGCATAAGCTTACATACTCAACATGCATAAACATAAGATTAATGCTAACATCATATCATATGATTCAAAGCTCATTAACCCACATACAAAACCATAAATCTCATCACATCTCATCTAATTAGTTTACCAAAAGATCATCAAAGTGATAGAAACTCACAACTAGCAACTTTGAACACCAAATGAAGAAGATTAAGATGCTAAGAAGGGATTAGAAGTTGATTAGAGAGTGATTAGTATGCAACCCTCTTCATAAAATTAGTGGAGGCCATGAGAGCTAGCATTTTGCCATAGTTTAGTCACTAGGTTTAATTATGAATGAATTAGGGTAGGTTAGGGTCTTATTTATAGATTAGGCAAGTGTTTTAGGCCATAGGATTAACCCTAGATTCAATCCAAGCCATCAAAGCATGTCTTGGGGAAGAAGTCAAGTGTAGGAACCATCTAGGGCCTTTAGATTAAAGATGGACCATGAGAACCATTCAAATGCAAAATCTGCACTTGAGCGAATCGGCCCACGGGTTGACAGCCAAACACCCTGGATTAACCCCTAGTCGACCCAGCGGGCTCGGGTCGACTTCAAAAATCGGCCGGTTCGGTTATTCCCCTCTCCCAATTCGCTGTTTTGAGCATTTTTGCATATTTATTTATTAAATTTTCAATTATATATATATATATATATATATATCAATATATATATATATATATATATATATATATATCTACACAACCCATTTCACTTAATTAAGTATACTTTAATTTGGGAATTTTCGTGAAACTTCGCGAGGCCATATCTTGGTCATACGGACTCCGATTTTCGAAAACTCGGACTCTATTTCGCGTATTTTTCCGAGACGAACACAATGGCATAGCCCGTTTCCCTTGATTCCCATTTTAGAATTAAATTCTGCCTCGATTTATGTTATTACAGGTTATTGAAAATACGGGTTGTTACATTCTCCCCTCCTTAAAGGATTTCGTCCCCGAAATCTTCAAGTTAGGAAGAATGTATCCTACCATCCAATCATCCATCTACTCAAAGCATCATCCACGAGCAATCATTGTCCTTACAAGATTCTAAATGCTGGATGGATATATGCAAAAGTGTGTGTATATGTACTTACCTAATGCGAAAATCAGGCGGTTACTGATACAGTAAACCTCCTTAATGCAAACCATGATAGTGCCATGCATCCAATATGTATGCGAAACCCTATTGACACATACAAATTTCTACATGCGTGCACAACCATACACAAAAATGCATCATCCATATGATAACACAGCCATGATACATCCATCAATCTAACTACCACATCCATTTATGCAATATGCAACATGAAGTGACTGAGCCGATCTAGTGCCTAATGTGTGTGTATATGCATCCACGAGCAACCACTAGCAAACAATTGCATCCATATGCATCCATCAACCATAACATGTTTCAAACACATGTCTCAACCATAGGTTTTACCCTATCTAAAGGTCATAGGTATTAGCGAGAGGATATACTAAAGATAAGATAAGTACTAGACAAGCAATAAAGGAGAAGTTAAAAGACATACTCTCAAAAAGAAATGGATACAAAGAACGCATCTTTGCTTCCGTCTCCCAAGTAGCATTGCTTTCGTCATCTCCCCATTGCACTTTAACTAGCTGAACTTCTCTGTTCCTCAACTTCCTAGTTTCTGACCCAAGGATGCGAGTAGGAGCTCGTCGAATCGTCGCATCACGCTCTACCTCTACATCTCTAAGCAAGCTCGGCTCTACCACCTCCGCGGTCTCATGTAAGCACTTCCTCAAATGTGATACATGGAATACATCATGAACACCACTAAGTCTGTCGGGCAACTCCACCCTATATGCCATCCGTCCAATCCTTTCCTTAATAGGAAACGGCCCAACAAATCTCGGTGCTAACTTCCCTACGGACCCAAAGCGAACAACATTTCTCAATGGAGATACTTTGACAAAAACCATGTCCCCAACCTCAAACTCAAGATCCGTCCTTCTCCGATCCGCATAAGATTTCTGTCTATCTTGCGCTGCTTTCATCCTTTTTCGAATTAAATCAATCTTCTCTGAAGTCTCTCTAACCATATCCGGCCCAAGCAAGATCTTATCCGTAGATTCCCACCAACATGTAGGAGATCGACAAGGCCTTCCATAAAGAGCTTCGAAAGGAGCCATACCAATACTGGACTGAAAGCTGTTATTATATGCGAACTCCACCAAAGGAAGATGTTCTTCCCATGTACCTCCAAAATCCAAGATACAAAGCCTCAAAAGATCTTCTAAGATACGGTTCACCCTCTCGGTCTGACCGTCCGTCTGAGGATGATATGCGGTGCTCAAACACAACTGAGTCCCTACCGCCTCTTGCAAACTTCTCCAAAACTCACTAGTGAAAATAGGATCTCGATCACTCACAATGCTGGATGGTACGCCATGCAATCTAACAATCTCTCTAACATAGACTGAAGCAAGCCATGGAGCGGTCCTCTTACTCTTTACGGGTATAAAATGGGCACTCTTTGTAAGTCTGTCTACCACAACCCAAATTCCCGTATTGCCCTTCCTCGATCTCGGTAACCCGTCGATGAAATCCATCGAGACACTATCCCACTTCCACTGTGGAACTTCCAATGGGTGTAGCAACCCACCGGGTTTCCTTTGCTCCACTTTAACTTGTTGGCACACTAAGCATCTAGCCACATACTCGGCCACATCTTTCTTCATACCGGCCCAAAAGAAAACTCTCTTCATGTCTTTGTACATTTTGTCTCCACCGGGATGAATAGTCATTCTTGAACGATGTGCATCATCCAAAATAGCCTTCTTCAAACCCTCATCTTGCGGTACACAAAGTCTACCGTCTCTATGCAACCATCCCTTATCATCTATGGTGTATCTACCCAAATGGCTGGACGACTCCCCTCTTATAAGCTTCTCTACCAACACAACCAACTGTGGGTCGTCTCGCTGAGCCTCGCCAATCCGTCTCAAAAGAGTAGGTCTAACCTCCAAGGATGCCAACAAACCAGGTACAAAATCAACAGAAGGTCTGAAGTCAAACAAAGAAAGAAACTCCAAGCTTCGTCGTTCCACGAACAATGGACTCAAAGATAGCCTTTTTCTACTTAAGGCGTCTGCCACCACGTTACCCTTACCAGGGGTATACGCTATCTCGAAATCATAGGATGCTAAGAACTCCATCCACCTTTGCTGTCTTAAGTTTAAATCCTTCTGAGAGAATAAGTACTTCAATGATTTATGGTCGGTGAACAACTCGAATCTCTCACCAAGAAGATAATGGCGCTAAGACTTAAGTGCGAAAACAATCGCGGCCAACTCTAGATCATGGGTAGGGTAATTCTTCTCATGCACTCTCAATTGTCTCCCTCCATAGGCTATTACCCTTCCCTCCTGCATCAAGACTGCGCCTAATCCTGTTCCACAAGCATCGGTATAAACAACAAACGGCTTACTCCCATCTGGAAGCACTAAAACTGGAGCGGTGGTCAAAGCTCTCTTTAACCGTCGGAAAGCATCATCACAATCTACATCCCATGAGAAAACCAGATTCTTCTTCGTCAAGCGGGTTAATGGGGCTGATATCTTCGCGAAGTCTTTGATGAACTTCCTATAATATCCTGCCAACCCCAAGAAACTTCTTACCTCGGTAGCATTTCTAGGAACTTTCCAATCCTGGATAGATACTATCTTTGCGGGATCCACAGCTATCCCTTCCTTAGAGACCACATGCCCTAAGAATCGCACTTCTCTTCTCCAAAAATGGCATTTAGAGAATTTAGCTTTAAGACTATGCGCTCGAAGAGTCTCCAACACTTCCTTGAGATGTAAGGCATGCTCTTCTTCATTCTTGGAAAAGACCAAGATGTCATCCACAAAAACTACTACAAACTTATTCAGATACTCTCTGAACACTCTACTCATGAGATCAACAAAGTATGCGGGGGCGTTTGTCAACCCAAATGGCATCACTAGCCACTCATAAAAACCATCCGGAGTCCGGAAAGCAGTCTTCTCTATACTGTCCTCCGCCACTCTTAACTGATGAAACCCTGTAGCTAAGTCCATCTGCGAAAATACTGACGCGCCAACCAACTGATCAAAGAGATCATCTATCCTCGGTAATGGGTGTCTATTCTTCTTCGTGAGCTTATTAAGTTCCCTATAATCCACACAAAGTCTGAGGGACCCATCCGCCTTCGTGGCAAACACTACTGGAGCTCCCCACTCCGATATACTTCGCCTTATGAACCCCTTCTCAAGCAACTCCCCTACTTGCTTATGAAGTTCTCTTCTCTCACGAGGAGCCATGTGGCGTACTGGCAAAGACACTGGTTTGGCATTATCCACCAAATAAATTTGGAAATCTATCTCCCGCTTCGGAGGCAAACCCTTTACTTCTTCAAACACATCCGGATATTCCCGGACTACTCTGACAGAACACAAACTTTCGACCGAAGCATCGAGCGATTCAAGATAACTTAGCAAAACAGATTCCATGGGATTGCAAGAGATCTCGAGAGTGTTACCCAAGCGGGTCATGAGCCTGACAACTCTCCTTTCGCAATCAAGAACGGCACCATTACTGGATAACCAGTCCATGCCCAAGATCAACCCATAGCCCGTGAAGCCCAATACAAAAGCATCACATCTAAACTCAACGCTAAGTATAGAAATCTTCAAACCCAAACATATCATAGACAGATATATGGAGCCCCCAATTGGGTTTGAGACAACCAAGGGATCATCAACTAGACTGGTGTCTAAGTGCAGTGACTCAACTAACGATGATGAGATAAAAGAATGCGATGCGCCAGAGTCAAACAAAGTACGAACTGGATGATCAAACAGAAAAACCAGACTTTCAACGGAAATAGTTCTACCTCTCTGCTGAATCGGTGGAACTGAGAGAACCTGAACTTGCCCCCCTGACTGAGGTGGTGCTATAAGAGCTTGCACCTGGCCTCCTGAGGTAGACCCCGTCTTCTGCCCCTTCTTTGGGCAGTTTTTCACAAGATGCCCTGCTTCACCACAATGAAAGCAACCGGTCTTCTTCTTTTTGCGACAATCCTTACTGAGGTGTCCTGGTGTTCCACAATTGAAGCACTTCTTCTTCGTCTTCTTTTTGTCACCATTGCCTTTTCCGCCCTTGCCTTGTTGTTGCTGTTGCGGTTTCTTCTGATCCCCCTTTTTCTCTGGTGCCTTAGAATTCTTATCATCCTCATGCATAAGTGCCATGTAGACAAGCTTCTCAAAAGTGGCCCCCATAGGAATGTGAGTCATAGCTATTCCTTGCAATGGTTCGTTCAAGCCTCTAACGAACCTCAAAGCCTTCTTCTCCGGTGTATTCACCAACTCTATGCCAAACCTTGCTAATTGATTGAATTTGTTGACATATTCTTTCACCGTGAGATTCCCTTGCTTCAAATTCAAGAACTTCTCCATAAACAGATTCTCTTCCGCCCTTGAGAGAAACTTAGCCCCAAACCTTTGCTTAAAATCTGCCCAAGAGTCAACAGGGCGTTCTCCATTAGTGACCTCCCACCAGAATGAGGCCTCTCCCTTCATTAACCAAGCCGCCAACTTGACTTTCTTTCCCTCTTCCACTTCAAAGATATCTAGCAACTCTTCCACTTCCTTAAGCCAATCTCTAGCCTCTACGAAAGTCTCTGAACCAAGAAAAGGTTTTCCTCCTATAGCCTTGAACTCCTTGCAAACCTTAGCAAAATTATCCACTCTAGGCTGAGGAGGAGGAGCGGTTGTCTCTGGTGTAGTAGCATTGGCTGGACCCGCAGCCGCGGCCCTAGCCTCTTGCAACCTCGTATACCATAGTGGTATCACTAAACCTTCCGGGATGTTAAGATCTTCAGCCATGCTGAAACGAAAGAGGAAAGATTCAAAAAGGAGATTCCGAAAGATAAAGATATGGCTATTGGGGATTATGCTTTTCTTTTTCAAAAACTTTTCTTTTAAAAGACATGTTTTTGAAAATACTTTCTTCGAAAATACTCTTAGAAAATAGTTTTTTCTAAAAAAAAAATTTTATCTGTTCTGGTAACCTTAAGCTCTGATACCACGTGTAACACCCCACTCCCGCTATGATCACTCACTAAGGGAATGCCATAGCATCGGTGGAGTATTTTAGTGAATATAGAACAGAAAAATTACAACAAGACAGATATAAATAGTACTTGAAATTTTAAAACATCATCTCATAACAGCGGAAGTAAAACATGTCTGGTTACATCATAAAACCACAATAAAGGTCAAGTACAATATCCATCAAAATAAAGAAGTACATAATCCCACTCTCATACAATAGCCAAACAAAAGAAAAGATAACTGGATAACTGGAGCTTTACATCTACCCAAGCTCCTAAAGACTGGAACAGCAATCCGATCAAGCTCCACTACTGCTAGGATCCACCACAGGACCTGAGGGTTGGGAAAAAGATAAAAACAACGGGGTCAGACATAAGTCTGAGCGAGTCCTATAACTTTAACAATACAATCGTTAAAGTAACCAGAGAAGACATGAATTGATATACGGTAACATATAGGGATGAATAGCTACCCTAAGCAATCAACTAAACTAAGATAAAGGATAAAGACGCATCTACCCTTCCCAAGGTATATTACTAAACTGCACCACACCAGTCGTTCCTAACTTAAAGGTTGATCCCACCCATGGCTTATAAAATTAACTTAATAGTACTTGCGTACCCCTAGGTGACCAAGTAGGCGCCACGGGGCCCTACAATCCACTAGGTGTACACACTACTCCCCATTCGATCGGCTCCCTAACGTAGATACCCGTGCTGGCCCCACCATGGGGTGTACCATTCCCCAACGTGGCAACCCGATATAATTAACGATGCACGGCTTATATCTACACGATGCAACAACGGCTTATCTACCAGCCCGGGCCCCCTCACGCATATGAAGCCCGTTGGACTTGCGTTGCCACCGCTAACCCGTTTGCCTCTTACAGTCAAGCCCAGTATGCGTGTCCCGTCCTCGACATGGGTCGAGCCCACAAAGATACGGATGGGTTACTGGTTGAAATGGGCCTCCACAAGCTACCCACCTAAGCTTGTCCCTTTTTCTAGTATATCCCACTTAACCCTTTAATCATGTTTTAATTACATGTTCTATTTTGGTTAAGTATTCTAATCGTATTTTCTATTGCCACCCAAGGCAACCACTAGATTTTCTCATGCCACCCGAGGCACCCACTTAACCCCTCATGTCCCTCTACATGCTAATGTGGTTAAGTGTTTCTTAATTAATTAATTAAGAATGTAACCTTTGTAAAGACCTCTCACATTAGACTGTCTTTTATGACCGCTGGTTAAGCCGGTTGGGTCCGGGCAGCCTTATGTCATAACAGAGTCTAACCTCGTGTCTTTACATTAATTACGTATTTAGTTTGTGCCTAAGACCTCTCACATTGGGCTAACATTTGTAGCAACTGGTTAAGCCGGTTGGGTCCGGGCAGTTTTACGCTACAACTGAGTCCAACCTCGTGTCTTAGTCAATTAATTACACCTAATTAATCACCCTCATAATTTTATATTAATTATCCCTAATTAATCAAGTTTTCTTAACATGGGTAGACCTAACTTAATAGGTAAATTCCCATGGGGTAGACCTAACTCAATAGGTAAATTCCCAACACATAGTATGGGTACACCTAACCAAATAGGCAAATTCCCATACTATGTTTATTTATTTTGTGTTATGCATAATTATATTAATTTCACACAATCTTATTAACTTATGCATTTAATTACCCCATCGTTCCCACGTAATTTCGTTCATGATATAACACATATAAAAGGTGTCAACTTGCATATGAATGAACATGTTTCAAAGGTGCCATCTTGCATATTAACAAACACATAACTTGCATATGAACTTGCATAACATGTCACATAACTTGCATATAATATGTCACATAACTTACATATTCATTTTGCATAACAAACTTGCATATTAGCTTATAGACTTGCATAATGTGTCATCATGAACTTGCATATTAATAAACATGTAACTTGCATATTTACATACATGTAACTCGCATATTAACAAACATGTAACTTGCATATAAAGAAACATGTAACTTGCATATTTACATACATGTAACTTGCATATTAACAAACATGTAACTTGCATATTAACAAACATGTAACTTGCATATTTACATACATGTAACTTGCATATTAACAAACATGTAACTTGCATATTAACAAACATGTAACTTGCATAGCATATTACCATGAACTTGCATAACATGCATATGATTACATAGCCCACAACTTGCATATTTAGCATCATGCAAACATAACATACATCACATTAAACTTGCATAAGCTTACATACTCAACATGCATAAACATAAGATTAATGCTAACATCATATCATATGATTCAAAGCTCATTAACCCACATACAAAACCATAAATCTCATCACATCTCATCTAATTAGTTTACCAAAAGATCATCAAAGTGATAGAAACTCACAACTAGCAACTTTGAACACCAAATGAAGAAGATTAAGATGCTAAGAAGGGATTAGAAGTTGATTAGAGAGTGATTAGTATGCAACCCTCTTCATAAAATTAGTGGAGGCCATGAGAGCTAGCATTTTGCCATAGTTTAGTCACTAGGTTTAATTATGAATGAATTAGGGTAGGTTAGGGTCTTATTTATAGATTAGGCAAGTGTTTTAGGCCATAGGATTAACCCTAGATTCAATCCAAGCCATCAAAGCATGTCTTGGGGAAGAAGTCAAGTGTAGGAACCATCTAGGGCCTTTAGATTAAAGATGGACCATGAGAACCATTCAAATGCAAAATCTGCACTTGAGCGAATCGGCCCACGGGTTGACAGCCAAACACCCTGGATTAACCCCTAGTCGACCCAACGGGCTCGGGTCGACTTCAAAAATCGGCCGGTTCGGTTATTCCCCTCTCCCAATTCGCTGTTTTGAGCATTTTTGCATATTTATTTATTAAATTTTCAATTATATATATATATATATCAATATATATATATATATATATATCTACACAACCCATTTCACTTAATTAAGTATACTTTAATTTGGGAATTTTCGTGAAACTTCGCGAGGCCATATCTTGGTCATACGGACTCCGATTTTCGAAAACTCGGACTCTATTTCGCGTATTTTTCCGAGACGAACACAATGGCATAGCCTGTTTCCCTTGATTCCCATTTTAGAATTAAATTCTGCCTCGATTTATGTTATTACAGGTTATTGAAAATACGGGTTGTTACAATATTTATTCATTATTACTTAATGTATAAGAATTATATTTAACATGTAATATTTCCAAAAAAATGAAAGTATTTTTTTCGTAAAATAAAATAAAAGAAATTCATAATATTTGAATTATTTTGAAGATTTTCATAAAAGTCAATAATTAAACTATTTAATATTATTTGCTATTGCGTGGTTTGTATTAGTCTCCCTCCCTAGTTTCCTTTAATTTTTCATTTCCCGCTTAAGACCTTAACCCTAAATTAATTCAATTCCCTCCAGCGGTCCCTATTCTTTCGCCGCCTCCTCATTTCACCTAAAATAGATATCGATTTCAAAATATTCCTCCTTCCTCCTCGTTTCAATTCGTTTGCTCCTCACACTTCTGATCTCCTTAACGATAAACCTAGCTTTTCCCATCACTAGTTTACTGTTGTTAGCTACTAACTTGAGCCCCGTTTAGATCTAAACTTCCTTATCCTTCTATCAACCTTTTTCAACTTCTTTGATGAACCGCCTATGCACACTTCTCCATCAGACTTTTGTATCTGCCTTCATAAATACCTTGCCTTATTTTCGTCTAATTCTTTGTCCCTTGTTTACGGCGGATCTAACATTTCTTGGGTCGATCTTTCAAGATTAGCGGTTGTCCTATGCTTCTGGTTTGGTCTTTATGGCGCGGATTAAAATGGTCTATGTTTGATTTTGATTTTGATATAATGGGTGAGTTTCTTGTTTTTGATATATTCATCCGCTTTACGCCTCTTAAAAGTCTAGGGCACTACTCTATATAATTTTTTCTACATGCAAGTAAATAAATAAAGATTGCAGATTAAATTGGGAAACGGAATTGGATATCTGGAACAAATACCACGACAATCAGTATGGCTCTTCTTACATCAAAGCTTGTTTCAAAGGATTGTGTCACCTTAATTGAGTGGACATGGAATTTTGTATGCTGCAGATTTGGCAATGAAGGTTTGTTGAATTTTTTTCATTATTTAAGTGTGCTGCTAGGGGCACCCCAATATGTGCTGCCTAATACCGCAACTAAAAAATACCACTAAAAAGATGCCACTGCTCTTCCAAATACCACAACTTAATAATTAGGGGCTACCACCGAACCTTTTATCATTCCCATCTCAAATTGACATCGATACCTCTTTCACTCCAAAACCCTAACCAAGCATAGTCGGCGGTGCAAATTCAGATTGTCTTCTTCTCGTCGTTCTCAATCCGAAATCGGTGACAATGCCGAGGAAAAAAGCTGCAGTTTCATCATCCTCTCAATCCCACGCAGGTAAGTATTAAACCCTAATTTCGATTTGTTTTAAGTTTTTTGCGTGTTAATTTGGGGTTACTGTCATTGATCGATCGGTTTTTTGTTGCCGCGAGTTGATTTGCTGGAAATGAGGTTAAATGCCGATCAGTTGTTCGTGGCGGTGGTTGATGTCAGTTTGGTAGCGCCATTCATGGATAGTCATTTTGTAGTAGAAATAAGAGGATAAATGTGTTTTAATTGCAACCCACTGCAAATATTAAATCTTGTTGGAAAATTATTTACGCCCTAACAAATTAATATAGCATAATATGTGTGATGACCCCAAACCTCCACTCACGTGAAAGTAAGGAATAATCATATGGAATACAACATAAATATAACAATACATATCACTGATACAACATAGCAGAGGAAATACCATAGAATAATAACATCATAGCAGCGGAAATATAATGTCATAAACCACAGAATCCCAACAGTCACAGAATCCAAATTATTACATCAAGTTTGCAGAAATGAAAATAAGTTCCAACTCCCAAGATAAGCAATACGAAATGAAACAAGTCTAATGACTGAACTTAAAGATAAAAAAATGCAATAGAAGTAAATGATAGTTGTCCTCAAAGCTCCAAGTCATCACCCCTCCGCAAAAGCAAATCCAAGCAAAGATAATGAGCGACTCCAAGAAGACTCCAAGCAAAGAATGAACCTATTTACTTGGCTGCCCGTGTAGAAAAGAGGGCACCCGAGTTTGCAAAAAGGTGAAACAAACTACGGGTCAGTCGTGGGACTGGTATGAGAATTCATAACTAGTTTAGTAATAATAATAATATGACAAATCCAAAGACCACGCCGCTAATGCGGAACGGGTTTACTCAATGGATTGTCGTGCATAATTTAAAGTGTCAGAACGTACAACATCACAATGCTTTTTAGAAAAATGGAATCACCATAAGACTCAAGTCCCATCACACAATGCAACACACACCAGAGGATAGAGTTTTCCCTTATGGTGATTAAACATGCTAAATACGGCAAATACGAGTTTAATATTATTATTAGTGTATAATAAAACATTTCAAAATAAATGTATCAATCCTAGGAAACATAGTACCCCATCCTACTATATCTCCATACTAGTAATACAATCAAAACCGTAGGGTCGTATTTGGAATTTGGATTTCCATCTGAGTCAAGGCTAGGGAGGAGATCCTTACCGATTCGAGACACTCTAGCAATGCCCCAGGATTGGTACTCTGTCCAACCCTTGGATAGCTGCAGGGCCGGTCCACACTTACTTTTGTGGATTAGTTATGCCTGAACACACGCTTCCCAGTCCTTGGACCTATACTACGGCCAGTGGCGACCGCATAAACCGAGGCCTCGAACAATCCAACAACCACAATGAATAAATGCCAGCGCTGGTAGGTCCCTGGCACCACTCTAGCTAGAAAGAAACGTGTGCACTCCCTGCGTTCCCTTCTCCCGTTTTAGACTCCGCCGGTGTGTGAGGCTCGTGAAGTCACGTCATACACAAAGCTATGCCTAAACAGGCTATGCTTTGATCATCCCACAAGGCCTGCTTTTCAACAAGAAACCTTGATCATTGCATCTTAGTATGCCACACTGTCACTCCATACCATACCATTGCTTCTCCATCAATACATAAATGGGTGTTAAGTAGAGAATAAATTCTCCACCACCAATATTTATATATTAACAGAAAATCAACAATATGATATATAACGAAGTACGATGTCAGACACACCATCCATTTAAACTTATGCTCTGGGTCTGAACGAAAGTCAAATCCGTGAAACCAACACGTACGTTTGGGCAATGACCTTGACCCATGAATTGGTAGCAAGTCAATTCAGGGTCTCGATCGCTGTCCATTCGAGGGAAGATTTACGGTCTTCATGCGTTGTCTTCTTACTTCGATCTTCATCGTCGTTTTGATTATTTGGAATGAGATTAACTCGGCCTTTCCAAATAATCTTCGTATATATAAATATATATACATACATATATATATATATATATTGAAAACTCTTCCTTATCATTATTCTAATTTATAACGATTATTTCCTATTTTATTTAATTAAAAATAATTAAATCTTTAATCAACGACGATTCAGGTCAATGTCGATTTTGGTGCTATTTCAATCAATTTTGATTTTCACATATCTCAAAATCTAACCGTTGGATTTTGACGTATTATATATCGTTGGAAAGATTTTTCCAAGACGGTCATAGCGGTTTCAGTCTCAAGAAAATCCAACGGTCGGATCTTCTTGTATTGTCATTTAAAGGTATAATTTTAAAATGCGAAATACCGCGCTCGATTCGTTTAATTTTAATTATATTTAAACGTAACCCGTTTAACTCTTTATTCTTAAGTATATTTTCCTTCTTTATCCTTTCATCCCTTCATTTACAGAGAAATGCAAATCATACTTGAATGATGAATTCTTCCTTTTTGATTCTTTTAATTTCTTTAATTTACGGTAAAATGTAAATTATATTTCATCGTCCAATTCCTTCTTACATGTAAAATGTAATTTATAATTGTTGGCTAGCTTTTTGACCAAGCCATCCAGGTTCACTCACAAGAGAAAGGTATGAAACTATACGCCCAAGTGCATGAAGGAACGGATCGCACACTATCGACTCGCCCACTATCGGATCGCATCTCGACGGATCGCCATCTGTTTCATCAGCGAAACGAAACCTCTACGCGACTCGATCCGAACTTATATTGTTGTCCAGCGTAGACCGATCCGATCCCCCGATGCATGGCGAACCCTCTGACTCGTTCAAGCGTGAGCTAGTCTTCAGCGATCCGAGACGCACAGATCTAGCGACACGTGTCCCCAACTGTCATTTTGACCGATTCTCCCCATCTGCACGATCCGATTTTCAAGGGGATCGCGACACCTGTCCACAACGGCTAATTTGACTATTTCTTCAACGGAGGCGATGCGATCCGATGTTCTCGGGATCCGTGCCACGTGTTACCACGACCCGCCTGACAAAATCAACTATAAATAGTCCAGAGCTGGGCATTTTTTGCGATCTTTTGGCAATATTGAGTAGTGAATCCGCCATTATTGTCAAACTACGAGAGTATTAAGAGAAATCATTGATTGTATTAGCTTTCAAAGTATAATCAATAATATATAAAGTGGACGTAGGCTCGTTAACGCCGAACCACTATAAATTCTGTGTGTTATTTTCTTTTTCCTCATTCTTCAGTTGAAACTCTATAAGATTCAGAACAATTTGGGTGTTAGGTCCAAATTTTGATCTAACATTTTGGTGCTTTCACTGAGAACTCAGTCCTAAAGTTTCACTATTCAGTTCTTTGAAGATTCCAGCGATTCGGATATCATGGCTGGAAAAAGATCTAAGGAAGCACGTGCTTCACAGACCAATGAAACAATTGAAGAGAGTGTGCACGAGCTGAGCAATGATGAAACTTTGGATCGCGGAGTGCAGGGGGCGAACCGATCCGACGAAGACACCACGCTCCGAGTCGACGAGAACGAAGCGATCCGGACTGCCGAAGGGGTTGTTACTCGATCCCGAGGTAACGCCTCGAACCCTCCGCGCACCGCGACCGCGAATCGACCTCAAGGGGGCGCTGCGAGCCGCCATCCATGAGCCGCAGCGATCTGAATTGATGATCAGACTACAACTCGACCTGGAAAGGAGCCTATGGCTCGCTCCTACCGTCCTGGCCCCTCTGCTCCACCCGGCTCAAGCTCTTTGCGCATAAGAGAAAGTGATGATGACCAATATGATCCTGCTGCTCCCGTCACTGAAGGGGATCTCTCTCGCTTCTCCGAAATGTGGGAAAGATTGTTTGATGAATTGGCTGCCCAAAGACAGGAAAGTTCCGTCCTGCGACAAAATTTGACTGCTATGGATAGAAGGCTTGATGAACTTGCAAGGCAAAGAACGCCGCCGGTCCGTTCACTCACTCCAGGATATTCTTCTTCATCAGAAGAATCGCCAAGACCTCCACGGCGACCATATGAGAGAGCCGAAAATATAGAGCAGCTTCGGTTCGGAACCCTGCCATCACGGGAAGAAGAAGCACTGGAGGCGGGGCCCTCAAACCATAATGTGAACGATAAAGCCGCAACTCCCAGGACTCGAGATGTGGACAGTCCTGTGCATAACAGACTTCCTCAGCCCCGTCGCCGCGCACATGCTCATGGTAACAGGGGGCAACGGAGCTCTATCCGAGCCCCGGATTTTGTGACTGCTCCCGGAAGAGAGATTAGAGAACCCCGTCGAACCAGAGGCACTGACCCTGAACCTCCGCTAACTAGTGCAAATGTTGCAGCCATGATCCATCAGATTCTGGCAGATAGTCGTGGACAACGGAACGAAGATTGGGGAATTGACCGCAGTCACACCCCTTTCACTGATGATATTTTGGATGCGACTTTCCCGAGGCGTTTCAACATGCCACAGATGAACCGATATGCGGGTAGGTCTGATCCTGTCCAGCATCTGATGAGATATTCTTGGTCAATGACCGCTTCCGCAGCCTCTGACGCTGTCAAGTGCAAAGCGTTTCCCATATTCTTGGAGGATGTAGCATTGTTATGGTTTACTCGCTTGCCAGCAAGATCGATTTCTAGCTTCAGGGAGTTGAGTGAGAAGTTCGTAGAACAATTCCGTATCTATGCACAAAAAACAAAAAGTGTGATTGACTTGTTCCTTGTCAAGCAGCGACCAGGCGAGAGTTTGAGGGTGTACCTGGATCGTTTCAATTTGGCCGCTACTAAGGTTAAAGATCCCCATGAACCGACCGTTGTCGCAACACTGATTGACGGAGTAGATAAAGACACTGAATTCGGGAGATACCTGGTAGGCAAACCACCCCATACTAGAGAGTTATTCTACGAAAAAGCTAACGTACATTTATGCCGGGAAGAGGTATATGCTAACCGAAAGGCAAAAACAACTGATAAGGAGGAAATCCAGAGCAATGTCGCTATAAAGCAGACAGGGGACAGCTCGGGGAAAGTCGAGGTTAATGTCGGAAATCGGAATCAGGGTGGTCGTCAGTCAGGTAACAACAATAATAATGGTAACGGCAACAACCGGAAGAGGAACCGAGGGAACGACTCCCAGAGAAGAACTCGTCCCAGGGCCTTTGAAAGTTATACACCAATAAATGATACTCTGGAAAATATCTTCATGGATGCGTATGAAGTCCTCCAGAATAAGAGGCCACCTCCCAGAGAGTCGACGGAGAAAGAACGTGAAACGGGGAAGTTTTGTCTCTTTCATCAGATTCACGGCCATTCGACAAATGAATGTTGTCACCTAAGAGATGTAGTCGAAAGGCTGCTTCGAGAAGGAAAGTTAGATGAATACAGAGTAACGCCCAGAGACAGGGGGCAAGCAATACAGGCCCCAAATCAGAACCAGAATCAACTTGCTGCTAGGCCGACTGCCCAGCAAAAGGGAAAGAACATTGTTATCAATACCGTAATCGGAGGACTTTATCTTGCCGGGCATAGCTCTAAGGCATTAGACCAATATGTCAATGCAGCCAAGCAACACCTCGAGGTAGGGGAGTGTAGCAACCCTGAGGACAATATCCCGGTAAAGCAACAAAAGATGATGACCGACGATGTCGTTTTCCGAGAACGAGAAAGCATTGGAGTTCATGCTCCGACTGAAGATCCATTTGTAATTACAGTACCTATTGGACCAGCCACTGTCCATAAGGTTTTAGTGGACAATGGGAGTTCTGTCAACATTCTTTTCAAAAGGACATTTGACCAGATGAACCTCGAAATAAAAGACTTGAAGCCCTGCCAAGGATGGATCCGTGGATTCAACGGAGCATCTACCGCTCCAATGGGTTATGTAGAGTTACCAGTTACACTTGGGGAAGGTGAACGCCAGAGAGTGAGAATCCTTCCCTTCGTGGTTTTGGATGTTGAATCCCCCTACAATACTTTCTTGGGCCGACCGGCCCTCGCAAAGTTTAGAGCCTGTATAGCCCCCTGGTGCTTGTTATTGAAATTCCCCACAGAAGCTGGCATTGGAATCGTCAGAGGGGATCAGGTTGATGCGCGAGCATGTTATGTTGCCGAACTAAAGTTACATCGCAATGGAGGGGATATTGAAACTAAAGGCGCTTCTCCCCCAACGGGGGCAGAGACCTTATAGCAACCAAAGAGGATAGTCGTTGGAGAGTCGCCCAGAGAGATGCCCGAGTATATAGATCCCAGAGAGGATCAAGAACCCGGGGGCAGAATGGCGACTCC
Source organism: Allium sativum (assembly GCA_030737875.1). Lineage (NCBI taxonomy): Eukaryota > Viridiplantae > Streptophyta > Magnoliopsida > Asparagales > Amaryllidaceae > Allium > Allium sativum. Next base: position 307,087,582 of record CM060925.1, on the reverse strand, counting down.
CAACGAGACAACTGTGGATGTACCGATCGATGATAGTGACCCGGAGAAGGTCCTTAAGATTGGATCCCAGTTAAATCCGAATCTCGCTAAAGATTTGACGGATTTCTTAAAAAACAACTTGGATGTATTTTCTTGGACCCACGCGGACATGTGTGGGATATCCCCATCAATCATGAGCCATTCCTTAAGCATTGACCCTAAACATCCTCCGGTAAAGCAAAAAAGGCGAATGTTGGGCCCAGAGAGGTCCGCTGCCTTGAAAGAAGAAGTTGGAAAGCTAAAGAGTAATGGATTTATCAGAGACTCGACCTACCCAGACTGGATTTCGAATCCAGTCCTGGTAAAGAAGGCCAACGGGAAGTGGAGAACGTGTATCGACTTCTCGGATTTGAACAAAGCCTGTTCAAAAGATAGTTTCCCGTTGCCCCGGATTGACCAGTTGGTAGACTTGACGGCGGGTCATGAGCTTCTCTCATTTATGGATGCTTATTCAGGATATAACCAGATTCCGATGCATGTTCCAGATCAAGAACACACTAGTTTTATCATGGATCTGGGATTATATTGTTATGTGGTGATGCCCTTTGGCTTGAAGAATGCGGGCGCTACATATCAACGTTTAGTCAACAGAATGTTTTATAACCAGATCGGGAAAACAATGGAAGTGTACGTCGACGATATGTTGGTTAAGTCCAAGCAATCTTCTCAACACACTACTGACTTGGCAGAGATGTTCGGCATTCTTCGAAAGTACGGAATGAATCTCAACCAAACCAAATGTTCATTCGGTGTTGCCTCCGGAAAATTCTTGGGATTCATTGTCAGTTCCCGTGGGATTGAGATTAATCCAAACCAGATCGCGACAATCAGAGACATTCAGGAACCTAGGCAAATTAGGGATGTGCAAAGCCTTGCCGGAAAAGTGGCCGTACTAAGCAGATTTATCTCCAGGGCTATGGATAAGTGCATCCCATTCTTCGAATTAATAAAGCGAGGGAAACGCCACTTCAAATGGACACCCGACTGCGTAGAAGCATTTCAGAATTTACTCAGGCACTTGGAGAAACCTCCGATATTATCTAAGCCAATGGATCACGAGGACTTATTCGTGTATTTGGCAGTGTCATCCCATGCGATCAGCTCAGCGTTGGTAAGAGAAGAGGATAAGGTCCAAAGACCTGTGTATTACGTGAGCAAAAAATTGACGGCAGTAGAGCGTAATTATCCAAGGATAGAAAAGTTGGCGTATAGTTTGCTGATCGCCTCTAGAAAGCTTCGACATTATTTTCAGGCGCATCCTATTACCATATACACCGATCATCCACTCAAGCAAGTCCTACAGAGACCAGAGGCAACTAGAAGATTACTCAAATGGAATATTGAGTTAAGTCAATTTGATTTGAACTTTCAGCCCTGACGGTCAATTCGAGGGCAAGTGATAGCCGACTTCATAGCAGAGTTTACCATACCTGAGGAAGATATAGCCAATGAAGAGGACAATCCCTCAAAATTACTTTTCGATCCCAATGCCTGGGGATTGTATACTGATGGCGCTAGGAATGACGAAAGATCCGGCGCTGGAATAGTGCTTGAAACCCCCGAGAAACGATTGATAACCTATGCAATCCGGATGGAGTTTCATGCCACTAACAACGATTCCGAATATGAAGCTCTGATAGCCGGATTGAGGATCGCAAAGGAATTAGAGGTCACAAAGTTAAACATCTTCTGCGACTCCAAGTTAGTTGTGAACCAAGTAACTGGAAAATTCCAAGCTAAAAGTGCAAGATTGATTTTATACTTAAAGAAAGTGAAAGAGTTGCTGAACGATTTTGATCACTACAGCATATCTCATATTCCGCGGTCAGAGAATCAGCAGGCGGATAAGTTGGCGAAGATGGCTAGTTCCAACGACCCTGAAGTGACTGGGCTAGCCCCCGTTGAAGTACTTCGGTCCCCTAGCATAGATCAAATGGAAATCGACCTAATACTAGAGACGGAACCAGAAAGGGAGTCTTGGATGACCCCTTTAAAGAATTTCCTGATGAATGGAACGCTTCCGACCAAGAAAAGCGAGAGGCGTAAGGTAATTCGTAAAGCCGCCCGATACGTTCTGCAAGGCGGAGTTCTTTACAGACAAGGGTTTTCAATGCCCCTCCTTCGGTGTATAGCCCACGATGACATCAAACGTGTGCTACAAGAGGTCCACGAAGGCGAATGTGGCGACCACACTGGAGGGCAAACTTTGGCAAAAAAGGTGTTGCGACATGGTTATTTCTGGCCTACCATAAACAAGGATGCAGCGAGATACGCACGACGGTGTGATGCGTGCCAGAGATTTTCGAAGACACCTAGAGCACCTCCTAATCAGTTAAAAACAATGATGAGCCCATGGCCTTTCGCTATGTGGGGAATTGATATCATTGGAAGTCTCCCCATAGCAAGGGGCGGAGCAAAGTTCGCCATTGTGGCCGTGGATTATTTCACTAAGTGGGTCGAGGCTGAGCCACTAACTACGATCACAACCAAACGAGTGATCAACTTTATCGTGAGAAACATCATCTGTCGATTTAGGATTCCAAAGATTGTAATAATGGACAACGGAACTCAGTTCGATAGTGGTGAATTCAGAAATTTCTGCCAAAAATACCACATTGAGAATCGATACACCTCTGTGGCGCACCCGCAATCGAACGGACAAGTCGAAGCGGTGAATAAAGTAATTAAGTCTATTCTGAAAAGAAGACTGAAGCGGGCTAGAGCCATGTGGGCTGATGAATTACCCTTGGCACTATGGGCCTACAGGACAACATATAAATCGGCAACAGGACATACCCCGTTCTCCCTTGCCTTTGGAACGGAAGCAGTCATCCCGGTTGAGATAAAGGTACCTTCTCACCGGGTGACTTATTATGATCCGATGACCAATAATGAATTGCTCCTTGAGTCCCTAGATATGATCGAAGAAAAGAGGGATGAAGCAGACCTGCGTGCCTTGAGATGCAAACAACAGGTCGCTCGATATTACAACAAAAAGGTTCGAGGCCGAACCTGGCAACCAGGAGACTTGGTTCTGAAACGTGTCTTTCCACCCCCAACTCATATGGGAGCGAAGTGGGAAGGACCATACTCCATTCTGAGCAAGCTTGATAATGGAACCTTCAATCTGGCAACCGTAGATGGAAAGGAAATCCCCAGAGTGTGGAATGCCCAACATTTACGGCCATACTTAACATAAAAGTTTCAAATCTATTCTTTTGCTTTGTTGAAAACCATGTACAAGGCACGACTTGCCTAGAATATTCTGACTCCTTAAAACAAAAAATTATAAAGTGGACGTAGGTCATGATTCGACCGAACCACTATAAAAATATTGTGTGTCATTTACCTTTATTGCATCTTTATTTATTTGCCTGTTTATTTTTATGGAAATTGGTGTGGATAATGCAGGTGTCCGAAGTCTTGTGCCAACCATTCCTCCTGTAGACTGTTCGGAGGAATTCAAAGCTTTGGCAAATGCTCCAACCACTTGTCCGACTGGTTTTAATCCTTAAAGCTTGGATTAAAATATAAACCTAGGACGAGTTTGATGAGCGTGCATAGTTGCAAACCGTTTGATCCGTGACTCTAACTCTCCAGAGCTGAGAGAGAGTATAAAGAATGCGAGGATGACATCCACAAGGCATGGCGGTGTACCATGATTGGAGCCGCCTGAGCAAAAGTCTAACCTTGGCGACTGCCAGGAGAATATAAAAGCGTCTCCGATTGAGCGCTGAGAAAGAGCTCCTTCCCCGCTGAAGGATCGGGGAGCGAATGAATCGCTGAGCTCGAACTCTAACTCTACAGAGAGAGAGAGTATAAAAGCGTCTCCGATTGAGCGCTGAGAAAGAGCTCCTTCCCCGCTGAAGGATCGGGGAGCGAATGAATCGCTGAGCTCGAACTCTAACTCTCCAGAGAGAGAGAGAGAGTATAAAAGCGTCTCCGATTGAGCGCTGAGAAAGAGCTCCTTCCCCGCTGAAGGATCGGGGAGCGAATGAATCGCTGAGCTCGAACTCTAACTCTCTAGAGAGAGAGTATAAAAGCGTCTCCGATTGAGTGCTGAGAAAGAACTTCTTCCCTGCTAAAGGATCGGGGATCGACTGAACTACTGAATTCAAACTCTAACCTTGGCAACCGTCAGGAGAGTATAAAGAAGTCTGTGATTAAGCACTGAGAAAGGTGCCAGAAATTCGGTGCCACAAGAACAGTTATCCTATGAAATCTTCTAAGTCCCCCATATTCAGAAATAGGGGGTAACCTGCCGACAATACTAACCAATTCTTAGTAAACCCCAGTCAGGCGTTATGATAACAACTGATTGGGGGCACATATACTCATACACATATACTGAACTATAATACAGCAATGCAGCACGAATTTTTTTTCTTTCTGTTGTTTGACTGATTTGTAATTATTATTAGATGGCCTATGCCTAAACATGGAAAGTTTATTTGAATACAGGTACGTAATGATGCAAAAAGAGATAGACTTTCATTTATATACTGCGAACCAACAAAGTGAAAAACAACCTAGAAAGGAAAGTGAGGGCCAGTCTCACAATTACACTTCCTGGCCAGTGGAAAACCTAAAGACAAAATATCAACCAGCAACAATATCCTATTTACGCTTTGGCCTCTTCTCTTGCTTCTGTCTCTCCAGCTTCGCCTTGTCGGCATCAGACGGATCCCCTTTCTTCCTCTTCCTTTTGTCTATGAGAGGAACATCCGACTCTTCTGAAGATTCCTCTTCCACCTCTTTTCTCTTCCTTCTATCAGAAAGGGAAGCCGGGAAGTCATCGGGATTTGCAAAATGAAGCTGTCGGTTGATGGATTTGGGCTGGATTTTCACAATCATCCCAGTCTTGGGATCGAATTCTGCAAGGGGGACTACGTCCAAAGCCTCATCTCCCACCTTCTTCGAAGCCATCTCTTTCTCCTGCCTAGCCTTTCGGTTGGCCAAGGTTTCGTCGTCATCATCGTCGGCTTTTTTGGCGCCGATAATGTCTTCCTCATCCTCTACATGGTGCCCATCCATGTCTTTCAAAGCCTCGATGGTCTCAGCATCCTTGGGAACGTCAGTGCTACGTGCCGGGATGCTTTTCTCTGCTGTTGTGACCTCAGCCTGTTTTGATATATCAATACCGGCACCTTGTGAGACAGCCTCCTTCTCCGCCTCTTTTTCTTTTTCAGCACCCTTGTCGACGGGCTCGCCACCTGTAGTACGAGGAACACGCGTTACTAATTCAATTGGTTGTTCTACCAGACGACGACAATTCACAATTGCTTTGACGAATTGTGGAGAAAAAAGGAGATACCTTCCGCAGATCCTCCTTCTTGAATAGTTGCAGGAGCTCCAACAACTACGGGAGTTAGGCCCAAAGGGATTAGTGGATCTTCAGGATGGTACTCCTCAACTCCGGAGGTTTTGGACCCCACGGCAGAACTTGAACCTTCGTCAGCTTTGCTTTTACCCTTAGCCAAGGCCCTCTCCTTTTCCATCTCCGCTAAAATCAGACGACGACCCTCTGCTAGGTCCTCAGGCTCATTATCCCTCAAGATGTTCTTCATCAACTCATCCTCATCAATTTCTTCGACCCCCAATCTCTGCTTTTCACCCTCAACAATGGCGTCCCATAAATTGGCTAAAGTAACGTGGTAATCCGGGATCCACGAAATGTTGCGAGTTTTGAGGACTTGGCCAAGGAAGTCGAAAATCATCTCTTCAAACCCCTCGATATCCTTCTCTCTTTCGAGGAGCTTGTTGTTAGAAGCAGTGGCCAGTTCGATGGCACTTTCAACATTCTTTTCGGCGAGAGCTGCCCGTCTCTCCGCGTCCGCAACCTGATCATTTAAAATCACCTTTTCTGCTTTAGCCAAAGCCAAACTTTCTTTTAAACTCGCTTTTTCTCCCTCCCAAGCAGCCCTCTCAGCTTCAAAATGGCCTTGTGCTGTTTTCAACTCGATGTTGGCCATTTTGAGATCTTCAACCTCCTTCTTTAAGGCCATTTTCTCTTGGCTATTGGAGTCAAGTTCCGAATGAAAGCGTTGTTTAGCATTCTCTAATTCAATCTTATAATTTTCAACGTCCCTCCGTGCTAAAGCAAGCTGGGATTGAGCATCTTCCAGGTCCTTCTCCATCTTTGTCCTGGCCCTCTCGTTGTTTTCAAGTTTCGCCTTAGATCTGTTTGCTTCTATTTCAAGCAATCGGATGACTTCTGAAAGGTTAACTGCATGTTTTTTCATCATCTCATATTGCCTGGCAACATGGCGGATGTGCCCAACAACTTCGCTATCCCAGTTCATGGGGATCGGTTCCAAGGCTGGAACAAATGTCATCCGATCAAAGAATATGTCTGGGAATTGTTCCCGCAGCTTTTCCAGCCTACCTTGAATCTCGGGACCATGCATGTAATCCCGTGACCCGGGGGCAGCCAACTCTGGCTGGCTGGAAGGGATGATGTCACTTCTCTCCTTTTCAGACTCTTTGGATGAATCCTTGCCCCTATCTTTAGATTCGTGATGCCTTTTGGACGACCGGCTATGGGAAGGTGCACTCTTTGGAGGAGTTAACTCTTTAGGAAGTTTCTTTCCCCCTGTAGGAACTGCCGGATAACTGGAGGGCTTGGTAGAGGTTGATTTTGGTGGAGACCGAGGTTGCGAGGAAGTCGGCTTGTGAGAAGGGCCGCGAGAACGCTCAGTACCCGGATGAAGGCTGGGCGTGCCCTCACGAAGAGAACGATAAGAGTAAGATTTCCTGCGGGACATCATTCCTGCAAAAAAGAGAAGAGCATATTAAAACTTTGAATACCCACGATATAAGAGTGCAGGGTCAGATAGTGTGTGTGATTTGTGCATCCCATATAATTCCCCCTAACAGACCCGGGCCTGAAGACAGGCTCATCTGACCAGTTTCTTGTCCTCTAGTTGGAGCGATGGTCTCTTCAGAAGCAGGGAAAAAAGGCCCTTCTTCAAAGTCCTTCTCTGTATATACATCATCGGGTAGAGGAATTTTGTTCAGCTCGTCAAATAACTGCTCTTCTGTCAAATCGTTGGGAGCAGCGGTTTCGATTGGAGTAGAAATTGGGATTTCCTTGGACACGTCACCGCGGACCTCATCCTCTCTGTATATGTTCAGGTCCTCATCGTCTTGGATGACTATTGGAGAAGGAATCTTGCGAAACTTAGTTGTTTCTACCGCTTACGAAGTTCCCTTTCCCTCCGTTGGGGGCACGTACTTATAAGGTCTGCCGCCAGAGCCAAGTCCAAATCTTCCATCCAGAAGACGATGCTTTTGAAGATTGTCATCAGTAATGCATTTTTTGATCCTTAGAAAGTCGGATCTGCTTTGTAGAAGAATGGACAATCGATTGTTGTATAGTGGACCCTCCGTTTTCGGGAAGACGTGATCTGTTTAAGACAAAGAAAAAGGGGGGAGAATGTTAACGCCTAGACTTCTTGAACAAGACATTCGATTAGAAGCTTAAAGTTTACTTGATTTGAGCCATCTTCGTGATCATCCTGCCTGTTTCCTTATATAAAACCAATCAGACTTAGGATCCCCTATATTGCTATATCCATCGTACAGAACCTTCCTATTCGCCACCGATTCAAAGAAAGAGAAATTTGGAGTTGCCGAAGAATGGTGCTTGAAAAGAAAGAAGAATGTCAAATCTCTGAATTTAAGTTCGGCGTGTAGGATCTCCGCGTATGCAACATATAGGGTGTATAGAGATGTGTAGGCGTTCGGATGAAGCTGCATCGGAGCAATACCCGGTCGTCTTAAAGTTTCGATGGCGATCGGAGGGAACGGAGGAATAGCTCCTACCAAGCACATGGTTCGGCTGATTGCCATATATCCTTCCGGAGCTAGGTGGGGTCTATCTTCGCTTCCGGGTGTCAAGACATCATCCCAAGGAATCCCGTGTCTCAAGCAGATTCTTTTAAGCTTTATATCGTCGAGCTTAGATGCTAAAGAATCAGAGAATTTATCTATTCCGAGCGCGCCGGGAATCTCGTAGGGAGCTCGCCCATCTATCTCGGACTCTTCGCTAGATGAAGTACTTTCGGACGGATCTGATTCCGTGGCCTCGTATTCAGATCCAGAATCTTCACCTCCTGGATTAATTGGAGGAATCTCGGGGTTGTATTGCTCAGGAACCTCGGATTCCGCTTCTGTTGCGGATCTTGAAGAAGATTGATTATTCGACATTACTGCTAGGACGAGAAAACATGAACAATGAGATTAATACTACCCGTCCCCCGTGTGTGCAAGTGCCGGTGTGTGTGTGCTTGTGTGTGCATTGAAAATAAAACATGAAAGCTATCAAGATCATCGAAATATTAGTCGTCATATGCACTCAAATTATGTGGTCATTTAGTCCAGAAAGTCCAACATCAATGCCCTAGCCTAACTGTTCAGAATTTTATGGTGACAAGGCATCGTTTAAAGTTTGAAATTTCTTTGGATCGTGAACTACGAGTCGGATCGCCATGTAGAGGGATCGCCCCCCTTCGAATCGCAGGGCAAAGGGATCGCCCCTTCACGGATCGTGAAATTAAGTGATTGGGGTCTTCGCCGAATCGTTGCAGCCCCCCACGGTACGCGCCTCTGCTGTCACCACGACCCTCCGTCTCGCCACTCGCCTTCATCTTCTTCCTTTCCTCTCCTTGCCCACGATCCGAACCGGCCTTCCCTCTTCTCCTTCCTCCTTCGTCTTCCTCCTCTCCTTCTCATCCTCGAACTCCAACCTCTACGCCCATCAGCCATGGCGCCTCGCTGGTTCCCCCAGAAAATCGCAAAATTCCATCGTTTCTCCCTCAAACCAATCGAAAAAATTCATGAAACAACAGCGCTTACGAATAAGGGTACTTTTGGTGGAATTACCTTTCTAAAAATTGGGAAAATTCTCGGATTTTCGAAGGTTTGAAAAACTAGGGTTCGTTCCTCAACAATGCAGGCGAAACGATACGACAGAAAAAAGAAGGAAGAAAGTGAAGAGGGTGGGGGGTCGACTTATATAGGCAAAAGGGAGACCGTTTGTCTCCCCTTTTTTGTCCTATTCGATCCACGAAAATAGGCGGGCCGCGAACCAAAAGCCCACCACGTCTCGAAGAGGAGTCCGTCTCGTTCCGTTCCATGAAGAGGCCCGAGTGCACATCAAAGGACGAAGCGAATGGCTTAATAACGGACCGTGACTTGAGCACGCAATCCGAACCGATGAAATCAGTAATGAAGGCTCTGAAAAGCCCCAGTATAGGAATTGTTCACTGATTCGCGACTCGTTGTGAAAAGACGATTCTACAGCTTCGAAGCATGTTCCATCATCGATACAACATACTTCGAGGAGGCAAAATGTTGGCTAGCTTTTTGACCAAGCCACCCAGGTTCACTCACAAGAGAAAGGTATGAAACTATACGCCCAAGTGCATGAAGGAACGGATCGCACACTATCGACTCGCCCAATATCGGATCGCATCTCGACGGATCACCCCCTGTTTCATCAGCGAAACGAAACCACTACGCGACTCGATCCGAACTTATATTGTTGTCCAGCGTAGACCGATCCGATCCCCCGATGCATGGCGAACCCTCTGACTCGTTCAAGCGTGAGCTAGTCTTCAGCGATCCGAGACGCACGGATCTAGCGACACGTGTCCCCAACTGTCATTTTGACCGATTCTCCCCATCTGCACGATTCGATTTTCAAGGGGATCGCGACACCTGTCCACAACGGCTAATTTGACTATTTCTTCAACGGAGGCGATGCGATCCGATATTCTCGGGATCCGTGCCACGTGTTACCACGACCCGCCTGACAAAATCAGCTATAAATAGTCCAGTGCTGGGCATTTTTTGGGATCTTTTGGCAATATTGAGTACTGAATCCGCCATTATTGTCAAACTACGAGAGTATGAAGAGAAATCATTGATTGTATTAGCTTTCAAAGTATAATCAATAATATATAAAGTGGACGTAGGCTCGTTAACGCCGAACCACTATAAATTCTGTGTGTTATTTTCTTTTTCCTCATTCTTCAGTTGAAACTCTATAAGATTCAGAACAATTTGGGTGTTAGGTCCAAATTTTGATCTAACAATAATTCATCGTTCTTAAGTACATATAAAAATATAAATTTTATTTACAATGTGAATCCTACTTCTTGTTTACATTATAAAAATGTAATCTTTATTTACAAAGTAAACCCATACATTCATTTCGTAGGAAAAAAAAATGAAATTCATTCATGTGGGTTAAATTCATTCATAATTTACATAATAATATGTAATTTATTTCATACGATGAAAATTCATACATAAATTACATATAAAAATGTAATTTACTTTATGCGGACTAATTTCATTCATAAATTATAAAATAAAATGTAATTTATTTCATGCGATCTTAACTTATTCATAAAATGCATATACAAATGTATTTTATTTCATGCGATGTTAATTCATTCATAAAATACATATAAAAATGTATTTTATGTCATGCGATGTTAATTCATTCATAAAATACATATAAAAATGTAATTTATTTTATGAGGTCTTAATTCATTCATAAAATACATATAAAAATGTATTTTATATTATGCGGGCTTCATTCATTCCTAAATTACATAAATAAATGTAATTTATGTCGTGTGGTCTGATTTCATTTATAAATTACCTAAATAAATGTAATTCATGTCATGCGGTCTAATTTCATTGATAAATTACATAAATAAATATAATTCATCCTACAGTCAATTTTCTTTTTATTAACATCATAAATAACGTCAATTCATCCCACTATGCCATTCCTTTATATTAACCTTATAAATAATGTTAATTTCCTACGGTAAAAAAAAAAAAAAAATTAATCAACATTGAAAATAATGTTAATTTCATACAGTGAAAATCCCTTTTTATTATTTACCTTATAAAATAATGTAAAGTTCCTACATTGTAATTACAATTTAATTTACATTAAAAATAATGTAAAAAGTACATACGATGAAATTCATATATATTTACATATAAATTTCACATACGGTGAAAATTCTATCATATTTACATTAAGAAAATGTAAATTTCACATACGGTGAAAATTCTATCATATTTACATTAAGAAAATGTAAATTTCACTCATGTCACATTTCTATTTAATTTGTGTTAAACAAAATGTAAACTTCCATTCTCAAGTTACAATATAAAATCCACTCTTCTTTACAATATAAATTTTACTCTTTAAATACAATGTAAAGTCCATTACTTTTATACATTAAAATTAATGTAAATCTTCCTACGGTGAAATTTTCATGTATTAACATTAAAAATAATGTTACACATCTTACGATCAAATTCTCCTTTTATTTACATAATGAAATGATGTAAATTTTCTACGGTATAAATCCTTTTTATAATTACATAATAATATAATGTAAATTAATCCTACAGTTAATTCTCTTTATATTAACATTATAAATAATGTTAACTTAACATGCGGTGTATTTCAATTATATTACATTATAAAATGATGTAAAATAGCATACGGTGGATTTTCTTTTTATTACATTAACAAAATGAATTTTTCTTCCTACGATGGAAATCCTCTTTTTATTACATTAATAAAAATGTTAATTTAACATACCATGAATTTTCTTTTATTTTACATTGAAAATAATGTAATTTAACATACCGTGCATTTTCTTTTATTTAACATTGAAAATAATGTTAATTTAACATACCGTGCAATTTCTTTTGTTTTACATTATAGAAAATGTATATTCTAACATACGATGCATGTCAATATATTTACATTAAAGAAAATGTAAAATTTAACATACGGTGAAATTCTAATCATTTACATTAAAGAAAATGTATACTTTTTAATTACAATGTAAACACTACCTCTAATTCACATTGTAAAAATATAATTTCTAATTGCAATGCTATCCTACGGTGTAATTCCCTATATAATTCATATAAAAATGTAAATCTTGACATACGATGAAATTCACCTTTTAATTACAAAGAAAAATGTAATTTTTAACATACCATATCATTTCACTTTATAATTTACATATAAAAAAATAAATTTTGACATACGATGGAATTTACCTTTTAATTACAAAGAAAAATGTAATTTTTAACATACCATATCATTTCACTTTATAATTTACATATAAAAAAGTAAATTTTGACGTACGATGGAATTTACCTTTTAATTACAAAGAAAAATGTAATTTTTCCTATACAGTGTAAATTCTTTAATATTAACATTAAAAATAAATGTTAATGTCCTCCTACGGTTAAACTTCTTTTATTATATTAACATTAAAAATGTTAATGTCATCATACGATTGAGTTTCTTTTAATATTAACATTAAAAATGTTAATTACATCCTATGGTGAAATTTCTTTTATTATATTAACATTAAAAATGTTAATTTCATCATACGGTGAAAATACTATTTTATTTTTAAAAATGAAAATGTACTTCTTGTCATATAGTGAAAATCCTATTTTATTTTTGCAAATAAAAAGTAATTTTTATACATGTCACATTCCTACTTTACTTTTACAATTAAAAGTAAATTTTGTCATACAGTGAATCTTCTCTTTTAAATACCATTGAAAATAATGTAGCTTATCCTACGATGTAAATTTCTTTTTATTTAACATAAATAAAATGTGCAATTCTCATACGGTGAAATCATTCTAATATTAACATTAAAAAAAAATGTTAAATGTTCATACAGTAAATTTTCTTTTTATATCCACATAAATAAAATGTGAAATTCTCATACGGTGTATATTGCTCATCTTATGTACATTAAAGACAATTTACATTTATCCTACAGTTGAAGTTTTTATAATATTAACATTAAAATGTTAATTACATCATACGGTTGAAATTTTATAAAACTAACATAAAAACTATGTTAAGTTATACATGTGGTGAGTTTACCTTTTTATTAACATTTAAAAACAATGCTAATTTTCCATACGTTGTAAATACTTCTTATTTACATCAAAATAATGTTAATTTCTCTAACCATGTAAATTACTTATTGTTAACATCAAAATGAATGTTAATTTGTCATACAACGCAATTTACTTATTATTAACATTAAACAAAAAGGTTAATATCTCATACGATGTAAATTTTACATAATAAAATGTAAATTTCATGTCATTACGTAACACCAGCATCCAACAATCCAACATGATCAAATCCAATGACTAATATCAAGGTAATTACAAGGTGATGTTTTAACTTGACATATGTACAATCAGCAAAGCATGATTAAATAAATTAACTCGTATTTAATTCTAATCAATCAACAATTCAGATTCAAACACTAAAAAAAATTAGATCTAATATCGTGTCGTTATAGGCAATTCAGATTTAGCATCATATGGGATAAACAGTTCAGATCCATGTTTTTAAATATCATGACATATTAGATCTAAAATTAACAATCATAGAAATAATAATTAAATAAATTAAATTAAATTAAAAATAAAATTCTCACTGTGTTTGGTCAGAGAAGAAGATTCAGGTTCGATTAGATTTGATGTTTGAATTCACTTGGTTTCGGATCTGGAACAATTTCAATGCAAATTCAAAGGAAAAATCAAAATCAGGCCTTTAACAACTGCTGCAGCAACGCCTAAAAGCGTGGGGAAATCTGAAATAGAATTTACCTTAGAACGTTCAAAACTTCAAATTCGATTTTCTGGGGTTGTAGTTGACGAAACGACGAACCGTTTGTTGGAGAAGGACCGGCTACGAGAGGGCTTTCTTCGCCAGGAAGATGGGGAGGTGCGGCTGCATGTGTAGGGGACGACGGTGGCATGTTTGATGCGGGTTTGAGGAGGTGAATCGAGAGCTTCGGACAACGATTTGATGTGAGATTTGTTGGAGAAGAAAGAGGAAGAGAAGAGCTTCGAAACGAGTATTCACACGCTAAATTTCGTTGAGGAACGGGAGAGAAATCGAAGAATGCAAATTCGGCCATGATGGGTTCAGCGTGAAAAAGATGCGGCTGAAATTCACGGTGGAAGAAGAAGACCCCGTCACTTTATATAATATTTATATATTAGGGTATTTTAATTATTATTTAATTGGCCCGCTTAAGCCCGTTTTGGTCCGAACTCCGATTCAAGCCTGCTTACTGTCGTTCTTAAGGTTTTGAGGCCTTCTGAACGGAATGGAACATGTTAGAGGACCCAATTCCGAAATTTATTATGAGTTTTGGAATAATTATATTATTTTATTAATATTTTAATGTATACCGTACATGAAAATTCACCGAGGTCACAAATTAACTTCAAAAATTCTCGAAAAATATATTTAGCTATGTTTTGATGCTTTGGACCTATGAAAATTAATTTCGTTCAATTCTGAGCCCGTATGAATTTTTAATGAATTTTTAAAGTCAAAAATTTGCCCGTTTACACTGAAAAATCAATTATAATTATATTTTAATTCTAAAATTACCAAAAAATCATTTTTAGATTTGTTTTGATGATACGAATCCAACAAAATTTATTTCGTTGAATTCTGAGATTGTTTGAAAAATGACTATTTTTAAGGTCAGTATATTTAATATTAAAAATACATTTTTAAACAAATAATTTTCAAAACTCGAAATATATAAGTGTTTACTATTTTTCAATGCAGAAACATCATTTCGAACTCAATGGAAGTGGTTTCGAGTCGAAATTCCTTTATATGTAAAAAGTAGCATTTTTGACCTATGCAAATTACCTAGCGACCTTCTAAAAATTTAATTGGCCATAACTTTTGATTTCCGCTATGAAATTTCGATTTTTCGGATCCGTTGGAAAGATATATTTAAATAGATTCTAATATTTTTGGTTTCACTAAAACCGTTAAATTTTGCGTCCTATATGGTCAGTCAAAGTTCAAGTTTGACTTTTCAAACTACCGCGCTATTCCTAACTCTTTTTATAATTAAGATTAATTTATTCATTCTAACTTCGATTTGAACCAAATTTGTGATCATTATTATTTAAAATAGATTATTTAAAATAGTCAAAACCCATTAAAATCACTTTAAATAAAATTTTAAATTTACCCCAAAATTCAGGGTTGTTACAATCTCCCCCACTTAAGAACTTTTCGTCCTCGAAAAGGAAAAGAGAAATAGAAGAGTAGGAATTAACCTAGAGAACGTAGAATGTTTTAATTTCTAACTTCTTAACTGTGTCGTTGGGAATAAAGCTCCTCAGTTCCAGTAGCGTCTTGCCTCCTTGCTCTAGCTCTACTAGTTCTAGCGGCCCGAGTACCCATTTTTAGTTAGTTCTGTACGATCAAGGGAAGAGACAGAACAACTGTCATGGTGGTTCTAAGAGATAGAAAAGATCAAAGGATGAATGAAAAGATGACGAAAGTGACTGGCTATTATGTATCACATGAAATGTTCGCCATAGAATATTGTGATTCTATGTAAACGAATTTGTTATAAATATGTTATATTCCAAAGCTAAGTTTAACCAACGCTCTGATACCAACTGTGATGACCCCAAACCTCCACTCACGTGAAAGTAAGGAATAATCATATGGAATACAACATAAATATACCAATACATATCACTCTTACAACATAGCAGAGGAAATACCATAGAATAATAACATCATAGCAGCGGAAATATAATGTCATAAACCACAGAATCCGAACAGTCACAGAATCCAAATTATTACATCAAGTTTGCAGAAATGAAAATAAGTTCCAACTCCCAAGATAATCAATACGAAATGAAACAAGTCTAATGACTGAACTTAAAGATAGAAAAATGCAATAGAAGTAAATGATAGCTGTCCTCAAAGCTCCAAGTCATCACCCCTCCGCAAAAGCAAATCCAAGCAAAGATAATGAGCAACTCCAAGAAGACTCCAAGCAAAGAATGAACCTGTTTACTTGGCTGCCCGTGTAGAAAAGAGGGCACCCGAGTTTGCAAAAAGGTGAAACAAACTACGGGTCAGTCGTGGGACTGGTATGAGAATTCATAACTAGTTTAGTAATAATAATATGACAAATCCAAAGACCACGCCGCTAATGTGGAACGGGTTTACTCAATGGATTGTCGTGCATAATTTAAAGTGTCAGAACGTACAACATCGCAATGCTTTTTAGAAAAATGGAATTACCATAAGACTCAAGTCCCATCACACAATGCAACGCACACCAGAGGATAGAGTTTTCCCTTATGGTGATTAAACATGCTAAATACGGCAAATACGAGTTTAATATTATTATTAGTGTATAATAAAACATTTCAAAATAAATGTATCAATCCTTGGAAACATAGTACCCCATCCTACTATATCTCCATACTAGTAATACAATCAAAACCGTAGGGTCGTATTTGGAATTTGGATTTCCATCTGAGTCAAGGCTAGGGAGGAGATCCTTACCGATTCGAGACACTCTAGCAATGCCCCAGGATTGGTACTCTGTCCAACCCTTGGATAGCTGCAGGGCCGGTCCACACTTACTTTTGTGGATTAGTTATGCCTGGACACACGCTTCCCGGTCCTTTTGGACCTATACTACGGCCAGTGGCGACCGCATAAACCGAGGCCTCGAACAATCCAACAACCACAATGAATAAATGCCAGCGCTGGTAGGTCCCTGGCACCACTCTAGCTAGAAAGAAACTTGTGCACTCCCTGCGTTCCCTTCTCCCGTTTTAGACTCCGCCGGTGTGTGAGGCTCGTGAAGTCACGTCATACACAAAGCTATGCCTAAACAGGCTATGCTTTGATCATCCCACAAGGCCTACTTTTCAACAAGAAACCTTGATCATTGCATCTTAGTATGTCACACTGTCACTCCATACCATACTATTGCTTCTCCATCAATACATAAATGGGTGTTAAGTAGAGAATAAATTCTCCACCACCAATATTTATATATTAACAGAAAATCAACAATATGATATATAACGAAGTACGATGTCAGACACACCATCCATTTAAACTTATGCTCTGGGTCTGAACGAAAGTCAAATCCGTGAAACCAACACGTACGTCTGGGCAATGACCTTGACCCATGAATTGGTAGCAAGTCAATTCAGGGTCTCGATCGTTGTCCATTCGAGGGAAGATTTACGGTCTTCATGCGTCGTCTTCTTACTTCGATCTTCATCGTCGTTTTGATTATTTGGAATGAGATTAACTCGGCCTTTCCAAATAATCTTCGTATATATATATATATATATATATATATATATATATATATTGAAAACTCTTCCTTATCGTTATTTCTAATTTATAACGATTATTTCCTATTTTATTTAATTAAAAATAATTAAATCTTTAATCAACGACGATTCAGGTCAATGTCGATTTTGGTGCTATTTCAATCAATTTTGATTTTCACATATCTCAAAATCTAACCGTTGGATTTGGACGTATTATATATCGTTGGAAAGATTTTTCCAAGACGGTCCTAGCGGTTTCAGTCTCAAGAAAATCCGACGGCCGGATCTTCTTGTATTGTCATTTAAAGATATAATTTTAAAACGCGAAATACCGCGCTCGATTCGTTTAATTTTAATTATATTTAAACGTAACCCGTTTAACTCTTTATTCTTAAGTATATTTTACTTCTTTATCCTTTCATCCCTTCATTTACAGAGAAATGCAAATCATACTTGAATGATGAATTCTTCCTTTTTGATTCTTTTAATTTCTTTAATTTACGGTAAAATGTAAATTATATTTCATCGTCCAATCCCTTCTTACATGTAAAATGTAATTTATAATTCATCGTTCTTAAGTACATATAAAAATATAAATTTTATTTACAATGTGAATCCTACTTCTTGTTTACATTATAAAAATGTAATCTTTATTTACAAAGTAAACCCATACATTCATTTCATAGGAAAAAAATGAAATTCATTCATGTGGGTTAAATTCATTCATAATTTACATAATAATATGTAATTTATTTCATACGATGAAAATTCATTCATAAATTACATATAAAAATGTAATTTACTTTATGCGGACTAATTTCATTCATAAATTATAAAATAAAATGTAATTTATTTCATGCGATCTTAACTTATTCATAAAATGCATATACAAATGTATTTTATTTCATGCGATGTTAATTCATTCATAAAATACATATAAAAATGTATTTTATGTCATGCGATGTTAATTCATTCATAAAATACATATAAAAATGTAATTTATTTTATGAGGTCTTAATTCATTCATAAAATACGTATAAAAATGTATTTTATATTATGCGGGCTTCATTCATTCATAAATTACATAAATAAATGTAATTTATGTCGTGTGGTCTGATTTCATTTATAAATTACCTAAATAAATGTAATTCATGTCATGCGGTCTAATTTCATTGATAAATTACATAAATAAATGTAATTCATCCTACAGTCAATTTTCTTTTTATTAACATCATAAATAACGTCAATTCATCCCACTATGCCATTCCTTTATATTAACCTTATAAAAAATGTTAATTTCCTACGGTAATTTTTTTTTTTAATCAACATTGAAAATAATGTTAATTTCATACAGTGAAAATCCCTTCTTATTATTTACCTTGTAAAATAATGCAAAGTTCCTACATTGTAATTACAATTTAATTTACATTAAAAATAATGTAAAAAATACATACGATGAAATTCATATATATTTACATATAAATTTCGCATACGGTGAAAATTCTATCATATTTACATTAAGAAAATGTAAATTTCACATACGGTTAAAATTCTATCATATTTACATTAAGAAAATGTAAATTTCACTCTTGTCACATTTCTATTTAATTTGTGTTAAACAAAATGTAAACTTCCATTCTCAAGTTACAATATAAAATCCACTCTTCTTTACAATATAAATTTTACTCTTTAAATACAATGTAAAGTCCATTACTTTTATACATTAAAATTAATGTAAATCTTCCTACGGTGAAATTTTCATGTATTAACATTAAAAATAATGTTACACATCTTACGATCAAATTCACTTTTTATTTACATAATGAAATGATGTAAATTTTCTACGGTATAAATCCTTTTTATAATTACATAATAATATAATGTAAATTAATCCTACAGTTAATTCCCTTTATATTAACATTGTAAATATTGTTAACTTAACATGCAGTGTATTTCAATTATATTACATTATAAAATGATGTAAAATAGCATACGGTGGATTTTCTTTTTATTACATTAACAAAATGAATTTTTTTTCCTACGATGGAAATCCTCTTTTTATTACATTAATAAAAATGTTAATTTAACATACCATGAATTTTCTTTTATTTTACATTGAAAATAATGTAATTTAACATACCGTGCATTTTCTTTTATTTAACATTGAAAATAATGTTAATTTAACATACCGTGCAATTTCTTTTATTTTACATTATAGAAAATGTATATTCTAACATACGATGCATTTCTATATATTTACATGAAAGAAAATGTAAATTTTAACATACGGTGAAATTCTAATCATTTACATTAAAGAAAATGTATACTTTTTAATTACAATGTAAACACTACCTCTAATTCACATTGTAAAAATATAATTTCTAATTGCAATGCTATCCTACGGTGTAATTCCCTATATAATTCACATATAAAAATGTAAATCTTGATATACGATGAAATTCACCTTTTAATTACAAAGAAAAATGTAATTTTTAACATACCATATCATTTCACTTTATAATTTACATATAAAAAAGTAAATTTTGACATACGATGGAATTTACCTTTTAATTACAGAGAAAAATGTAATTTTTAACATAACATATCATTTCACTTTATAATTTACATATAAAAAAGTAAATTTTGACATACGATGGAATTTACCTTTTAATTACAAAGAAAAATGTAAATTTTCCTATACAGTGTAAATTCTTTAATATTAACATTAAAAATAAATGTTAATGTCCTCCTACGGTTAAACTTCTTTTATTATATTAACATTAAAAATGTTAATGTCATCATACGATTGAATTTCTTTTAATATTAACATTAAAAATGTTAATTACATCCTATGGTGAAATTTCTTTTATTATATTAACATTAAAATTTTTAATTTCATCATACGGTGAAAATACTATTTTATTTTTAAAAATGAAAATGTACTTCTTGTCATACAGTGAAAATCCTATTTTATTTTTGCAAATAAAAAGTAATTTTTATACATGTCACATTCCTACTTTACTTTTACAATTAAAAAGTAAATTTTGTCATACAGTGAATCTTCTCTTTTAAATACCATTGAAAATAATGTAGCTTATCCTACGATGTAAATTTCTTTTTATTTAACATAAATAAAATGTGCAATTCTCATACGGTGAAATCATTCTAATATTAACATTAAAAAAAAATTGTTAAATGTTCATACAGTAAATTTTCTTTTTATATCCACATAAATAAAATGTGAAATTCTCATACGGTGTATATTGCTCATCTTATGTACATTAAAGACAATTTACATTTATCCTACAGTTGAAGTTTTTATAATATTAACATTAAAATGTTAATTACATCATACAGTTGAAATTTTATAAAACTAACATAAAAACTATGTTAAGTTATACATGTGGTGAATTTACCTTTTTATTAACATTTAAAAACAATGTTAATTTTCCATACGTTGCAAATACTTCTTATTTACATCAAAATAATGTTAATTTCTCTAACCATGTAAATTACTTATTGTTAACATCAAGATGAATGTTAATTTGTCATACAACACAATTTACTTATTATTAACATTAAACAAAAAGGTTAATATCTCATACGATGTAAATTTTACATAATAAAATGTAAATTTCATGTCATTACGTAACACCAGCATCCAACAATCCAACATGATCAAATCCAATGACTAATATCAAGGTAATTACAAGGTGATGTTTTAACTTGACATATGTACAATCAGCAAAGCATGATTAAATAAATTAACTCATATTTAATTCTAATCAATCACCAATTCAGATTCAAACACTAAAAAAAATTAGATCTAATATCGTGTCGTTATAGGCAATTCAGATTTAGCATCATATGGGATAAACAGTTCAGATCCATGTTTTTAAATATCATGACATATTAGATCTAAAATTAACAATCATAGAAATAATAATTAAATAAATTAAATTAAAAATAAAATTCTCACTGTGTTTGGTCAGAGAAGAAGATTCAGGTTCGATTAGATTTGATGTTTGAATTCACTTGGTTTCGGATCTGGAACAATTCCAATGCAAATTCAAAGGAAAAATCAAAATCAGGCCTTTAACAACTGCTGCAGCAACGCCTAAAAGCGTGGGGAAATCTGAAATAGAATGTACCTTAGAACGTTCAAAACTTCAAATTCGATTTTCTGGGGTTGTAGTTGACGAAACGACGAGCCGTTTGTTGGAGAAGGACCGGCTACGAGAGGGCTTTCTTCACCAGGAAGATGGGGAGGTGCGGCTGCATGTGTAGGGGGCGGCGGCGGCATGTTTGATGCGGGTTTGAGGAGGTAAATCGAGAGCTACGGGCAACGATTTGATGTGAGATTTGTTGGAGAAGAAAGAGGAAGAGAAGAGCTTCGAAACGAGTACTCACACGCTAAATTTCGTTGAGAAACGGGAGAGAAATCGAAGAATGCAAATTCGGCCATGATGGGTTCAGCGTGAAAAAGATGCGGCTGAAATTCACGGTGGAAGAAGAAGACCCCGTCACTTTATATAATATTAATATATTAGGGTATTTTAATTATTATTTAATTGGTCCGCTTAAGCCCGTTTTGGTCCGAACTCCGATTCAAGCCTGCTAACTGTCGTTCTTAAAGTTTTGAGGCCTTCTGAACGCTATGGAACATGTTACAGGACCCAATTCCGAAATTTATTATGAGTTTTGGAATAATTATATTATTTTATTAATATTTTAATGTATACCGTACATGAAAATTCACCGAGGTCACAAATTAACTTCAAAAATTCTCGAAAAATATATTTAGCTATGTTTTGATGCTGTGGACCTATGAAAATTAATTTCGTTCAATTCTGAGCCCATATGAATTTTTAATGAATTTTTAAAGTCAAAAATTTGCCCGTTTACACTAAAAAATCAATTATAATTATATTTTAATTCTAAAAATTACCAAAAAAAATCATTTTAAGCTTTGTTTTGATGATACGAATCCAAAAAAATTTATTTCGTTGAATTCTGAGATTGTTTGAAAAATGACTATTTTTAAGGCCAGTATATTTAATATTAAAAATACATTTTTAAACAAATAATTTTCAAAACTCGAAATATATAAGTGTTTACTTTTTTTCAATGCAGAAACATCATTTCGAACTCAATGGAAGTGGTTTCGAGTCGAAATTCCTTTATATGTAAAAAGTAGCATTTTTGACCTATGCAAATTACCTAGCGACCTTCTAAAAATTTAATTGGCCATAACTTTTGATTTCCGCTATGAAATTTCGATTTTTCGGATTCGTTGGAAAGATATATTTAAATAGATTCTAATATTTTTGGTTTCACTAAAATCTGTTAAATTTTGCGTCCTATACGGTCAGTCAAAGTTCAAGTTTGACTTTTCAAACTACCGCGCTATTTCTAACTCTTTTTATAATTAAAATTAATTTATTCATTCTAACTTCAATTTGAACCAAATTTGTGATCATTATTATTTAAAATAGATTATTTAAAATAGTCAAAACCCATTAAAATCACTTTAAATAAAATTTTAAATTTACCCCAAAATTCAGGGTTGTTACAATATGCAACCTTTGTGTCTCAGGTAAACCGTTGAAGTGGTTCTACCATAGAGAACAGTTGTTCGTTTTAGTTCATGCATTTTGATTATTGTTAGAGAAAAACTATCATAATTTGCATATGGTTTGTACTAGCATATTGTTACTGCCTTTAAGTATCTAGTTTTAAGTTTTAACTATTTGAAACAAGAAAAACATAATTGCAGTTTCGTATAAAGAATCTAATATTTTTTTATTTTTCCTTTATTGTACGACTTGAATATGAGAACTAGTGGTAATATATTGTTGTCGGTCTCGTTATGACGTTAGTTCACCAAGTATATTCACTTTATTTCATCATTTTAGTCACCACTACATGCGTATACAATTTGATCTATCTTCACTTCGCACATTTTTCTTGCTTTAATTTGAGTTCCCAAGCCTGAAAGTTTACTGTGTTGACTACTTTCTTTTTATAATATGAAACAACTTAAAAGTTTAATAGTTAGTAACAGCCATTATGATTTATCTACTCGGCCATTATGATGTCTTTGATCAACTTATCCGTGACAAATGTCCACTGAAAATAATTAGTTCCAAATAAAATTACCGATATCATAGTCTAAGAAGCAAGTAATATAGCATTGCATAATTACACCATTGTTGTTCATGAATCTATTCATCCATCAATGGTTATGCTAACAAGTATTATACACTTAAGTCTAACAATTAGTTAAACTATTTATTTATTTATTCATTCATATCATAGTGTAAATATTTATCCATTAGTGGTTATACTAACAATTAGTCGTACGTCATATAGTAACCACATAATTGTTTATAATTTGTATAGGAAATCGAAAGCAACCTATGACAGCGTCGTTCCGACGTAATCGAGCGAAAGAACTAGAGAAAACACGACAAACTGCATCTGTTAAAGAATCAGAAAAAGAGATTGAAGAGAATGAAAGTAGCACCGAACATGAATCAAACGATGAAGCATCAAGTGAAGATGGTTCTAAAGAATTGGCCGATGATGGTTCTTAAGAGTCAAGCGGTAATGGTTCAGACGCTTCTAAAGGTGGTGGTTCAGGAGGCGTTGATGAATCAAATGACGGTGATAGTTCTAGTGAGGAGGATGATTTGGAAGACAAAGGAAAAGAACCTTCTTCTGCACTGGTAGTTAGAGGTGCATCGACTTCTGGAGTTGCCAAAGTTGTCCATCCTTCTTCAAGCATTAATGATTCACTACTTAAAAGTATTACCACACACATAACATACGGCATATGGAATAAGCAAGAGGTATACTCTTTTGATGCAATTTATTTATTTTGTAATTTTTTTTGTTAAATCGTGTTCAATTGTATTATAGGAGAGAGGGCCATTGAAATGCATTTCGCATTGGAGAAAGCTACAAGAATGGAGTTTAAAGGACATGCCTAGTGTCGTGGTTGAAAAGATTAAAAATTCCGGTTTGTTTAATTTAGTGCAGCACACGTATAAGCATGTTGATTACATAACAATATCTGCTTTTGTTGAAAGATGGCATCCAGAAACCAACTCTTTTCATATGCCATTTGGAGAAATGACAATCACGTTAGATGATGTTGCGCAAATTTTAAAAATTCCTGTAGTTGGTACGAGTGTGTACAAGAAGGATGACCGATCTGGAAAACAATTATTAATGGAATATCTTGAAATTACTTCAGCAGAAGCAAAGGAACAAACAAATGACGCGCTTTCGGTTAAGCTTCATTTTTTGTTGGATAAATTTGGTGAAAGGGCAAACGAAGACGATGCAAACGAGCATGATTACGAGATTGTTACACGAGCTTATATTTTGTATTTATTGGGTTGCTCTATATTCTGTGATAAGTCGGGGAGTAAGGTTTCTCTTAATTATCTGAAATGTCTAGACAATGTGAATCAGGTAGGAGAGTATGCCTGGGGAATGGGAGTACTGGCTTACTTATATCGACAACTAGGTTTGGCTTCTAGATGCGATGTCCGATAGATGTCAGGTTACTTGACATTATTGACTGTAAGTAAAATTTACTATTTTACGTTTAAGTTTGATTTTTATATCCATATACTCATATATAATACTTCAGGCATGGATTTATGATCATTTCCCGATGCTTCCGAATGCTGTACCGAACAAAAACTATGACGTTTCGTTGCCTAGAATGTGTAGATGGCAACCTGTTAAACAATCCGGTGATGCCACTTCAGCCATTATTCGTTTACGCGAACAACTGGATGATTTAAATGCACAAGACGTAAGTACTAAATACCTATAAAATGTAATTTTGTTAATTATAGTTGCTGAGTATGTTTAGCCTTGCAGGTTTGTTGGGACCCTTATCGAGATGTGAGATCTCACTACCCATTGCCCGATGTTGCATTTTTCAATGGTGTTTTGTTATGTTTTGATATTGCCAAACCATACTATCCGCAAAGAGTACTTAGACAATTTGGTATTTGTCAAAGAATTCCACGTAAACCAATGGACCCGAAAAAGTGTCGTAGGGGATTGAATGCTAACCAATATAAGATTTCGTACGATAATTGTTATTGGTACGCAGAAAATTGGGAAGATCACGTGTTATCATCTAAATTAAGACTACCATTGGTATTTGATCCTTGGGATTGCACTGTTAAATACATGGAGTGGTATAAGAAAGAATCACATCCTATAGTTCAACCTCCAGATTTGAGGCTGAGTCATAGTAGAAAAGTTGACAATGCTGAGAGATTGGTAATAATCACTTTAAATCGTTTTACCATTTTCATTATACATTGCTAATTTATTATAACATGTCATCTCAGAGAATTGCTGCTGGGACCGCAGTAGAAATGCTCAAGCAAAATTTAAATGCTCCGCAGCCTATACGAGTGACGAACTTATTACAAATGGACCGAGCAGCTGTTGACGTTTTGGAGGAAGCTTTGAATGAGCCAGACAAGCGTGAAAAAAGAAAGAAAAGCGTGCATGATTCTAGGAATTAGCTCATGGTTTACGATTGTTTAGCTTATGAACCATTATTATCTTTTGCTCTTAGACTTGTATTGGTATGATGTACTGTTAGCTTAAGGTACTATGTGTTGTTAATGTTTTGATGTTGTCATGTTATGATGTATGAACAAGCTTTGTTGTTTTAATCTTATGATGTTATTCTATGCATTTTTAATTTTTGTTCGGCACTTGTCTTTTTAATGTTTTGTGTAGAGTGCAATATGTGATTTAATTTCTGTTCGTAGTTAATTCCCATTTTGGTTTAGAAATAGAACTTTACAATGTGAATACCATTTTGGAAAACATTGTTTATGTGTTGTATGCGTGCAGATTCATAAATAATCTTTAGATTTCAATGTACTTCTAAGAAAATAATGTTTGGATTTCCAGATATAAACCTCTATGTAAATGTCGGTTGTTATACACTGCCATTAATGATTACCTACGGTGGTTGTTCACCGCCACTTTAGCCATTCCCCATCAATTCACCACCGACTGAGGACAGATGGAAGACCATACGTACTGTACGGTGATTCAAAACCAAGTTTAAAAAGCTTGCTCGGTCATTAACTGCCGTATAAAATAAAAATAGTTTGCACACTTTGTAGTTTTACTGGTCAGTGTTTTAGAGCCGTGGAAATTTATATAATCGGTTTTTAATAACCGAACGAACTGTCTTATTTTTGCATGATGGTAAAATTGTCTAGTCGGTTGTTTAACACCGTGTGTTTTTATAACTTTCGGCTCTGGTGAACCGAACGAACTGTCATATATTTGCATGATCATTAAATTGTCTGGTCGGTTGTTTAACACCGTGATTTCTTATTCTGTTCGGCTCTGGTAAACCGTACGAACTATCACATTTTTTGCATGATGATAAATCTGTCTGGTCGGTTGTTTAACACCGTGAGTTTTTATAACTTTCGGCTCTGGTGAACCGAACGAACTGTCCTATATTTGCATGATCATTAAATTGTCTGGTCGGTTGTTTAACACCGTGGTTTCTTATTCTGTTCGGCTCTGGTAAACCGTACGAACTATCACATTTTTTGAATGATGATAAATCTGTCTGGTCGGTTGTTTAACACCGAAGCTTCTTTTTATATTCGACTCTGGTAAACCGAATGAACTGTCAATTTTTTTTCCATGAAGTGTTCTGGACGGCGTTCAAATACCATTACTTATTTGGTTCTTTAAAACCGACCAAAAATGAATAATACGGCAATTGAAAACCGTCCATACTGATGTATCTATTCTTATTGGTTCACGTTTTGACCTATTTCACATTCTGTTGCCAACATCTTCTCAAGATAATTAAATACAACCGTGGGAATGTAGTAAAGTTGGTTAATGCACAGATAATGTAATTCCTTAGGTCTTCAAAAATAGGATTTTAATTGACCAAAGAGATAATATCAGTGCATCCTGTGATGATTTTCCCAAAAGCTAATGATTCACAAAAAGTAAAGTGGCAAGGAATGAGATTCCATCAAAGATAATAATTTTTTATGTAAATTTTACCTCTATACATGTTATTATGAAAAGATTAAATAATAAAATCAACAACAAACATTGAGATACAATGATACATTATTATGCACATCCACTAATAATTCATGATAACATAATCAAATTATCGTATCATGTAATAAGCTCTACTGCATTGCACAGTCAATGAAAAGAGGAGAAAGCAAGTATATAACGGGAACACAATTCATGAGCAAAGACATCAAAGTAATATAATAGAAATTCATTTCAGTGGCAATTTTTCACAATACGTAATTCTGTATTTTTAATAATATACCCCACTACACTACACTAAAACGTATACCCCATAACAAGTAACAATTAAACCCCCTAATCTACGAGAAAAGCATCTTCGACTGCCATTTCTGGAGGTCTAATTTTCAGAATTTATTTCTGTCGATCAACAAATAATTCGTTCCAACCTTTCACCTCGTTGTTTGCAAGTTTTTTCCAAAAGCTAGCTGTTGGTGGGATGGGCGCATCATTCCTCAATATTAACTTTACAAAGTGACAATTTTGTATGTAAGCAAAAACAATAAACTGAGTTGATGTTTCAACTTTTGGACCTTTTCGATGAGGATAAAAAGTAAGTGATTGCTTATGCGAAATATAAACGACTGCACGATTAAACGCATTTGCAATCAAATATCCTATCTCGGGCATTATCATCCAATTAGAAGAGGAACAATTAGGAATATAACAATCCACGGCTTCTTTTATTGTCTGACAAGTTTGACCATCAAAATGTCGTGCATACAAATCCCAATTTTGATTGAGGTCTGATAAAATGATTTTTCTTGCTTGAATCCAATCATTATTTATCCCCTCCACTTGCTCCGCTACACAACGAAAACCACAATTGCCATCTCGAGCAACGTCCTGAACATCAACAATGTACTTGTGATAGAAGCTCGGAATGAAAACTAACAACTGAAAATAAATATTCATTGACGGAGCGACGTTTACGTCAAACTCTACCTTAGGTTTAGGTTTGCCACGTCTAGGTGTCAATTTCTTAGTGACACTCGATTGAGAAAGTTTTTCTTCCATCGTTGTCGCTAATTCAAAGGATGACGGTTCTCGTTTTGTCGATTGAGCTTGTTTCTTTTGCTTCGAAGTTAACTTGTTTTTCCTCCCCGCTGGTCTTCCTTTGTGTTGAGTGGTTTTTGGCTCTAACGTAGAAGTTGTTGAGGGTAAAGCAATTTCTTTCAATTTCAATAACAATATTTTTTTTCATCTTTTGTAGAAGAATCAATCAACTTCTTGAAATACAAGAATTCTGGAGTATGAAGCAACTCCCACTACACCAAACTGGCCATTTTGTAACATTTTCGCAGCTCCCATTAGTAACGATTATATTTGTTACTAATTTATAACGTTTATTACCGTGATACTGGTTAATAATGGTTAATACCGTTACAATGGCCCTTAATTTTGGACCCAAGGGTTGCAATGGTAATTTCACGTTCACTCTCGTGTCTAACCCTTGCTTTCATTTTTCGTTCTCACCGTAACACTATTCCTAAATTTTCTAAGCCGCCTAGGGTTACTTCTTTCTTCTTCTGACCGATTTCTTTCACCCGAAGCCAATCGCTCTTCAATTACTGCGTTTTGAAGATCAATCTGTGGTTTTCGCAAAGCCAATCGCTCTTTAATTATCGCGAAGCCAATCGCTCTTCAAGGACATCTGTGTTTTTCAATTACCGGTTTCTTTCACCCCGACGTCAATCTCTCTTCAATTACGTTTCTTTCTGATCCATTCAACTGCTCAGGTATTATTTTTATTTATTAGCTTTCTTATAATGGCCGAGTCGCTCTTCAATTACTGTGCTTTCTTATAATGGCCGATTCGTTTTGCTGTTTATCTTATCAGATCTGTGTTTTTCTTATACTGGTTGATTCACTTTACTGTGTTTTTTTATAATGGCCGATTCACTTTGCTGTTTATGTTTACAGTAGTAACGTTTGATCAGTGATATTGTTTATCGAACCACAGTTGTTGAAGTAATTGAGATCAAATATACTAAGTTTAATTATGGGCTTCATTAGTTGCACATTAATACAGGCATGTTGCTGTCCAAATTAAATAGGTGTTAACTCTCTAATCTTAAGAGAACATGAATTTGAAAACTGAAAAGTTAGTTTTTTGTCCTTTTTTCCACTGTCAATTTGCCCATTCATAATTCATTTATAACCGTTTGGTGCCAAACTCAAATTTAGTAACGTTTAGTGCCAAAAGAATTTATTTATTATAGTCTGTTAATTGTTTGAAATTACATATGTATTACAACATATAAAAGAAAATTTACATATATTTTTCTACATTAGTTCAAGTAGTAGTGAAGATATAAAATTTTATAAACCATTGAAAAATGACATTGAAGCAATATAAAACAATGCCAATGGATTATTGGTGTTACAGTTTAACTTTACACAATTTTCTACTACTTTGTTATACATAATTGGGGATCGCACTACCAAAGTAAGTATATTATTGTACTTTTTACTGTTTGTTCGGTTTCTGGGATGGGTGTTTTCAGGTCTGTTTGCTCCTGAGTATTATAAAAAGTTGTGGAAACCTTGTGTTATCAAAAGCATGCAAATTTACAAGCAATAAATTTCATAGAAATTTCATTATACTTGCTCAGATTCAGTTTTTAGCTCATGGTTCATTTATTTAATAATTCATGCCACATATTCAAAATGAAAAACAATTTGAGTTCTTTGCTTTGTAATTTTCCCGTAGTGCTATGATATTGTTCCTTGTTAGCCATTAGTTTTTCTTTAACAATTTTTCATTTTAAAGTTGGTTAATTCGGTTTTACTTTAAACTTACTTTTGCTAAATCCAAAGTACAATTTTATCGAGAGCAAAATTCTTGTTCTTTTTGGACCATAAATTGGCAAACCCATTTATAGAGGTATTATTTCATAAATAAAAGCAAAGAAGAAAACGTAATGCATCTCACCATTTCTGGCTTTCTTATTATAGAGCACTTAAATTTTTTTAATCAAGTCAGACATACTACATCACATCACCTCAAGAACTAATTAGGTTTAAGTCACTTATAGATAAAAATTAATTTTGTTTTTAACAACAATTTTTTTCATCAAACTTATTGATAAAAATTGATAATTTGTTACATACTTAACAAAAGTTGAGTATGCACATTTTTGGAGTGTTCAAATAATAAATATGTATGGCTTGTGCTTACAATTTTTTTTCTTTTTTCTTTATGGTGTTCTTATTATATCATTGCAAAGCTGCTACTTGAGGACAGTATGCATAATGGAGATAATATAAATGAATTGACATATAGTTTTTACCATGCATGAAACATATACTACTCATGCATGGCTATCATTTACTCAGTATTTGTATAATTTTTACCAAGCCATATAGCTTTCACTTTTTACGTAAAATTTATGTTTTTCATTATGGGTCTTTGAAGAAAGAATATTATGGTGGTAAAATCTTAATAGCAGTCAAATAAAAAATATTTTAAAAGAAAAGAAAAGCCAAACATCATAGTTTAGTCACCGCTTGCAAACATTTGAAAATCTGCACCAAATCTTGCTAAAATTGCATTTTTGATGCACTAACTACTACCAATCTGCAGGTTTGAATCTTGATTGCGAAAAGGTTTAATCTTTATTTCAGCTTAAGAGGTTTAAAATTTTATAAGATCACTAGTTAATTATGATAACAATTTTCAGATATTTATTTTTTTTCTCCTCTTTCGGTGTTTCTTTATTATCAACATCAATAAATCAATTTCTAATCAGACATTGGTTAAATTCTAATATGTTTGTTTTGTTTGTTCTAATCAGACATTGTTAGCTATTTGTTCTGTAATTAGAAATGAACACAAAATCCATGAATCTATTTTCCATGAGGTAGAATCAATGGTAAATTAGACTTTAGATCAGGGATTGAGGACCAACAAGTAACGTTGATCGACAATAGTAAGGAAAAAATATATAATGGTTAAAATCTATTAAAAAAATATGCAACCTTCGACAAAATAAATTATAAAAATATAATATTTTCAATATTCAGCTGACTCCGATAATACCACTTGCATCAACCCTGGTAACAATGCCAGTTAAGTTCTTACATATGTAATCATATAGTCGAATAAACACATGGAAAGATTTTGTTCCCAATGTATTAGCCTGTGACCTAACACTAAGATATATGAAATCAGATATATATTTCTCTGCAGCATTGCATGACCCAAATGCTGCAGTATTGTATAGTTTATTATTATAAAACAGACCCTATGGGG
Source organism: Allium sativum (assembly GCA_030737875.1). NCBI lineage: Eukaryota > Viridiplantae > Streptophyta > Magnoliopsida > Asparagales > Amaryllidaceae > Allium > Allium sativum. The sequence goes on along the minus strand of CM060925.1, from coordinate 307,055,943 downwards.
AACTACGAGTCTATGATTGATCCAGTTGGTTGAAGAATAGCCAAACCATGGTGCGTGTTCTCAACTTATCAATCAATTTAAACCAAATGGTCCCTTTTAATTTGGAGAATGAAAGGTCAACAACAAAGCATTTACTTCCTAACCTTATTGTCGCGCTCATTATTGATTTTCTTGATTAACGCGATTCATTCCTGCACTAAATCACTCTTAACAATTGGTCTGTTAACACTATACGTAACATGGAATGGAAACATGAGAGCCATGCACCGATATGAATGGTTGAATTTACCGTCAGTACATCATTAGATAGAAAATACGACTCAATCAAAATGACTCATTATCGTGGTGTTAAAAATAAATGCTACTATCGCCAAAACGTCATATAAAATACAAGTTTTTGAACATCTTCCTTGGAGAAGTATAACCCTCTCTGTATAACAAATTTGAATACATATATAAGATGGCATTTACTAATAGTCTAATATAACAATGTGTCAACTGAAAATGCAGGTTGAAGTACGGTACATATTTTAGCTTATAAAATATCATAAGCCGCAAGAATGTGATACTTACAACATCATTTATTATTCTAATGTAGAAAAGTTTGATAAACTTAAATTTTTTTCCAACTTCGACCCTCTGAATTGGCGATTACGATAGTTGTTCGGATATATTTTTCAAAGGTCGATTCTTCGCTATAACCGGTAGCATCTAGCGATGGTAATTATGACTAAAGGCGTGATGGTATGTTTTTAGAGCGATTTCATTCCTTGGCGTAATCGTTGACGTCTAACGTTAGTGTTGAGGATGCAAGTGACACATGTTAATATTATTGTTTATCTTATGTTACCATTATGATATATTGTTTAGCTGACTTGATGGATGCAAGTGACACATGTTAAAATATTGTTTATAAGGCTCAGTAATTCAAAAACATACTGATGGATGCACAGTTTTGTAGGCTCAGTAACTGAGCCAGGCTTAGTAAACCTGAGCCGAGCGGCTCAGTTACACTCTGCCTATAATGCTCAGTAAATTGAGCCACTCGGCCCAGGTTTACTGAGCCATAGGCTTAGTAAAGCTGAGCTGAGTGGCTCTGTTACACTGAGCCTACGAGGCTCAGTAAACCAACCGAGTCGCTCGGTTTACTGAGCCTTGTAGGCTCAGTAACTGAGCCACTCGGCTCAGGTTTACTAAGCCATAGGCTCAGTTTTGCACTGAGCCAGGCTCAGTAAACCTGAGCCGAGTGGCTCAGGTTTTATTTATTCTATGTTTATGCTTCTTGTTACCTTTTTTGACCAGTCGAATTGGGTGGCTGAGAGCTAGGAATCCTAACAATGGTTGTTTATGCTCTAATCGATCCATAGTATGGTTATACTTGCAGAAGTTAAATTGCGGTATATATTTTGAATGCCAAGTAGAAGATATGTTCAGTGGGTCTAATACTTGTGCTGAAAGTCTGCTGCATAGGCTATTTATTTCACTACAGTTTTACTTCCAAATCAATTGAGTGTGTTTTAGACATCTATGATAGGGTTGCTCAGGGCAAGAAACATTTCAGGACATGAAACTGTTCTTTGTTTGTTTTTTAATCAGCCATCTTTAATTATCTAGACTTAGAGCATCATCGCCACCTTCTAATCTTTTGTTTGCATTGAAGTTGAATTTGCACAATTATGTATCATTACAGATGCTCGATTCGTGAGGCAATTCATCTTAAATTGGCAAGGCTCTTGATCTGAAGCGCTAGAGGTCTCCCATCTCAACTTAATTCAAGTAAGTGATTTTTATCAATTGGATATTTTGATTTTTTAATTTTAATTGATAGCTTGAAACTACTGCAGCTAGAAGGTAGCATACTGAATTAGCTCGATCCATGAGATTTTGTGCTTGAACTAAGGATTTGGACTAGGTATACTCTAAAATTCTATCGTCTCTTTCTTAAATTGTATGTCAGTAAGCTTTTGCTTCATGTTATGCACGAGAATTATGCATTGTTTGTAGATCAATTCACATGCTGTTTTTTATGAGAAGTTTCAATTGAACAATCTGTTATTTCTTTAGCTCTGCAACTCTTACTTCGGTCTGAAATTTATTAATAAACTTTTTTATTTCCACTTTATTTGTGGTTGTCTCCAAAGCTCATGATAAATCAGCGACTAAATGCAACAGAAATGAAGTTGTGACAAACTTGGATCATGCAATTCATGAAAATGAACTGAATGTAGTCGTTAATTTGATTTGGATTTAGTTCGAGAAAAATTGAATTGGAAATGATACTAAAAATATTAAAATTTAAAGGTTGTTGGATTGATCAGAGACTTGTTCTGAGTTTGGGTAGTTTAAACTTGAGAATTTGTAACTTTGATATAGTAGACGAGGAAGGTTATTGGAACAGATCAAAGAGTGCGAATTGCTTATGGATTCGATGTGGATCTCACAAAAAAGGCATATAGTCTCTCACAACAAAGAGTACCATGAACTAATCATACTATGAATCATTTTATACAATTTACAGATTTAAAATCAATATAAACATATTAGTATTTACGTATTTAAGAGTTATACATTACTGTTAAGGTCAATCACTTTATTGTCTACAGTTATTACCTACAGTTTTATTGGCCAAGCAAGTACTTGCTTTGTTTTTATTGTTGCATTTCAAGAACATGCATCACGACTGATTTTATTAATGTGGCATATTTTTGTTTACATGGTAATGCTGTTTATTTGCTCTCCAGGTTACTTTCTATGTTCATATTTGATTAGCCATGCAGTAGTCAGGAAGATAGATAGTTGTATGAAATCACTAAATTGTATCATCCATGTATTAAACTGCATTCATCCTCATATCATTACTTGCAGCTACTGGGTCATAATTACTTGATAGGATTAGGTTATGATGAGACTTTTGCATAGACTCATATCATTATGTTTGTTGAATATCGTAGGCTTTGTTAAAGCAGCGGAAGAGAGACAAAGATTAGAAGGTGGCGATGATGCTCTAAGTCTAGATAACTTTAGGAGATGATAAAAGAAGAAGTTATTGTCGTGCTATCAGCTCTACATGCAATGTAAAGAAAGTGAAAATAACACAAGCTTCAAAAGCTATTTTTGATGCACCCCAAAATGGTATGTATACACTATTTGATCTTGTCGATGATGGATTTGTAATTTGGTCCGTTAATCGTTTGCATTTTGTGTAATGGTTGTATGTTAAATTATGATACTTAGATATTTTTTGATATTTGTTATGGATGATGAATGGTATTATGATTGTATGTTAAATTATGATGTTGGTCGAAATGGAATTTGCTTTAGGATATAAATTGTGATATGTTGCATTTGCTTTGAGATATTGTTACATTATATATTGTATATTCTTATTGGTGTATGTTTATGAAATTACCTATTGTAGTTCTGGTATAATATTCATGTTTGTAACAGTAATAACTGTTAGTAATTTATTGTATGAAACAGTCAGTTTTATATACTAACAATAATAACTGTTATATATTTTATATTTGTAACAATTATTATTGTTATAAAAATACCATTTATAACGATTATAAATGTTATAAAATAATCAGTACTAACGGTTATAAATGTTACAAAGCACATATTTTATAATGGTAATAACCGTTACAATAAGAACCATTTATAACGGTTTTAACCGTTATAATATTCGTGACAACAGTTTGTCACGTATGTTGTAGTAACGGTTATAATTGTTACAACAGTAACTAGTAACAGTAATAACTGTTACAAAAAGCCTTTTCTGGTGTTGTGTCCGTGGACTCCTCCTCTTTCGGAATATAGTTTAATTGCGTCCAATGCTCGTCTATCACGTCCAACTGTAACGGACGACCATCGTTGTAAAATTCTAACATTTCATGAGCACATGGAAGACCATACATCACTCGATTGAGATGATAACAAGCTGAAGGTTCTATACTCACAACTTTTACATTTGCCAACTCTTTCACAATTAAGTCCAATGCATAAAACGATACTCTACCACAGAGATTTCTAAACAAAGGGATTTGATACGAGGTTTTCGTTGCTCCTAAACTTCTTTCAAACGATGCTTTAATTTGTGTATGTTGTATGCACAACATATTATTCATTTTTGACCAAACAACATTGAATGCCGCCTTTGACGTACCAAGATGCTTTTTAAGCTGAGCATGTGCAGATTCCGCTCTTGTAGTTGTTCTATTGCATCTATGCTTAATCTTGTCTGTCCAAGCTATACATACATACTCTTTATATGGAATCCATTCTTTTTCAAGATAGTCCAAACTTTTTGGGAATTCTTTCCAGTCATGTTTGAGATCACGCCAACCAATCCAAAACTCTTCTTCCGTTTGTGCATGAACAACTTTTTTCCAACTTTGCAAAAACATATCGAATATGTCATTCGTTTCAAATTCGGGTTTGCAATTCGTTATAACATTGTTGCCCATATGCCATAAGCACATCATCATGTTTGATTTGGGAAATACTTTTTTCACTCCATTAATTAAAGCCCATTCCCTATCCATGATTATCACTTCCGGTAGTTTATCGGGCATGTACAAATGTTTAAGCTTCGATAGAGCCCATTCATAATTTTCTTCTCTTTCATGTGCTAAAAAGGCATGAGCAATACTAAACGTTAGACCCATAGATGTCATTCCAACCGTTTCCAATAAAGGCATGTTATAACGGTTTGTTTTGTAAGTGCAATCGAGTAATAAAACCGATGGAAAACATTTACATAGACTTGCACTTTCGGGATGAGCCCACATCAAATCAATCAAATAATCACTAGATGGATCCACTCTATCAAAATATACATAATGATTTTCTACTAGAACCTTCATTAGTTGTTGCATCGCGGATCTACATTCCATGGCTGAAAGTTGCATCTTATACTTTGTATTATATATGGTCTTCAATGTAGAAGTATTCTCTGGAAATGTATTTTTAATAGTAGTGAGTACCTCTCGTGGTTGCACCCCCGCAAGTGTCATATCGGCTAAATTTTTTTTCTCTTCATCTAGTAGTCTCGCAGCATATGGATGCCCAACCAAAGTATGTGGAAGCTCATGATTGTGTATCCCGTTGTGTACAACAACTTTCCATTTGTCTTCTGCAATATAAACTCCTTTGATCAAAAACGGACAATTGCACTTTCTAGTAGCAATATCTCGAGGACGCTTCAAATTTCTACTTTTCTCTTCCTGTTTGGAGTGGTGAGTTCGATACATGCCACCTCTTTCACAACCTAACTGTAATCTAGGTTTTCTCCCGGGTGCCAATTTATCCGATTTCTTAATTGTTATAACAGTATTCGGTTTTTTAGCTTGCACTTTGCACCAATGAATCAAGTCGCTACACGAAACAAAAACCTGAAATTAAATTAACAAGAAGTCAAATAATTACACAAAAAATTCAATCATCTTATTTATTTTCAACACTTACTTCATCTGTTACGAAGTTGTTTGTCACATCAATTTCTATATTTCCATCAATAGCTAATTCATTACTTGGAAGAAATGTTTGATCCTCGCCATTCGAAACATCCATACTTTCTTTCGTATTTAACTCATCCACCATTGACTACAATATTGTTAAAATAAAATAAAATAATAATAGTGTTCAATTCGGAAAATAATAGTATCATGTTTACATCTGCATTATCTATAACCACATCATCAATTTTGAGATCTCCATCCATGTTTTCAAACCCACATGCATTGTACATTTCCTAGCACAAATTGTTGAAATGGCATTAAATTCAGAATTTTGATAATAAAAAGTACAAAATAAAATAAACATGAAAAAACAAACCGTATTTTCATAATCATTGTCATGATTATTGTTACCAATGTATTCACCCATCTTTTTCTTCACCTACTTCGAATCCGGGTTCAAACTAGGGAATAGAATTGTGGTATTAGAAAGTTAAAATAATGAGATGAGCAAGAAAAAATAAACGAAGAAGAAAGAATCGAAGAAAAAAAATAATCGAAGAAAAAAATTCAAACCAGGTAGAAGTCGCGGCAAGGAAAAAGCACAGGAACTAGGGTTTTAGATTACGGCCAAAGGATGTCATTAATTCGGTAATGAAGGACTGAGTGAAAGATTAGATTGAGATAATTGTGGTATTAGGAAGCATAGGAAATTTAATAGGTTTTAATATTTAATTGCGATATTAGGCAGCACATATTGAGGTGCCCCTAGCAGCACACTTATTTAATGCAACTTACTGTTCATTTCCTTTTGAGTACCCGGATTGGGTAACTCTTGTTACATCTCTTGCATTGGAGTTTCATAATTTGCATTGCAGTTTCATAATTTGCATTTCCAATATAATAATAAATTTGGGCACTCATGTTTGTGTTTGTCCAATTCGATAGTCACTTCTCGTGGAAAATATTGACATGTGCTTTGAAATGCTTAAGGTGTTATTTAACTTATTTTTCTTGATATTCCTATATTCCTAGTTTTTAGATCTAGCCAAAAATGTGTACGGGGATTGCCTGGGAATGGATGCCTGCTAAATAGCAAACCTGGATGTGAATGAAAATAGCAGTTTGTATTCTAAAATACTTTAAGAATTTAGTTTTTTTACTTCTATGTCCAGGACTGGATTATATAGGGCAGTTTAGTGTTGATGTATATAGGTCAGTTTAGTCATTTGAATGATCATGTTTCCAAATTGTAATTAAAATCCTTGGCGAATCCCTTTCCTAATATAAGAGGTTTTATATACTTGGTATCTCATTTTACATGAAAAATGTCTTCATTTCTGTATCCCTTTCCTAATATAAAAACACCCTTTTGGCCTTTTTTCAAATATAGACTTTTCGGTTTGAAAGCTATCATGGTATCCATGCTGCACACTTTCTTGCATTATTGATCATTTTCAAACTTAAAGCATCGCTTCTTTCTCAATTGCATAGATGAAGGATACCATCGAATATATAAAAATACTCGTATTCTGTTTTATTTTACTCCTTTTAGAAAGTTGATATACATTGCAGATATAATTCTAGTAACATCAAAATTTCGTGTGCTGTCTTTGTCGACAAACAAATCTGTTATTCAGTTTCCCAAGCAGGCTATAAGTTTCAAACAATGTGCAGTATTAATGCACACCACACTATGTTAAATCGCATTGCTACGATTATTTCAGTATATCGGAATGCTTCACATAAATACCGGAACTAGGAATCATTACTAACCAGGTTGTTAGTTCAGCGAATGCTCAACCCACGAAAGTGGATGATAGAAAGAATCTGGAAGTCATTCCCAATGCATCTTGGCATATTCATAATTTGTATGTATTGTGTTTTATGCCTACTCAATGTGCTCATGCAAAAATTAATATGATAGGAAAACTGGTGCATCATTTTTTGTTAAATCCAAATCTCGCAAATTTTCACAATGGCAATCTCAAAATACCACGCAGCAAGTCTATAGATCGGCAAAAGTTTGGGTGCTGAGTGGTATTAGGAAGTAATATGCATACAAAATAGCTTACTGAGTGAATGACATATGGATTTTTAACCATATGTAATAACATTTAGTGAAGATTTGTATATATCAATGTCTTACATAAACCGTCATATGTAGGAATTAATACTTGTCATCTAATTATTTTTGTTGTGTTTTATTGGCTCACCAATAAGCAATCCCAGCCCACTTGTGCACAAAAATCTTAAATTAAAATTTATAAAAACAATTGGAATGCGTACCTACTTATGATTATTGGAATAATTTTCCGAGATAGTTAAGCATGACAAAAATCATACTGCCATTTGTAAATCATGTAGGAGACTGGGAAAGATTAGGAGGAATAAGGACAGAAGTGGAAGAGGCATAAAGGTAAAAACTGTAAATTACATGTGTTATTTACAGAGTGCACGGTTTGAATGTCGAGGAATGAGAGCAACAGTTGGAATGATGGTTGAATGGGGAGTAGAACAACGTTGAGGAGGAGAGCGGAGGAGGTCAAGGCACCGAGAATAGCACGATCAGGTTTTTGCATTGCATTTTCGATTTGTTTTGTTTTTCTCTTTCTGGCAATTTATTTTCTACTGTTTGTTCGAGGGGGGCTTGCTCTTGTCAACCGGTGTTTAGAATGACTAGATGGTAGGAATATTTTGATATTTATGTATAACCTTATCCTTCATCACTTGTGGTTCTCGCTTGCATGTAGTTAAATGACGAGTAAAGTGAACCGCTTGCAAGAAAATGTATTTAATAACGTCCAGTGCTCAAGTTGCGCTTCTCTTCCCAAAGAGACCAGCTGTTTGGTTTGGATGCAGTCTACTTAGGTTGGGGACAATTCATAATACGCTAAAATCCAAACTAGATTAACAGGAGGAGTACACGTAAAAGACATAATCTTACCACACACATATTAAAAATATTCGTTTGTGTGGAATCATCATTCTATCACCTATTTATTTTACCATGCTTGTAGCCGATTTTACATTAGTCTTCCACGTTAATTTCTCCTTGCAATAGTAGTAACATTCAAAGAACCAACAAAGTAATGAGTATTTGTCTTTCATGCAGAATTGGAAAAGCATCTACTAAATGATGTTCAAAGCATTGAAAATGCAGAGTTGGTGTTGTGAAAACCTACGCCTTTGCGGAAACGTCCAGAATCTTATTCACCCAATTACTTAAAGATGATTTCTGTGGAAACAAACACAGATACGAAATCACATACGCAAACACAAAATATTCCACTCAACCACCCTCTTTATTGATTCTCAACACGAATTTTGTTTACACACACTGGTTCAACAACCAACAATAAACAAACTACAAGAATCAATAACCTTATTGAGAAAGGGAAATAATACCTAGATGACTAACACTTTTGTTGGAGAAGGAGAACAATGAAGAATGACGGCTAACCCTTGTATTAATTAATTCAGTCTCAATCCCATGCTTTTAATCCAACCCTGGATGCTGTTTTTATAGGAGAATAGAAGGCCTAGGCAAATACCCAATTTTCCCCTTCATTACTTGCAGAATAAGTCACAGAAAGACCAAGTCAAGCTGTAGAAAAACCCGCTCAGACGTCTGATCTAAATAGGTCAGACGTCTGTCAATGCTCTTGGGTTAAAAACCCTATATACTCAGACGTCTGACAGGCATAGCTCAGACGTCTGAGCTGAAGATCACCCCAAAACTGTTCCTTCTTGCCTTCTCTCTGACGTTGCTCCATCTCCTTTAACGCCTAGCACATCCATTCCTCGTCTTCATCAACATATGTGATTTCATGTCACAAATCACAACACTCCACCTTGATATGAAATCGCATCACATCAAATGAACTTCCAATACACAAGTCATCTAGCTCTTTCAACGACGCCTACTCTCAATTAAACCATTACAAACACAACCCACCTCCCGCCAATGATGCATCTTCCGCCTAAGATGCACCACGCCTCTATAACGGTCTAAAAGTGTTTGTAATACCACAAGGATCTCCACCTTGTGGATTTTCTGCACCGACACCCGTCTACCACCTGATCTGATCTCCTTCCTTGATCACACCGGATCCCGTGAGCATCATCAATATGAAGACCCCTGTCTAGCACATCAGCAGTGACCAAATTAACCTCTCCACCTTGCTGTGGACTAGGTTCTTCAACGGTCACTCGCCTTCCACCGTCGACCACAGAACCAACTAATCTTTACAGGTTTCCCACCTCCAAGACACCTCTCATCACAACACGATCACCCTTCATCACTCTCAAAACTCCACCTCGAGTATCATAAGTGCAACCACGACAATCCAACTGACCGAGAGAAATGAGGTTATGCGAACTAGCGGGCGCATGTCTAACTCCAGAGACTTCCCTTACCACGCCATCATGCATACAAAACCGGATAGATCCAATACCACAAACTGGTAGCTCTACTCCATTGGTTGTTCTAATCACGTCGACATTCTTCTCGTACGAAGAGAAATACTTCACATCCTTACAAATGTGAAAACTGGCTCCTGAATCCATCTTCCAAGGATTAACTTCGCTAAACAGGACATCACTAGAAGTATCGCTAATGGAACTTGCAGCAATATCTGCTTGTGCCTCAATACTTCCATCACCATCCGCAGTCTTCTTCTTATCCCTCTGATAAGCATAACAATTCTTGCATATGTGACCTTCCTTACCACAACAATAACAAGCACCCTTACCATTAGCCCATTTCTTCTTCCTTCTTGTATCTTTCCCCGAGTCCATTGCTACCATGGCCTCACCTTGAATTGATTTAAAACCCGACCCTTTTCTCCTTAGTTCCTCATTCAAAAGGCTGCTTCGAACAGTTTCCAAAGAGATGGCTCCACCTGCATTGGAGTTACTCAATGAAACAACCAAAGTCTCCCAACTTTCTGAAAGAAAACTCATCAGCAAAAGAGCCTGCAACTCATCATCAAAATTGACCTTCAGATTTGCCAATTGATTGATCGTATCTTGAAATTCATTCAGGTGCCCTACAACAGACTTCTCCTCATCCAATCTCAGCTGAACAAGCTTTCGAACCAGAAAAGCCTTACTTGTAGTACTCCTCGACTCATACAAAGATACCAACTTGTCCCACAAATCCTTCGCGGATTCACAATTAGCCACATGATGGAATACCGAATCATCAAGGTACTGCCGAATCAAGGAAATAGCCTTCTTATCCGTCTTCTTCCACTTTCCCTCATCCACACCCGAGGGTTTCTTCCCATCTCCATCAATCGGATCATAAAGATCATTGGGGTAAAGCACATCCTCCATCTTAGGCTTCCAAATCCCCCAATTTCTTCCATCAAAAACAGTCATCTTCAGAGACGCCATCATATCCATCATAAAAAAAAATTGAATTTTCCACTCCAAAATCACTCTAAGATTTGCGATGATCTAGCTCCGATACCAACTGTTGAAAACCTGCGCCTTTGCGGAAGCGTCCCGGATCTTAATCACCCAATTACTGAAAGACGCTTTCTATTGAAACAAATACAGATATGAAATCACACGCGCAAACACAAAATATTCCACACAACCACCCTCTTTATTGATTCTCAACAAAAATTTTGTTTACACACACTGGTTCAATAACCAACAATAAACAAACTACAAGAATCGATAACCTTATTGAGAAAGGGAAAGAATATCTAGATGACTAACACTTTTGTTGGAGAAGGAGAACAATGAAGAATGACGGCTAACCCTTGGATTAATTAATTTGGTCTCAATCCCATGCTTTTAATCCAACCTTAGATGCTGTTTTTATAGGAGAATAGAAGGCCTAGGAAAATACCCAATTTTCCCCTTTATTACTTGTAGAATAAGTCACAGAAAGACCAAGTCAAGCCGTAGAAAACTCGCTCAGACGTCTGACCTAAATAGGTCAGATGTCTGTCAATGCTCTCGGGTTAAAAACCATGTATACTCAGACGTTTGACAGGCATAGCTCCGACGTCTGAGCTGAATCTCACCCCAAAACTACTCCTTCTTGCCTTCTCTCTACCACTGCTCCATCTCCTTTAACGCCTAGCACATCCATGCCTCGTCTTCATCAACATATGTGATTTCATGTCACAAATCACAATAGTTGGCACTTTTAATGGACATGGATTGTGACGCTTGCTGCATGATAAAACAATATTCTGGTGATAACTCTCTTGTTTCAGCTTATTTTGGGTTCATGTCTCCTTTGCCAAGTAATGGTGCTTCTTCCAGAAACAATCATTGTGTTAGCTGTGCTTAAAGAGCAAGTCTATGTGCCTACTACCCACAAAAATCTTGAAGAATTCTGTTTGTTTATGTGATATATTAATATTATTCTTGTTGTGTTAATGTTCAAACCCACTGAATAATTTAGTTGTTTATAATTCAATTTTGTTCACAAAATGAAGGATTGTGGATGTTATTTTATGTGATATATTAATATTATTCTTGTTATTTTATTGCTTATGATATAGTGTTATTTGTATGTGGACGGCAAATTTATATTGTTTTTTGGTTAGTATTTTATATCAATATTTATAGTTGAATAATATTAGTACGAAAATCTGAAAGGAGAGGATAATAAAAACATTTATTGTTATATCAGAAAGGGAATAGCGACAGTTTAGTAGCAAAAAAGGAATGCTAAATAAAAACGTTGACAACTATCTGTCGCTATTCCCTTGGCAATTAGTAAGAGTTTACCAACACTTTTTATTAATAATATTTTGTTATAAATTATTTATCTGTCGGTAAATAAATTAAAATTAAATTAATAAATAAAATTATATTTTTATTATAGTAAAATGATGGAAAACTGTTGGAAAACTCATGCCAAAATCCGTCCCTAAAATTGACACAATTACCGTCATGGTTTTTACCGACCACCATGTTATGTCGGAAATCCGTCGTTAAGGCCAATATAGCGACAAATTAGAAGCGTTTTCGGGCGTCGCTATATGCAGTTTTTCTTGTAGTGGAAGTAAGGAGATCTGGGCTTCTAGCATGGAGAAAATCGGATGAATCTGGGCTTTCGGCTTGGAGCACAGCTCGCCTTCGTTTCGGATGACAGTTGGGCTAAGAATTCATTAGACCCGAACGAGGCCATCTGATAGAGGTTTCGGGTCTCCTTGTGTTTATGATGCAACTTCGACCCAGCTGCTTTGTGTTTTTGACGTTTGAGCGCGTCGCTCACCAAACACCTGACGTGTGACAGATTTGACAAAAAAACGTGTCAACATGACATATCATAGCTTTTAGTCACAAAAAGTGATACTTTCACATCGAACAAGCCAAAGAAAGACCTTAGTTGTGTCAGATATCACATCATAAGGTTATAATAGTCATTTCAGCATTGTGATACGTTAGACATATATTATAAAAAGACTGAAGCGCAAGTATAAGCCATAAAGGAAGGATCACTACAACAAAACTGGTATTTTATAACAGTCTACAACTGTTATTAATAACAATTATAGTTGTTCGATAATTGCTGTATATCGACATATTATAAAAAACTGCGGATTTTTTATAACGCTTTTTTTGTTGCTATAAATGGACATTGTTTTATAGAGAATTTTGACCGCTATGTTATTTTATTACAATAGCTCATTTTAACCGTTATAATACATCAAAATCTCAGTGAAAGCGAGAATTTTTATAACATAGGATTGCCGCTATAACATAATTATTCAATAGCAGATATTTGATGCTATTAAAGTAACATGTTATAGTATTGCTAAATCCTTTTGCAGCTTATATATTTTAATAATAGCAATCAAAATGAGTCTTCACAAAAAGTTAAAGATGAGTACACAAGATATAATAATAGCAAATAAAATGTCAACTACAAAAGAAATCAATCCATGAGTTAACAAATTCAATACATATGCTTTAAATTCCCACTGATGTCAACTTGAGTACACAAATACAAAACATAATTCATATTTGTTCGGTTAATACACAAAAGACAAGACAAAACATAGTACGACAAAACACCCCAAATATGCTAGACAAAACACCTCAAACAACTTAGCATCTCCGTCTTACTTTCATTCGCCTCATCACCCTTTGTCGGCATGTATACAACAAAAACGAATCGTTGATGAATATAATATAATTTAAGTCTAGGCATAATTCACTTTATCCATATGCACTTATTCCCAGGAAGGAAAAAGCTTATGAGTATAAGCCTAGGCATAAGGGCAACTCCAACAAAGCATCCGATTTACAAAATGTTGAAATCCAACCTCAAAATGCCTCCCAACAACATGCAGATTTTACCTTTCATTTGGATTTCAGGAGGAAAAGCTCCGAAATCCCTAAAATCTTAAGGCGCTTGTTGAACCTCCACGTAGAGTAACGCGCTTGTTCAACAAGCGCTTGAAGCACAACGGCTTTATTCTCCTCGCGCCTATTGAACAACCGCGTAGAGTCAACCGCTCTATTTTCAACGGCTCCATTTAGTAACGGTTATATTTTAACCCTTACAAATACACCACCCCTCTATTTTCTTCCACATCAACTTGTCTTCTATCATATTTTCTTCCACATGAACTCATCTTCTACCACGTCTATTTAAAAAAATGGTTACTGATTTTGATGTCGATGCCGCAAGAATGAGCTTTGAAACTTTTGATTTACAAGATCTAGGCCAACCTTTTGGTGGAATGCTAACTACTTCAAGTTGGAGTTCTACTGAAGACTATGATCTTAACTAAATCTGCTGTTCACTTTCGCTAGATCCTGTCCGTGGTGCCGATTAAAGTGGTGAAACATTTTGGGGTAGAATCACTAATGCATACAACAGGAAGAACATGGATCGAAATAGAAGTGTTGCTTCCATCAAAGGTCATTATTGTAAGATTAATCGTCAAACGCAATGCTTTTATTCACAAATGTTCAAACTGAAGCAGTGTAACCCAAGCGGATTTGGAAGTGAAACTCATATGGTACAAAATGTTTATGTTTTTTTTGTACTTTACATCTTAGCATTGTAGTAAAAGCTTCATATTATTGCTCCAGAGAATTGCCGCAAACAAGTTATTCAAACAAATAACCAGATAGTAAACAAGGACCTCATTTCTGTCAGTTCATGCATGTGTATGACCTACCGGTTAATCATGTGAAATGAAAAGCTTCACTTCAGAAAACAGTCTAAGAAGTCCAATCAAGCAGTAGTCATGGGAAAGCTACAAGATTTGGAGAGAGTTGTAGCCCGAGAGTTTTGCAGGACAGTGCAACTATGGATTTAGAAGAAGATGTTCACCTTAATGCTGACCGATATGATAGGCCCAAAGGATCCAAAGCGGCAAAGAAAAGCCAAGTGGTAGGAGCAAATGAAGGCGAAATTAGAAAATTATTAAAGGAGTCTAATGATATGTATCTGAGCGCACTCCAGTGCAGAAGCATTCACCACCAAGAAACGATTGACGCAATTCAACAACTTGCTGAGGTAAAAAGACGAAAGGAGGAAGACGCAGTCATGTTTACGGATATTTCGCAAATGGATGATGTGCAACGCGAGTATACGGAGTATCAGAGATTTGAGATATTGAGACGAAGAAGAGAAGGAGGTGTGTGATTGTAGATAACTTGGATGTAAACTTTAGTTGGCTTTGTATGCGCAGTTTGGTGTAAGTTGCATTTTGTTTATGTAGCGTAGGAATTGAGTTTGAAATTTAAAATGGAGTTTGAAATTTTATTTGGTGTAAGCTGCATTTTGTATATGTAGCTTTGAAATGGAGTTTAAAATTTAAAATGGAGTTTGAAATGGCGTGTGAAATGGAGTTTGAAATATAAAATGGAGTTTGAAATTTAAAACGAAGTTTGAAATTTAAAATAGAGTTTGAAATGGAGTTTGAAATTTAAAATGAAGTTTGAAATTTAAAATGGAGTTTGAAATGGAAAATGAAATTGAAAATGGAGTTTGAAATGGAGTTTGAAATGGAGTTTGAAATGAAGTTTAAAATGGAGTTTGAAATGGTGTTTGAAATTAAAATGGAGTTTGAAATTTAAAATGGAGTTTGAAATTTAAAATGGAGTTTGAAATGGAATATGAAATTGAAAATGGAGTTTGAAATGGAGTTTGAAATGGAGTTTGAAATTTAAAATGGAGTTTAAAATTTAAAATGGAGTTTTTTAAAAAATATATAAATTCCATAGTGACTTTTTTAAATTTTAAACTGGACATAACTTTCAATTTATATTACGAAATCTGAATTTTTAACATTCGTTGAAAGATATAATTAAACAGATTCAAAAGTTTTCGGTTTTAATGAAATCCGAAGTATATTGAATCCTACACATTCAATTGAGATTTAAAATCGAATTTTCAAACTGCCGCGTCATTTTAAACTCCATTTTTAATTAAAATAAATAATACCAAACTCCATTTTAAATTTCAAACTCCATTTTAAATTTCAAACTTCATTTTTATGTTCAAACTCCATTTCAAATTTCAAATTTAAATTTCAAACTCCATTTTAAATTTCAAACTCCATTTCAAATTCCAAAATTTAAATTTCAAACTGCATTTTAAATTTCAAACTCCATTTTAAATTTCAAACCCTATTTCAAACTCCATTTTAAATTTCAAACTTCATTTTAAGTTTCAAACTCCATTTCAAACTCCATTACAAACTCCATTTTAAATTTCAAGCTTCATTTTAAATTTCAAATTCCATTTCAAATTCCATTTCAAATTCCATTTCAGACTCCATTACAAACTCAATTTTAAATTTCAAATTTAAATTTCAAACTCCATTTTAAATTTCAAACTCCATTTTAAACTCCAAGCTCCATTTCAAACTCCATATTAAATTTGAAACTTCATTTTCCATTTCAAACTCCATTTCAAACTCAATTTCAAATTTCAAATTTAAATTTCAAACTCCATTTTAAATTTCTAACTCCATTTTCAATGTCAAATTCCATTTTAAACTCCAAGCTCCATTTCAAACTACATTTTAAATTTCAAACTTCATTTTCCATTTCAAACTCCATTTTAAATTTCAAACTCCATTTTAATTTTCAAACTCCATTTTGATCTCTATTTTAAATTTCAAACTTCATTTTACATTTCAAATTCCGTTTCAAACTCCATTTCAATCTCCATTTCAAACTCCATTTCAAACTCAATTTTAAATTTCGAATTTAAATTTCAAACTTCATTTCAAATTTCAAACTCCATTTTAAATTTCAAACTCCAAGCTCCATTTTAAAATCCATTTTAAATTTCAAACTCCATTTTAAATTTTAAATTTCAAACTCCATTACTTCATTTTCCATTTCAAACTCCATTTCAAACTCCATTTTAAATTTCAATTTTAAATTTCAAACTCCATTTTAAATTTCAAACTCCATTTTAAATTTCAAACTCCATTTCAAACTTCATTTTAAGTTTCAAACTCCATTTTAAATTTCAAACTCCATTTTAAATTTCAAACTTCATTTTAAATTTCAAATTCTATTTCAAACTCCATTTCAAACTCAATTTTAAATTTCAAATTTAAATTTCAAACTCCATTTTAAATTTCAAACTCCAAGCTCCATTTCAAACTCCATTTTAAATTTCAAACTTCATTTTCCATTTCAAACTCAATTTTAAATTTCAAATTTAAATTTCAAACTCCATTTTAAACTCCAAGCTCCATTTCAAACTCCATTTTAAATTTGAAACTTCATTTTCCATTCCAAACTCGATTTCAAACTCCATTTTAAATTTCAAACTCCATTTTAAAATTTCAAACTCCATTTTAAATTTCAAACTTCATTTAAATTTCAAATTCCATTTCAAACTCCATTTCAAACTCCATTTCAAACTCAATTTTAAATTTCAAATTTAAATTTCAAACTCCATTTTAAATTTCAAACTCCATTTAAATTTCAAGCTCCATTTTAAACTCCAAGCTCCAAGCTCCAATTCAAACTCCATTTTAAATTTCAAACTTCATTTTCCATTTCAAACTCCATTTCAAACTCAATTTCAAATTTAAATTTCAAACTCCATGTTAAATTTCAAACTCCATTTTAAATTTCAAACTCCAAGCTCCATTTCAAGCTCCATTTTAAATTTCAAACTCCATTTTAAATTTCAAACTTCATTTTTAAATTTCAAACTCCATTTTAAATTTCAAACTCCATTTTAAATTTCAAACTCCATTTTAAATTTCAAACTCCATTTCAAACTCCATTTTAAATTTCAAACTTCGTTTTAAATTTTAAACTCCATTTTAAATTTCAAATTTAAATTTCAAACTCCATTTTAAATTTCAAACTCCATTTTAAATTTCAAGCTCCATTTCAAAATCCATTTTAAAAAATACTCATTGTCAAAACACATGTAATAAAAAACATGGCAGACATAATACCGTACTGTAAGACAAACCATATCACAGGACATACAATACAAAAACATACAACAATGTCATCATCAACATACCGTCAGTCATAAGAAAAATATACAACCATGTCATCATCAACACATGTAATATAAAACATGTCAGCCAAAACAAAAACATACAACCATGAGGCTGCATGAACCATCGACCAATATGCATAGAAGCGCTACCTGCCCCATCGGAACTGTCATCATTAACATCATCAAAATCATCATCTATATGTAATCTATCACCAGAACCCTACTGCTGTAACTGAGTCTGTAGGGAAGCAATCTGGGCCTCGTACTGAGACTGCTGCTGTGCCAAAGCTCCGTGTAAACTCTGGTACATCAACTGTGTGTAATCCAACGTCATACGCTCAAAAGCAGCCAATATCCGTTTATCATGGTCCATATATAGCGAGTACTGTTAATGAGACAACTTGTGTTACACAAATGCAGTTTTTATAACGAAATCGTATACCAGTATTATTGTATAACTCTTACGTACCTAATGCAAATGATACAAACCGACCGATGGTACTCTGGGAGGGTCAACAGGTGGATACTACAACGGAATCTCTACAATCTGACCCTGTACATCATATGCCCTTAAAGTGTGTGGCGGAGGGTCCAACACACCACTCTGCGTGAACTGAGACTGTAATACCCCACGTCCATTAATGTCACTCACAAAGGGAATGCATTAACTTCTATGGAGCGTTTTAAGTAAGTATAGAACAGAAACTTTACAACAAGACAAATATAAATAGTACTCAAAGATTTAAAACTTTATTTCATTACAGCGGAAAACACATATGTCTGGCGTGTACCTATCCCCACTAGATGTACCACCATAGGTACCCAGCGTGTACTACTAGATGTACCCACTATCCCCCATGTTTGACTGTATATCTCTAGTTGTTATCATAGGTACCCAGCGTGTACCTATCCCCACTAGATATACCCCTTCAATAAGAAATAATGGTAATTCCATGTACTCCTAACTGACGTCATAGGTGCCTCCTGCTCCTATCTCCACTAGGTGTACCACCTTAATAATTATTAATAATAGTGGTAGCTTCATGTACCCCTAGCTGACTACATAGGTGACGTCTGCTCCTATCTTCACTAGGTGTACCCACTACCCTGCCCCATTCGATCGGCTCCCTAACTCGTAGATACCCGTGCTGGTCCCACAGTGGGGTGTATCACTCCCCAAAATGGCAACCCAATACTACCAGAGATGCACGGCTTATACCTACACGATGCAACATAGTCTTACCTACCAGTCCGGGTCTACACACGCATATGAACCCATTGGACTTGCGTTGCCACCGCTAACCCGTTTTGGCCTCTTACTGTCAAGCCCAGTATGTGTGTCCCGTCCTCGACTTGGGTCGAGCCCACAAAGATACGTATGGGTTACTGGTTGAAAGGGCCCCCCATCACTTGACATAAGCTATCCACCTAAGCTTGGTCCCCTCTAGTACATCCCACTTAACCACTTCTTATTCATGTTTCAATTACATGTTTCAATTACATGTTTCAATTTTAGTTAATTATTTCTAATCGTATTTCCAAATGCCACCCAAGGCACCCTCTAGATTCCACATGCCACCCAAGGCACCCACTTAACCCCCCTCATGTCCACCACATGTTTATCTGGTTAAGTGTTTCTTAATTCATTAATACCGTAACCTCATAAAGACCTCTCACATTAGACTGGCATTTGTGGCAGCTGGATTTGCCGGGCAGGTCCGGGCAGTTTTACACCACAAAAGAGCCTAACCTCGTGTCATTATAATTGTTACGTATTTAATTTATGTCTAAGACCTCTCACATTAGACTGGCATTTGTGGCAGCTGGATTTGCCGGGCGGGTCCGGGCAGTCTTACACCACAAAAGAGCCTAACCTCGTGTCTTAGACGATTAATTTCTCCTAATGAATCATTCCCCAAATTTGAATTACTTTCCCTATTCAAATTATCAATCAATTCCAAATTTAACGATGTCCATAATTGACTCAATTATGTCCATCCATTTATGGTATGCAAAATCATACCAATTTTCACCACAATTATATTTTATGCCTTTTAAGGCATTTATGCTAATTAAATCTTTTTAATATTATCCCCTTTACCCCACGTTGTATGTTTGTTCTTTTAACGTAAAATATACGTTAGACTCGAATAGTCTAACTCATGGAATAAAGAGAAACATCACAATGTACACATAATGAAAACATAGATCTAAGCATAGGGATGAACTTGCATATGTGAATGATGTTCTACATCTAAAACTTGCGTAGGCCAAAGTTACAACTTGCATAAACAACATATGTCATGGATCCAAATCTAAAGGTGTGAACTTGCATAAATCATGTATGTCATAGATCTACATCTAAAGGTGTAAACTTGCATCGACAATAACCCTAAACTTGCATAACATGATTCATATCCCAAACTCATATATTTATATAAACTTGCATATGTGATTTATGCATCATAACAATGGTGTAAACTTGCATCTAACATGTAAAATATCATGTAGAATTTAGCATATAACACACACATGTCATAGCCTAACTTTTAATCAAATTTTCACATAAACTAGATGTCATAACCATGTAAGCTCACATATAATTTTACCCAACTTGTATATGATTCATGTTTAAACAAAAATCTAAACTTGCATACATATGATTTATCATATGAATCAACATCACCAAACTAGCATATGAAACATGATGATTTGGTTATATATAAAATTACAACATAGAAGATAGCAACATAACTTTACATCATAAATGATAGCATCACAACATAACGTCATAGAGATTTCAACGCAATTCTACAACATAATTTCAACATGTGATCAATAATTCACATCACATCCATACAATCTGCATCATAACTTAATCCAATTAATTTACTAATTATTTTATTAAAACTATCAAACTCACAACTCAAAGGCGGTCTTGAGTTCTGAATTCTGATTTCTGAAGTTGAATTAGCTTTCCTTTGAAGAAGATTCGTTGTTAGGGTTGAATAGAACTGATTTGATTGGCTGTTCTTCCTCTCTAATTGGTGGCGGCTACTCTAGGTTTCAAGACGACAGCATGACGGCCATAGTTTTAGTTTTTATTTTGATTTAGGATTTGAGTCTATGGGTCTTTTTATATAGCTTTGAATTAATTTAAACCGTCGGATCACTCTAGGATCCATCTAGACCTTAGAAACCAAGAAATGATGTCAACAGACCAACCAGAAATCGCTACCTAAGCCCTAAAACATAAAATTTCGTCATAGACCATTTAGGGCCGACGGGACCAATTCCAAACCTCCTAAGTCGATCCTGGGGTCGACCCATAAAATAGGTCGGTTTGGTGTTTTGCCTTCCCGCTTCCGCTGTTTTGAATTTTTTTCTTAAATTTTAGGTTGAATTTTATTTTATTTTTATATATGTATCTATATATATTTCTATCTTACTAATTAACCATTTTCACACTAAACTACTTTTTGAACTACGTTCACACTAAGCCGCTTTTTAGTCATTTCCCTAAAACAAAAATATGGCGTTGGCGGGGATCGAACTCTGTACCTCTTATAGGCAAGTCACATGTTCCAACCAAATGAGCTACTAAGTCTTTTGCTTACAAAACTTAGAACAATGCTAAATATTTATTCTTTAATTTAGTTAATTCGATTATTCAAAAATCAGGGGTGTTACATTCTCCCCTCCTTAAAGGATTTCGCCCCCGAAATCTCCAAGTTAAGGAGAATGCATATCCTAACATCCAAACAACCATCTACTGAACCATCAAACACAGACATCCATTGTCATTATAGAATTTCTAATGTTGTATGAACATATGCAAAAAGTGTGTGTACATGTTCCTTATCTAATGCAAAATCAGGCGGTCTGCTGATTCAGTTGACCTCCTTAATGCAAACCATGATAGTGCCATGCGTCCATTATGTATGCGAAAGAACCCTATCGATATATATTATTTCTACATGTGTGCACAACCATTCACCAAAATGCAACATCCATATGATAGCACAACCATTATACATCCATTAGCTTAGATATGCACACACATTTATATGCAATATGCAATATGCAATATGAAGTGACTGATAAAGTGTGTGTATATGCATCCACGAGCAACCGCTAGCAAACGCTTGCATCCACATGCATCCATCATACATAACATGTCTCAAACACATGTTTCAATCATAGGACTATCCTATATAAAGGTCAAAGGTACTAATGAGAGGACATACTAAAGATAAGATAAGTATAAGGTAAGCGATAAAGGAGAAACTAAAAGACATACCCTCGAAAAGAAAAGGGTATAATGAACGCATCTTCTCTTCCGTCTCCTAAGTAGCGTTGCTCTCATCATCTCCCCATTGCACTTTGAATAGCTTGACCTCTCGATTCCTCAACTTCTTAACCTCCGACCCAAGAATGCACGTAAGAGCTCGCCGAATCGTTGCATCACGCTCTATCTCCACCTCTCTAAGCAAGCTCGGCTCTACCACTTCTACGGTCTCGTGCAAGCACTTCCTCAAATGTGACACATGGAATACATCGTGTACGCCACTAAGTCTCTCAGGCAACTCCACTCTATACGCCATCTGCCCAATCCTCTCCTTAATAGGAAACGACCCTACGAACATTGGTGCTAACTTCCTAACGGACCCAAAGCGAACGACGTTCCGTAATGGGGACACCTTTACAAAGACCTTGTCCCCAATATCAAACTCAAGATTTGTCCTCCTCTTGGCCGCATAAGATTTCTGCCTATCTTGCGTCGTCTTCATCCTCCTTCGAATCAAATCGATCTTTTCCGAAGTCTCTCTAATCATATCGGGCCCAAGTAAGATCTTATCTGTAGACTCCCAACAACATGTAGGTGAACGACACGGCCGTCCATATAGAGCCTCGAACGGTGCCATGCCAATGCTAGAGTGAAAGCTGTTATTATATGCGAACTCCACCAACGGGAGATGTTCCTCCAATGTACCTCCGAAATCAAAGACACACAACCTCAATAAGTCCTCTAGAATACGATTCACCCTCTCGGTCTGGCCATCCGTCTGAGGATGATATGTGGTGCTCAAACATAACTAAGTCCCTACCGCCTCTTGCAAGCTCTTCCAAAATTCGCTAGTAAAGATAGGATCGCGGTCGCTCACTATGCTAGAAGGAACACCGTGCAAACGAACTATTTCTCGAATGTATACGGAGGCTAACCATGGAGCAGTCCTGTTACTCTTCATGGGAATGAAATGGGCGCTCTTAGTAAGTCTGTCTACCACGACCCAAATCCCCGTATTACCCTTCCTCGATCTTGGTAATCCGTCAACAAAGTCCATCGAAACACTTTCCCACTTCCATTGTGGGACCTCCAATGGGTGAAGCAATCCACCGGGCTTCTTTTGCTCTGCTTTTACTTGTTGGCACACCAAGCATCTAGCAACAAACTCTGCCACGTCCTTCTTCATGCCGGCCCAAAAGTAAACTCGTCTCATGTCCATGTACAACTTGTCCCAGCCGGGATGGATGGTCATCTTCGAACGATGTGCATCATCAAGAATGGTCTTCCTTAGGTCCTTGTCTTTTGGTACACAAAGCCTACCGTCCCTACGTAACCAACCCTTATCATCTAGGGTATACCTACGGAGATGGCTTGATGACTCCCCTCCTTTGGGCTTCTCGACTAACTCAACCAACTGTGGGTCATCTCGCTGTGCCTCACCAATCCGTCCCAAAAGTGTAGGTCTGACCTCCAAGGATGCTAGCAAACCAGGTACAAAGTCAATGGAAGGTTTAAAGTCAAACGTAGAGATGAACTCTAAGCTTCGCCGCTCAACAAACAATGGACTCAAGGACAACCTTTTTCTACTTAAGGCATCCGCCAGAACGTTACCCTTATCAGGGGTATATGCTATCTCGAAATCGTAGGACGCTAAGAACTCCATCCACCTTTATTGCCTCAGGATTAGATCTTTCTGGGAGAACAAGTACTTTAGCGACTTATGGTTTGTAAGCAACTCAAACTTCTCAACAAGCAAATAATGACGCCAAGACTTGAGCGCAAAAACTATGGCAGCCAATTCTAAGTCGTGGGTAGGGTAGTTCTTCTCATGGACTTTCGACTGTCTTCCACCATAACATATCATCCTTCCCTAGAGACCACATGCCCTAAAATCCTCACTTCATTCCTCCAAAAATGGTATTTTGGAGAACTTAGCTTTAAGCTGGTGCGCTTGTAGGGTCCCTAAGCTTTCCCTAAGTTGTAGGGCACGCTCTTCTCTGCTTCTAGAAAAACCAGGATATTATCCCATGCAAAATCGTCACAACTATCCATCTCTCACACAGATCATCCTAGTCGAACTCGACATCACCCAAGTGCAAGCCCCAAAGGCCTAAACCAATATCAGACAAACACCCAAGAGATACCTCCTTCGAATTCAGACGACCTACGTGAGATGATACTAGTAAGACGGCCAACCAATTGAGCACTTGACCGACTCTGGCTGTCCTTGCCAGTCTTGCTCCAAAACCACCGCTGATCACATAACTGGCTTTGCTTAATCTATTAAGCACATACGAAAACTTATTTCGTGCCTCTGGGTAAACCCCGTACTTTATCAAAGACGTCTCCATACTCACAGACCACACAAACAGACTCCCACTCATCGTTGGATGCGTCAGAAGATTCTAGGCAGCTAAGCATCACTGAACCCCTAGGGTCACAAGAAACATGGGGGTCTTTCCATAACGAATCAATAGTCTAACTACCCTCTTTTCACAATCTAGGATGGCACCCCGCCTGGCTAGCCAATTCACCCCTAGAATCAAACTATAGCCCGTGAAACCAAGGACGAAGGCGTTGCATTCAAATCCAGCGCCCAAGATAGACACTCTCAAATCCTAACAAATCATTGAAGGATGAGCCGAACCACCAACATGATTTGAGACTAGGATGGGATCCTTAACTAGACTAGTATTTAGGTGCAGTGTTTCAACTAACGAAGCAGATACTAACGAGTATGAAGCACCAGAATCAAACAAAGTTCAACCAGGATGATAAAGAAAACCAAATTTCAACCTATACGGTCCTACCCCCATCAGGTATACCAGCCGGGAGGGAATACAACTACCCTCCAGAAGATCCTGTACTTTGTCCTTGCCTCTTTGGACAATCCTAAGGTGTCCTATTTCTCCAAAACAACTAGCTTTCTTCTTCACATTCTCCATTCGTGACCTCCCACCAAGATGAGGTTTCGTCCTTTGTTAACCAAACAGCTATTTGAACCTTCCTCCCAACGTCTATCTTAAAGGTACCAACAAGCCCTCCACTTCTTTGGACTAACTTCTAGCCCGACAAACGTCTAAGTCCCTTGAAGTGGTTTTCCTTCCTTTGTACGGAAGTCCTTATTTACTTAAAAAAAGCATCTATACGCGGAGGGGGGTGGGGGAACCCAAAAAGAGAAAGAGGAAGAAATTCAAAACGGAGAATCGAAGGAGGGATATATGGCTTTTGGGGATTATGTTCTTAAAATAAACCTTTCTTTCAAAAATACTCTTCTACAAACATATTTTTGAAAGTATTCTTTATAAAAATGCTTTTGAAAAATAGTTTTTCAAAATATCTTATCTGTTCTGGTAACCTTCAGCTCCGATACCACGTGTAACGCCCCACGTCCATTAATGTTACTCACAAAGGGAATGCATTATCTTCTATGGAACGTTTTAAGTAAGTATAGAACAGAAACTTAACAACAAGATAGATATAAATAGTACTCAAAGATTTAAAACTATATTTCACTGCAGCGGAAAACACATATGTTTGCTTACATCATCAAAAACCAGAGTCAAAGTACATAATATCCATCTTGACTACCAAAAGTACATAAACTGAAAGACATAATCCCCAATACAAAATAGCCATAAATGAAAGAGAAGATGAACTTTACTTCAGCGATCCAAGTAATCTTCTAAAAGCAGAGAAACAACAGCCCAAGATCAAGCTCCACGGGTGCAAGTCCCAACTTGAGCACCTGGGGCGGGGGGAGGAAGAAAGAGGAGGAAACAAAGGGGGTCAGACATAAAGTCCGGCAAGTGCGATAATTTTAACAATATAATTAACAAAGTAACTAGGCTAAGGCATAAGTTGGAAAATAAGGAAATGACTTTGAACCATTGAATATGGCAGAGTAAATAAGGAAAAAAGATGAACAACGATATCGTTAAAGCGCACCTAACCCACTGTAAGATAATTACCAAGCTACACCAGCACTATAGGATAATTGCTATACTGCACCGCCACTAGTCACTCTAGAAATTTGATCCCTCTTGGCTAAATAGAACGATGATAGCTTCGTGTACTACTAGATGTACCCATTATCCTCCATGTTTGACTGTATATCTCTAGTTGCTATCATAGGTACCCAGCGTGTACCTATCCCCACTAGATGTACCCCTTCAATAAGTAATAATGGTAATTCCATGTACTCCTAGCTGACGTCATAGGTGCCTCCTGCTCCTATCTCCACTAGGTGTACCCCCTTAATAATTATTAATAATAGTGGTAGCTTTGTGTACCCCTAGCTGACTAAATAGGTGTCGTCCACTCCTATCTCCACTAGGTGTACCCACTACCCTACCCCATTCGATCGGCTCCCTAACTCGTGGATACCCATGCTGGTCCCACAGTGGGGTGTATCACTCTCCAAAGTGGCAACCCAATACTACCAGAGATGCACAGCTTATACCTACACGATGCAACAACGTCTTACCTACCAGCCTGGGTCCACAAACACATATGAACCCGTTGGACTTGCTTTGCCACCGCTAACCCGTTTTGGCCTCTTACAGTCAAGACCAGTATGCGTGTCCCGTCCTCGACTTGGGTCGAGCCCACAAAGATACGTATGGGTTACTGGTTGAAATGGGCCCCCATCACTTGACACAAGCTATCCACCTAAGCTTGGTCCCCTCTAGTACATCCCACTCAACCACTTCTTATTCATGTTTCAATTACATATTTCAATCTTGGTTAAGTGTTTCTAATCGTATTTCCAAATGCCACCCAAGGCACCCACTAAATTCCACATGCCACCCAAGGCACCCACTTAACCCCGCTCATGTCCACTACATGTTTATCTTGTTAAGTGTTTCTTAATTTATTAAGACCGTAACCTCATAAAGACCTCTCACATTAGACTGTCATTTGTGGCAGCTGGATTTGCCGGGCGGGTCCGGGCAGTCTTACACCACAAAAGAGCCTAGCCTCGTGTCTTTACAATTGTTACGTATTTAATTTATGCCTAAGACCTCTCACATTAGACTGGCATTTGTGGCAGCTGGATTTGCCGGGCTGGTCCGGGCAGTCTTACACCATAAAAGAGCCTAACCTCGTGTCTTAGACGATTAATTTCTCCTAATTAATCATTCTCCAAATTCGAATTACTTTCCCTATTCAAATTATCAATCAATTCCAAATTTAACGATGTCCATAATTGACTCAATTATGTCCATCCATTTATGGTATGCAAAATCATACCAATTTTCACCACAATTATATTTTATGTCTTTTAAGGCATTTATGCCAATTAAATCTTTTTAATATTATCCCCTTTACCCCCACGTTGTACGTTTGTTCGTTTAACCTAAAATATACGTTAGACTCGAATAGTCAAACTCATGGAATAAAGAGAAAACATCACAATGTACACATAATGAAAACATAGATCTAAACATAGGGATGAACTTGCATATGTGAATGATGTTCTACATCTAAAACTTGCATAGGCCAAAGTTTCAACTTGCATAAACAACATATGTCATGGATCCAAATCTAAAGGTGTGAACTTGCATAAATCATGTATGTCACAGATCTACATCTAAAGGTGTAAACTTGCATAGGCGATAACCCTAAACTTGCTTAACATGATTCATATCCCAAACTTATATATTTATATAAACTTGCATATATGATTTATGCATCATAACAATGGTGTAAACTTGCATCTAACATGTAAAATATCATGTAGAATTTAGCATATAACTCACACATGTCATAGCCTAACTTTTAATCAAATTTTCACGTAAACTAGATGTCATAACCATGTAAGCTCACATATAATTTTACCCAACTTGTATATGATTCATGTTAAAATAAAAATCTAAATTTGCATACATATGATTTATCATATGAATCAACATCACCAAACTAGCATATGAAACATGATGATTTGGTTATATATAAAATTACAACATAGAAGATAGCAACATAACTTTACATCATAAATGATAACATCACAACATAACGTCATAGAGATTTCAACACAATTCTACAACATAATTACAACATGTGATCAATAATTCACATCACATCCATACAATCCGCATCATAACTTAATCCAATTAAATTACTAATTATTTTATTAAAACTATCGAACTCATAACTCAAAGGCGGTCTTGAGTTCTGAATTCTGAAGTTGAATTATCTTTCCTTTGAAGAAGATTCGTTGTAAGGGTTGAATAAAACTGATTTGATTTGTTGTTCTTCCTCTCTAATTGGTGGCGGCTACTCTAGGGTTCAAGACGACAGCATGATGGCCATAGTTTTAGTTTTAATTCTGATTTAGGGTTTGAACCTATGGATCTTTTTATAGAGCTTTGAATTAATTTAAGCCGTCGGATCACCCTAGGATCCATCTAGGCCTTAGAAACCAAGAAATGATGTCAACAGACCAACCAGAAATCGCCACCTAAGCCCTAAAAAATAAAATTTCGTCACAGACCATTTACGGTCGACGGGACCAATTCCAAACCTCTTGAGTCGACCCTGGGGTCGACCCGAGACCCATAAAATAGGTCGGTTTGGTGATTTGCCTTCCCGCTTCCGCTGTTTTGATTTTTTTTCTTAAATTTTTGGTTGAATTTTATTTTATTTATATATATATATATATATATATCTATATATATTTCTATCTTCCTAATCAACCATTTTCACACTAAACTACTTTTTGAACTGCGTTCACACTAAGCCGCTTTTTAGTCATTCCCCTAAAACAAAAATATGGCGTTGGCAGGGATCGAACTCTGTACCTCTTGTATGCAAGTCACATGTTCCAACCAAATGAGCTACTCAATCTTTTCTTACAAACCTTAGAACAATGCTAAACATTTATTCTTTAATTTAGTTAATTCAATTATTCAAAAAATCCGGGGTGTTACAGAGACGATACAAGCGCAAAGGTAGGGGGATGCGCCGAGAATCTACCTGCTACTGGAGATGGCCCGATATGGTCGGAGTTCAAACCCCAAATATAGTCTGGTAAAGCATAAGCGAGTGGCACAACTCGAGCCCAATAGGTATCAAAATCTCCGGGCACTATAAAAGGCTCACCGTCCATCCAGCCTGCAGCCCTTATATCCGCAATATATGATGATCCTACATGTATATCCCTAAACATCTGATCCTATGGGAGTGGATCGGAAGGAATGCGCTCTAACCCCTATAGCTGTATCCAACATCGCTCCCCTAAACACTAAATGAAAGGGCTTGTAGGCACCTGGAAGCATACCCTACGCCTCTAATAACTAGAATGGAAAATGAGCGGGTGGTCCTACCGAGGAGCCATAAAATCTATGTACGTCTTCCATGGACGTCAAATAATGCCATCCCGCTCCCTCAAACCAATCTGCGTGCGTGCCTCCATAAGCTCGTTATGCACACCCTATGAAGAACGAGCGAGATGCATACAGGACCCCATTGTCGTAATCAAGGAAAGTATGTGTAAGGTGTAGTGATGGCCTCATCAATAAGTAGGGGTTGCATGTTCTCCATGTACTCGTAATACCAAAATAGGAGAATATACCAGAAACCGTACAGCTGCTTGCAACACTGTACAGTGTAGAGATCCAAAGCTACATAAAAATAGCCTAATATCACTGTACCCTAATCGAACGAATGCAGCTGCTCTATGTCTACAAGGCTAGCCAAAAAACCAAGCCTAATAGTCCCCCTGTTGTTGCTAAAAAAGGCGGAACCGAAAAGGTATAATAAAAAGGCCCTGGTAACGGGGGTGTGCATAGCAACAGTGGTCTGATGTGCAGTGATATAGGCATACATAGTAGGTAGGCTAATGACTCCTGAAGAAGAAGTATGAGGATTTAAACCCAGTAACTGCACTGAAAAGCTATCAAACTCCTCAAATGATACATCAAAGAGAATGGGGAGACGACCTGGACAACCAATCTTGATGCCCGTGAGGACGTAAAAATCCTAAGGAGTAAGCCCTAATTCAAAATAAATGAAGTGAAATGTGTGCGTAGTAGGCCACCATCGCTCACTAATATCCTCTACAATGCATCAGTCAACATGAGCAAATCTAGGTAAATCTAAAAAGGCGCCAAATGGTGAATCTAGTAGTCTAACTACTATAGGGTGGGGTAACTGCTGAAAAAGTATCGTACAACGTGACCAACTACCTCGCATTGCAATATGTCGAACCTAAACATACATAAATTTGTTGTAAACATATAATATTAAACAACATTCGTGAATAGTAAAAAGGTTGTACGTAACAAAGTTATAAAATTATACCTGAGGCGTCGCAACAGCAACAGACACTCGGTGTGTAAATGTCACAGGCAGATCGTGTAATACTCTAAGGCTCTCAGCAGTCATGGTGGCATCTGGTGGGGCATGTACAGGTCCGACAGTAGGATCTGTCGGAGGATGACTGACTCATCTACCAGACTTAACTTTACGTGGCGGCATTTCGTCGTAGAAATTAATTAAAAAAAATTAAAAAAGAGGGAAATTAAATTTTTAGAAATGGAAAAATGGGCATTTCCGCCTGATATAGGTGGAAATGTTCAAGCGCTTGTTGAACAACCGCGTAGACTCTACGCGGATGTTCAACAAGCACGCGCTTTTTTTCTTGTGGAGCCGGTTTTAAAAAAGGCCACACGCTTGTTGAACAAACGCGCAGTTACTCGCGTTTGTTCAACAAACACGTGGACTTAAAACTGTTGCGGTTCCCCAATTTTCGCAGTGTGGATAATCAAAAATCCACACTCTGGAACAGTTGGAGTTGCTCGAATCATGCACAAACTTCCGTAGAAACAACACATGTAACACATTATGTACACTCGGTATGTTCTCGGGTAACTCCAATCTGTATGCGAGCTTTCTAATTCACTTGATTATCGGAAACAGTCCAACGAACGTTGGAGCTAACTTTCCTTTACTTCCGAATCTAACCATATGCTTCAACGACGAATTCTTCACAAAATCGATATCGTCTTTGTTGAATTCCAAGTCCTTACGATGCTTATCGGTCTGACTCTTCTGTGCCTTTATTCGTTGTCGAATGATCTCGATGCAATCTGAGGTCTCTCTTATCATCTCTGGCCCAAGTATCAACTTATCTCTAGTTTCTAAGCAATAAGGTGGAGAATTACATGGTCTACCATACAATGCCTCGTATGGTGCCATCCTAATGCTTGATTGTAGCTATTATTATATGAAAACTCAACTAGATGTAGATGGTCTTCCCATGATCCCCCAAAATCCAACACACAAGCTCTCAGGAGATCTTCTAAAACTCGGTTAGCCCTCTCGATTTGACCATCTGTTTGGGGATGATAGGCCGTACTCAAACACAACTCAGTTCCCTAAGCTTCATGCAAACTCTTCCAAAATTCACTTGTGAACAATGGATCTCGGTCACTTACTATGCTCTTCGGGATACCATGGAATCGAACTATCCATTTCACATAAACTTCAGCCAATTTCGATGTTGTCCTAGTCAATCTGACAGGAATAAATCTTGTACTTTTGGTCAAACGATCCAAGAAGACCCAAACTCCTTTGTTTCCTGCCCTCATTCTAGGTAATCCATCGATACTTACTCCCATTTTACAAGTAGGAACTTATAATGGTTGGAGCAACCAACTCGTCTTCTTCTGTTCCGCTTTCACCACCTGACATTTAAGAGTAGGTCTTATCGATAGGTTGCCAACATTTAAGGCTCCAACTCACATCATGGCCTGAGGTCGAACCTTGCCAAATAGACAAGACTCTTCCATTCCGAAAACGTCATTCCCAAACTTGCGTGGCTTCGACTCAACGCATTTGCCACTGTGTTACCTTTGCCGGGAGTATAGGCTATACCAAAATCATATGATGCCAAAAACTATAGCCATCGTTGCTGCCGAAGATTCAAATCCTTTCGGAAGAAATACTTCAATGACTTATGATCCGTAAACAACTCAAATCAAACTCCCAACGGATAATGTCTCCACAATTTCATAGAAAACACGATTGCTCCCAACTCCATACCATGAGTTGGATAATTCCTTTCATGCGGCTTTAGCTGTCGACTCGCATAGGCCACAACCTTATCCTTCTGCATCAATACTCCTCCAAGCTCAGTACCACATGCATTAGTATACACAATCATCTCTTCATTCCCACTTATAATGTTCAAAACATGAGCATTCATCCGCCTCTCCTTCAGGATTCCGAAAGCTTGCTTACACTTTACATCCCATGTGAACACTTGGTTCTTCTTCATCAATCCTGTTAATGGAGCGGCTGTCTTCAAGAAATCCTTGACAAACCGTCGGTAATAGCCTGCCTACCCAAGGAAACTTCGAATATCTATTGCATTCTTAGGTCGATACCAGTCCTGGGTCGCTTCCACCTTAGCGGGGTCAATCATTATACCATATCCAGAAACAACATGCCCTGAGAACCTCACTTCACCCTTCCAGAAGTGGCACTTCGAAAACTTAGCTCTCAACTGATGCTTTCGCAAAATTTCCAAAACAACTCTTAAGTGCGTCTTGTGCTCTTCCTCATTCTGAGAATAAATCAGAATATCATCCATGATCACAAGCACTAACTTGTTCAACTGATCTCTGAAAACTCTATTCATAAGATCCACAAAGTACGCTAGCGCGTTACTTAACCCGAATGGCATCACCAACCATTCAAAGAAAACGGATGGTGTCCTAAAAGCGGTCTTCGACACACTATCCTTCGCCACTCTCAACTGATGAAATCCCGTTGCCAAATCCGTTTAAGAAAACACTTTGGCCTCGCGAAGCTGATCGAACAAGTCATCAATCCTCAACAACGGATATTTGTTCTTCTTGGTCATCTTTTTTAGGTCACGATAATCAACACACATTCTCGAGAAGCCATCAGCCTTAGTTGTAAACATAACTGGCGCACCCCATTCGGATACACACCTCCGAATGAATCATTTTCCCAAAATGTCACAAACTTGCAACTCTAACTCTCGTTGTTCCTTTGGTCCCATCCGACGAATAGGCATAACGATTGGTCTAGCACCTTCGACCAAATCGATCCTAAACTCGATCTCATGATGTGGCGGCAACCTTTTGATCTCGCCAAGATATCTCCAAACTCATTTGCAATCAGCACTGATGACAAGTCTTCCTATCGAATCACAAGCAAATTAAAATAGCTTACGAAGAAACAGTCTTCGGGCTTACATCTAATTAACATCTCTCGCCCTTACACATCCCCGACTCTCACCTCTAGCTTCCTGCAATTCACTCTTGTTGCATACTTCTTGAGCCAATCCAGGCCTAAGATGATCCCAAACCCAGCGAAGTTAAGAACAAAGTAATCACACATAAAAGAGCAACCATGACTCGAAAATACTAGACCATGACACAACATGCACAAACTAGACGAACCCCAACTGGATTAGTCACGATCAATGGTCTATCACAAATCTCAGGTTCTAAACCCAAGCGGCACACAACCTCATTACAGACGTGATACTCTAGTATTGAATAAAACACGAACTAAAACACCATTAACTGAAAGAGTACCTTGAACGAGGACACCCTTTCCCTTTTCCTCTGTAGCAGAAGCTCTTAAAGAAGATGGCACGACTTACAAAGCATATGCTTTCACGACCTCCTTACCCATAGCCTATTCTGGACAATCTTTCTTCTCATGCCCAAGCTTTCCACACTTGAAGCACTTCTTCTCAGCTTTGGGATTCTTGCATTCATTCGAGTAATGACCCTTCTGTTGGCAGTTAGAGCAAACTACCTCACCCTTAGGCTTCTTCTGACCATCCTTTCCTTTCTGCTATTGCTGCTACCTCTTCTTATTATTACCACCTTGTTGTGGTTTTTGAACTTCCTTGGCTGCAGCAAAAACATTTGCTTCTTTAGGAAAAAAATCTTTCATAGCGAACAAGTTTTTCCACAAGCTTCTCAAATGATTCATCATAATGTTCCACCAACGGTCTTCTTATGTAGGCGTACAGACCCATAACAAACTTCTCATTCTTCTGATAGGGTGTATCAATGTATGAACGAAAATATTTGGACAAGGCCTCAAATTCAGAAACATAATCAAGCACAGAACGACCATTCTGTTTCAGCTCTACGAACTTCTTAAACAAAAAAGACTTCTAAGCAGTGGAGATAAAATTCACCTCGAATTTAACGTGGAACCGCTCCCAAGTTATTTCCTCTTCTGGAGTCTCAAGTTTAATTGAATTCCACCATTCCATGGCCCTGCCCTGTAACTGCCTGGACGCAAGCTTTCTCTTAGTTGCATCATCCAATCCCAAGTCTCCAAATATATGGATATAAAAATCCATCCACCTCTGAACCTCTTTGGACGGTTCCGTTCCTTGGAATGGCTTTCCTTCTAGAGATGTATAATATTTGCACAGCTTCGCAAAATCCACAACCCTAGGCAAGTGAACACCTACATCTACCGTGGTATCCACTTGAGTGGGTGCCCTTCGCGTGAACGCTTCTATCATGGCCTCAAACATGGATGGGTAGTCTGGTGTACTGCCATTACCCCCTCCAGGCATAGCCCCCCTAGCAGTATGTCTTGGGAACGTCGACCCATTCTTAATATGCAAATTAGAATAATTATCAACTTACAAGAAAAGCTGCTAAAGAAGTACAAACTGTACTATACTATATACACTATATAGTATACATTCAACTAAAATATACAAATACATCTCTCATACGTAATTACGTTTTCGAACTTTGGCTAAAATCGTTAACCAGAGCTCTGATACCAAATGTGATGACCTCCCACAACCTTTGCACTAAACAAGAGGAATAGTGTGATGAAGGGTGTGCCAGGCAGCGATGGACGATCATCAAGGTATGATAACACAAATGTTACCTGTCGTAGAACTCACAACGCAAGGATAAAATATAATAGAACATATACAACATGTAATAATAGTGAAGCATCATAGAAAAAACTTTTGAAACTTTCATAACATAGTAAAATATTTTCCATACATCATAGGAATTAACAAGGTATGTACATAAAGCCTCACTACAACACTCATATAGAAACTCAAATAACAGAAACAGTGAATACTAGATAGTAAAAAAAAACTGGTACATAAGCCTCCAACTTGCCTCCGAACTGCAACATCGTCCTCACTAAGCTATCACCTGCCACATAGTCTGCCCATCCACAATCGGATGAACATCTCAAGGTACTAAGAGGGAAACATAAAACCTTGAGTAAAACAACAGTCTTATGAGCAATAAAACAGCTAATAAACATTTGCAATAAAATATATGAGAATGGATAGATAATCATACTAATCCACCCACAACTCAAGAGAAGAACTCAACCCTATCTTCCCTCACATGGATAGTGATAGCCTTTACAATAACATTTCAACCATACATCCATGGAAAACAAAACACCCGTTCAATCATGGTAAAGCACTCATGACATCTAAATTATATATCTTATGTAAACCATCGTAATTGAACTCAACATCCATCAAGCACAAGCCCCAGAGGCCTAAACCAATATCAGACGAGCACCCAAGGAACATTTCTTCGACGTTGGAAAATCTACATGAGACGGTTCAAACAAAGCAACCAATCATCCATGACTGACTTTGGCTATCACCGCCAATCCCTCTTTAAAACCATCGTTAATCGTATGACTATCGACCTTGCCATATGTCGAGGGTTAATGTAACCCCAGTTCTAGCATAAACTCCGTACGCCTTCCAACGATACGTATGTTTGTCCAACCTTGACAACAAGGCCTTTCAACGGTACACAAGGTACTCGGCCGACAACCTTCCAGTTTTTTGGGTGTCCCCATTGTACCCCTGCTTTGAGCCTGCTAGAACTTATGACAACGATAATCTCTCAACCTTCACATCTCTAGTCATCCAGCCTGACGGCTTTTCTTATCTCAAGCAACCAATTGTTAGGGAACGCAGAATGCCGATCTTAAGGAAAGACAAACACTAGAGGGAGGTGAATAGTGTTTTAAAGGAATTCAAAAAAATCTAAAACTTATATGATCTACTATATGAATCACAAACAACAGAGATGATCACAAGCACAGAATCAAACACAAATACAGAAGTAAACAAAAATAAAATGCAGAAAAGGAAAGAACACACCGGATTTTATACTGGTTCATATTGCTCCTACGTCCTATCCCAAGCAATATAGGATTGCCAGAGTTTTATTACTAGATCAAAATCTCAGTAACTCCTTGATTTCACGTCTACAAGGTTAATACTGTTTTCACCACCCTTGATTTCCCGGCTACAAGGTTAACACCGTTTCTTTTCCTTTATTTCACGGCTACAAGGAACACACCATTTCCCAAAAAATCCCAAATGATTACAACAGCCCAATAACTCTTCAATAGCACTTCGATTCAAAGAGTAATGAGTAGATGGTGAGAAGAGGAGAAGTTTTATGAATTTAGAATAGAAATCGGCAGAGTAGAAGTGTAGAAATCATAAAAACATGAAATAATAATGAGGAATGAAAATGGAGAAGAAGAATGGTTAAAAAATTCAAAATTAACCTCTATTTATAAGATTTGAAAGGTTGCAATGCTTCTGGAACATTACAAATGGTGAAAAGGCATTTCCTTTCAAAACTGAAAATAGGAAAGTTGTATGTCGACATCCTCTTCTATGTATTTCAACATATGTGTTTTGAAAATTTGAAAATTTGAATATTTTCAAGCATTTTACTATATGTACAATTTTGGAAATTCTTGAATTAAAACATAATGATATAAATAAGTATTATAAAGTAGAAATCATATGAAATCGTAAATATAAATTAAATCAACATATTTATAAAATTATAAAGTTAAAACTATATAAATATAAAAGTATATAACTATAAATATATAAAAAAAACTAATAAACTTTAAAACTTAAGTTTGAAATAAAAAGTAAGATAGAAAACTAATGAAAATTAGAATTAGAATTTTGAAAACAGAATATGAAATTTGAAAATCAGAATTTGAAAAACAGAAATTGAATTTGACCTGGAGTGCTATTCAGAGTCTTACTTATAAACTAGACTTTATTACTACATTTATCTTGAATTCTTGAACTCTTGATTTCTTGATTACTCATGAGTCATGAATCTTCTCTGAATTCTGAATCTCTAAAACTGTACATCCTTCAGTATTAGTTCCCGTATACAAATCCTAAATATATGTATATATATATATTATAGATAGAGATGTTAGTAAATATTTTATAATCAATTAATACTGAAATAAGGTTGTTGTCATCAAAACTCCATTCACCAACATAGAACTCCATATGCTTACAACAATGGATTAAAACTGTAATAAGCTAAATTAAAGTGTTTTAGCTGAGGAAAAAAAGATGATTGAAATTCTAGAAGACATGGTAATATCCGTTAAAAAGAGTAATGTAGCACAGCCTACCCTGCACTAGAAAAAAATTAAAGCATGGCCAACAAATTCTTTGCAACTTTGAAATAATAGATCAATTTCACACTCTCCACACCTACTATCACTTTTACATCTAGTCTAGAAATAGCATCCTCACTCATCTAATGTGTATAGCATATTCAATTCAAACTAAATTCCTAATATTTTCGTAAGAAAGCATAAATGGGTTCAGCCACATGGAAACGGAGAAGTTTGGCATAATTTCGTCAGCCTAAGCTACTTAGTTATTCAAAGCTGCAATGATCAACTGGCATAATTTCGGCCCTAAACTTTTACCAAACATTATGTCCAGTGCAACCTTTATTCAAGGAAACGGAGAAGCTGGCAGGATTAAGCAACTTAACTTTACCTCAAGTGCTCTTTTATTGCCTTACCAGCACTTGATTAGTACATATTTGGACAATATACATATATGTATAGTTAATTATTTGGTGATGTTGCCAAATTATTGTATCTGAAATGTATATATGAAATGTGCAGCCATGCCTATGCCCTATGCTAAAGAGAGACTTGGTTTCATAGCCATTCCGCTTCCTTACTTGCGTCTGCTAATACAATCAATTCTGATAACATAGTTGAATCAGATGTACAAGTTTGTTTCTTGGAAGCCCAAGACACAGCAGTGCCTCCTAATGTAAATATCCAACCAGTCGTAGACTTGGATTTGGATTCTACATTGTTCCAGGTTGCATCACTATATCCTTCTATTACAGCAGGATATCCTTTATAAGATAAACCGTAGCTTATGGCTTCCTTCAAATAAGCTAAGACTCTGGAAATGGCTTTCCAGTGTTCGAAACCTGGATTACCCGTAAATCGACACAATACACTTATGGCATGCGCGATATCAGGTCTAGTGCAATGCATAGCATACGTAAGACTCCTAATGATATTGGAATATTCTAATTGAGAAATAGTACGTCTAGTGTTCTTTTCTAATTTTATACTTTGGATCTAAAGGATTTGTTGTTGGTTTGTCATTATAGTGATCATACTTCTTTAGGAACTTCTCAATGTAATGAGATTGAGTTAGTAATAACTCTCCCATATCTTTCATATCAAATTTATAAGATAGGAACTTCTTAGTTTCATTCACATAGGATATATTGGAACCAAATATCAGCATGTCAACAATGCATAAACATATTATGACATAACCAGTGTTATCTGATTTGCTATAGATACATTTATGTGCATCATTAACAATGAATCCAAATGACAGTGCAACTTAACCAAACTTCTCATGCCATTGCATGGGAGCTTGCTTCAGGCCATAAAGAGATTTAACTAATTTGCAAACTTTCTTTTCTTGGCCTGGGGTTATGAAACCTTCAGGTTGTTCCATGTATATCTCTTCTTCTAAATCTCCATTTAGAAAAGCTGTCTTCACATCCATTTATGTATGACCAAGTTATGAAGTGATGCAAGTGCTATTAAACAATGTATCGAAGATATGCGAGCCACCGAAGCATATGTATCAAAATAATCAACTCCTTGTCTTTGTTTATAACCCTTAGCAACTAATCTGGCTTTAAATTTATAAATGAATCCATTTGTGTTCAACTTTTTCTTGAATATCCATTTACATCCTATTGTTTTAGCACCAGGAGGTAAATCGCTTAAAACCCAACTTTGGTTTAACATTATGGAATTCATTTCATCATTGATAGCCTCTTTCCAGAAATTAGAATCTCTAGAACTCATAGCCTCAGAATAATTTTTGGGATCATCATTGACATTCATTTCATATCTTGTTACATTAAGGACTTCGTCCTTATTGCCTTCTACGAGATATGTTATGAAGTAAGGACCACAGCCCTTCTCTATTCTCTCTCTTTTACTTCTCCTGTGTTCAGTAATATCATCTGGTACTGAAACTTCCTTGCTGTTTTGAGCAGGAGCATATTCATCGTCATTTGTATCATTAGTCTCAGTTGGTTCTGGACTAGACGATCTTAATGGATTCTCAATAGTTTGATTTTAAAAAAATTATACATCTACAGACTCTATGACTTCTAAGGTATCAAGAATCATAAATCTATAAGTTATACTATTAAGAGAATATCCTATGAAAACACACTTAAAAGCTTTATTACCTAACTTTGGTCGTTTAGGGTCTGGTTTTCTAACATATGCTAAGCAACCCCAAACTTTAAGTCTAGTAAGATTAGGTTTTCTATTAAACCATAATTTATACGGGGAAATATTACTCTTTTTAAGTGGTACTCTATGTAAAATGTAACATGCAGATAACATAGAATCACTCCATAAATTGTAAGGTAAATTAGAACTTATGATCATGGCGTCAACCATCTCAACTAAAGTTCTTTTTTTCCTTTCAGTAACACCATTTTGTTGTGGCGTATAAGGGGCGGTATATTGGTGAACAATACCATTTTGTTTGCAATACAAAGTAAACTCATTTGAATAATATTCACCACCACGATCTTAATGTAACACTTTAATTTTAATTCCTAATTGTGTTTCGACTTCTGCTTTGTAAATTTTGAATTTATCAAAGGCTTCATCTTTAGATTTCATTAGATATACATAAGCATATCTAGAATAGTCATCAATAAATGTTATATAGTATTGGTTACCACCATAGGTGATATGACTCTTTAAGTCACCCACATCACTATATACTAAATCAAGCAAACTAGTTTTCCTTTCTATAGATTTGAAGGATTTCCGATGTATCTTTGCTTGAACACATATTTCACATTTAGAAGTAGATTCGAAATCACAATTAGAAATTAATCCTAATTTATGCATATTTCTAAGTGACTAATAATTAACATGTCCTAATCTACTATGCCATAAATTAACAAAATCAACAATATAAGCAAAAGATTTCTTCATTAAATTCAACTTAATCATGTCGTTACAAGAATATCCCTGTCCAGTAAATTTGTTGTTCTTGGACAACACTAACTTATCAGACTCATACACCATCTTGAATCCTCCTTTGTTAAAAAGGTATCCAGAAATCAAATTCTTACACATATCAGGTACATAAAATACATTGACTAAAGTAAGAACTTTCCCAGAAGTGAATGTCAATTCAGTGGTGCCTTTTCCCAGAACTTTGCTTGCAACTTTGTTTACACCAGTTACTTCGCTGGATTCCCCATTATTCTCATCGTAAGTTTGGAACAAATTTCGGTCTTTGCAAATATGAATAGTTGCTCCAGTATCGAGCCACCAATCATTATCAATGCCACTAACGGAGTTCGCCTCTTTTATGGTAGCCACAATCTTTTCTTCGACCACATATACTTTTTGTTGTTTCTTTCGAAGACGACAGTCTCGGGCATAGTGGTCGGGTTTGTGACAATAGTAACAGTCACCCTTCTTCTTGTTCTTGGAATTATTACCTTTCTTTTTAAACTGCATCTCATTCTTAGGCTTCAACTTATCATTAATTTCAACATTATTTGCCTTAGATTGAGACTCAGTTTGCGGATTATCATCTAGTTCGCGTTTACGAGAATCCTCTTCAGTACGAAGATGACGCTGTAAACCACCCAAATCATAATACGTTTATGCATGTTTTAATTTTTTCTTATAATCATTTCAAGAATTTGGGAGTCTCGAAATAATAACTCCAATAACAAACGATTCAAGGAGATCAATATCGGCATCCTTAAGTTGATTTACCAACAGTCGGATTTCACCTACTTGTCCAATTATGGACTTGTTGGTGACCATTTTGAAATCCATAAAATTGCATATAAGAAATTTTTTATTACTTGCCTCAAAGATCAAATATTTGCTTTCTAGCGCTGTCCAGAGTGCCTTCGCGGTGTCCAAGGTCCTGTGAGCATTGTATATCGGAGTAGACAGTGCATTCAGAATGTGGCCTCTGCATAGAAAATCTTCCTCTTTGCGCTTTGCCCTTTTAGCTTTTAGTTCTGCACTATCCTTATCAGTTTCCTCCGGTATTTTCTCCAATCCATCTTTGAGAATATGAAATAATTTGACCGTGATCAGGAAGAATTTCATGGTCTCTTGCTAACGAGTGAAGTTCTCTCCATAAAATCGCTCTAATTTCATCAAATGTTGATTCATCACTTGCAATGCGTTCAAACATTCCATGGCTGAAAATATTGTTTGAAAATTTGTTGGGGATTTCATGGTTTGAGGCGGTAATGGAGTAGAATTATTGTCATACTTCTGACTTCAAGGATTTACGGAGCTAATTCTTTCAAACAATAGTTCAACCCACTAGGTACAAACGGGTTAACGAACTATTAACTTCAGGATTCAATGAAGCCTTGAAACAACGTAATCAGATTCAAAATTTGTATGATTTTGATCTGACCAAGAACACTC
Source organism: Allium sativum (assembly GCA_030737875.1). NCBI lineage: Eukaryota > Viridiplantae > Streptophyta > Magnoliopsida > Asparagales > Amaryllidaceae > Allium > Allium sativum. The sequence goes on along the minus strand of CM060925.1, from coordinate 307,013,897 downwards.
TTAAATTTGGTTTCTAATGATGCAAGTAGAGAACAAGAACGAAGAGAGGAAAAAGAGAATAAATCTGCAACACTTTCTGGATTTTGCAACACCTCTAAGGCGTTACAGGAATGGCAGTGTTAAAAATGCTTTAATGGTGTTGTGGATCAATGGAGGAAGAAGAAGACGAAAAAAAAATTAGTACTTTGCAACAGTTCTGGGCGTGGGTACTTATAGACAGCGAAGCGTGATGTCTATTTTCAACAGTCATATCTGTTGCTATTCGTAAAAGTGCCGTGCCCATTCATTTAAAGCCATGTCTCTTCGTATGCAACGTTCTGAAAGCGTTGCGATTCAAATGCGGGCGTCAATCGGTCGATTGCTTGATTTTCATCGGTTGACCGTTCTTAACCAGAATCTAAAACGGTTGACCGGTTGAAATTTAACCTGGCGACTAGTTGGTTTCCGCGGCCCAATGGATCACGAGACCCCAAGAACCCCAAGGCCCATCTTTTAACATTTTAAATATTATTATCTATGCCAAGTTCATGCCCAAGGCCCATTGCCTTATAGTTCCTTCTGTTCTTTCTTTTGATATCATATATCAAGCTTTTACCTATATAGAGACAAACTCCTCTATATTCTACAATGTGGGACTAAACCCTACACCTTATCTTCTTCCATTCCTGCTTCCCTCTTCAAAAAACAAACACATAACTCAAAACTAATTTTGAAAATTTACTACAGAGTTGCTTGTCGACAAGCACTTGCATCGTTCCAGCTGAGATATCCAAATTGGCTTTCACAAAAGCCATGATTTTGGATACAAGAAATCCAGAGATGGTTTGCTTGTGGTTGGAATTAATCGTAGGGTTGGCATAGTTATGTTCGTGAGGCAGCTTCACTACAACAGATTTATCTTATAATAGCACGTAAAAAACGCTATAATAGGTTAGCAAATCATTAGTGACGACGCTATATAACAACATGTAATAATAGCCCTGTTATATCTTATAGCTCAAATCTAAACGCTATAGTATTATACATTTTATAGCGCACGTTCGCCAACATGAAATATTTTACATAGCGTTCAGACCTTGCAATTATATTTGCTTACTAAAATCTCATCTTATTTTTTATAGCATTATCAATAATTTCATAGCACATATTCATTGCTATGAAAAATGTTTTCCATTTTTGTTTTTAAAGAAATCCGCTATTGTTGAATTCCCCACTGATATATAGCGTTCAGACTTTATTATGTTAAATACTCGCTTTTTTTTATAGCATTGTCACTGTTTTCATAGCTCATATTCAATGATATGAAAAGTTTTCCACACGGTTTATATTTCATACAACATTTCATATTTTGATTCCATAAGAGGAGTTTTCCGCTATGAATATTTGTAGTATATATAGCGTTTTCAATATTTCCATAGCACACATTCAATGATATAAAAAGGTTTTCCACACTTTAACTTTTTACATAGCATTTTACCTTTTATTTCCACAAATTCAATTTTCCACTATTAATATTTTTAATATATAGCACATATTTTAGCTGTGATCTTTATATAGCAAATCTCTTATTTACTTTGTGCATAGTTCAAACAATTAATCAGTAAATTCACAAGACAAAACTATCAATAGCAAAAAACTAATACCAAAAGCATATTTGATTTCAATTACAAAGACATAAGTAATAAATCTACTAATAAATATGGAAAAAAGTCAACAGCTGTTCAAACATCGTTTCAAAACAAGATTACATGAAAAATCACTTAGTCTTCAGCTTGTAAGCTCGTCCAACTTTCAGAAACTGAAATTCATAAGTACACGCTACAATCTTATAACAAAAAAAGAAGCAGCAAGAAACACAATTAAAATGCAAAAATGAAACTATGTTAGATGCCATCTCAAATAGTTCATAACAAACAGAAATGTTTTTGTCTTTAGAACCGTTTTTCGGTTTGATTAGTATATACATGTTTTAATTATTATGGAGGGTATACGCATGTCAAATGAACAGTGCACTAATTGCTTCCGTTCACTCAACAATTAAAATAACTTGTACATGAATATGGCCAGACTAAAATTTGACTTAAATTTGAATGTGAACTATAATCTGGATGTGAATTATACATACTTATAATCTGAATGTGAATTAGTGTGAATTTTGAAGTCTCTAACCGTTTCACAAACTTGAGATATAGTTAAAAGTTAATCATTATAGCTTACATTGACATGGTAAAGTGAACCACAGTAGCCTATCATAAATCTAGAACAAACTTAATATATAATCCTTATATGAATTAGATAAAAGCGACAAACGATGTAAATTAATTAGGACATGACAAATTTATTGATATGCACACGATGACTTTTCAACTTGGTTATTCTGCTTTTCTTACCATAGGTATAACTTATATATGATGAGCGAACTAGTAATGCTTCTGTTAAATCAGGCCCAAATTGTTTTTTTTCCATATGTTGGTTTCTGTTTTTCAAGGAGGCTTCATTTTGGATATGTTGGTACATTATACTGCAGGATTAAGAATGATAGCTGTTACGTTTGCCTTAAATATCACATTGCGACTTGGTCAGTTCTTTGGATGCCGATATCAAGAATACACCTGAAATATCTTGCAACCAATAAGGTTTAGAAAGCTAAATTACCGCTATGTATGACAGTGTAATAGGAAAGTATAGGAAATTCAAACTAATAACATCACTTTGCACCGTTGCATCCAAAATTCAATCACAAACCAATTACAACCAAATCCAATAATCAACATCTCCATTGTAACAAGTCCACAACATCATGTGTGCTCATCTGTGAGAACAACCTGAACAAATTTTGTTTATAATTTGAATATACATTTCATCTTTATTGGTAGTAGACAAAAGCTAAACCAGCAGGAGCTTGTTATTTTCATAATTTTGTTTATAATTTGTATTAATCCCAACATGTTATGTTCAGGTAATTTGTAAGACATTTCCAAGCCAAAGCCAAGTGTGTATCCTTGGGACAATACTAGATATACTCATTATCCTTGTGATAGTACCATATTTCTTTCGGAAAAGAGAGGTCTATTACCATGTGCCTATTGCAAAAATTGCCATAAGTTTTTATTAGTTTTCTAATGTAAAAAAATAAAAAATAAGTTCATAGAATAACAGTTAAAAAGGAAAAATCACAGTAAAAGCAACATACTTACCTCAGACTTACACGTTAAAGACATGAAAGCAGGTTTAGAGCCATGCATATTATCATCAATTAGAGGCTTTAAATTTGTAAACGTCGACTTCTCTCCACCAACCTGTTATGTAGTTTAACAAACATTTCAAAAGCATCACTGTTACATAAACCAATACAGGTGGTAAATAAACATTTTTTACCTAAGAATTTGTCATATATGGTTTATAATTGATAAAACACACACAGTAAATTATATTTCAACCACCCAGTTTATTGAGTTAAACCTAGGATATGATAAAGTTGCCTTTCCACATTTTTTTGGTTTGTTTTTCGCTCAAAGATTTACAGCTTCTTTCAAATTTGGGTTGAAATATCAAACTCCAACATCAAAATTCTCAAATACAATATAAGTTACAGGAATTTGGTAAAGGGAACAAAATGGAAAATTAACAATAATAGCTAACTTCTTTTGGAGTCTGTTATCGGCAATCCAATTTCGGATACAAGGGGTATCTCTTTTTTCTTTTTTACTATGTTAGTAGCCATAGAAAATGAAGACTGTAATATCATTCTTGAATAAATAGTGAATAAAATTGGAATAGCGCTTACTATTTTAGACAGGTGGAAGCCTCTTGGTCTTCTTGTAGTATCGTGCAAGGCTGTGCATCCTGCTTTCCACAAGAATGAGTCTGAACTAAGAATCCTTGTCCTTCCGGTTCTTGTCCAAGTGCTTCCTAATAGCAATTAATTTTTTTAATCAAATGGTACATATCTTCAGGAATCTCAGAGGCAAGTCCTTTGAAATATCGTACAGTAGTTTAATGTGTCCATGCATAAAGAGCACAAGACGCAAAACAAAACACATAATCAAACAAAAAAAATTAACCACTGGATTTTATTGTGCTTAACAAGAAGGGTTAAATTCAAAGAAAGATTTAATGTTTCAGATACGATATGTCATATATTGTGCCACCAATTTGTATTCAAGTAGAATTTCTGATGATTATATGTGTATTTGGGTGTGCGTAGACACATATATACAAGTCATTAATTTCTTATTCAACATCTATGAATCATTAAACAAAGAATACACCAAACATGCCAATTTATAATCATAAGACCACTAATTTTCAGCTTCGAAATTTATTCGACTTTCTAAATTCATCCATAACTAATATCAGGCAATGTGCATACATCATGTCTTCTTATTAAGTATGGGGTTCAAAAATAAGAAAAGAAAGATTGTTTTTCTAATAACTTCAGGCAACGAATCCACGTATCAAATAATTATTAATTGCATCTTTGACTTCCACCGCAATTATCTATTTACTCATTAAGATACCAATAGCACTTGTATTTAAAATGCGAATATTAAGTTCAATAATTGATAATGATAATTCAACTGTCAAAATGTTCAATAATTGAACCAAAGAAAACATTATGAAATGGATTTCTCGCTTGACAAGCACCTTTCGTAGTGCCTTTATAAATCTAAAGGGGCTATAAGGGCAACGACCACCAACAAAATCGAAACTGTGAATAATGGGTTCTAACACACCTACTTCATACATCCAAGAACCAATTTCAGTTAAAATGCAATTTTGTGTAGACCTATCCCTTTCTTCTTAGAAAAACTTATACAGTCAAAATCACGAAGAGATAGCCAAACCTTATAATTAAATGCATAATCTATCCAATGTCCCTATAATTTTTCCCGTTAGAAATAAAAGTTATGGCCATACCAAAAAAAAAAAAAAACAATTGCATCTAACTCCCCTTCTGTTAACTAATTCTATATTATTGATTCTAGTACTAATATAACTGATTTACGTCGCTGGATTGATCACAATAAAAATTCTATATCTATGATAGCAGGAAACATATATAGGTATTACCTTTAACTGAAACTAGAAAGTACATGATAAATTCAAGATAATAAACAGAGCAAACTCAGTGAACTTTTAAACGTTGAATTATTTTTCAATACCATATTCTACAAGAAGAAAGGAAGCTCAAATGCAACACAATATTTGTTATAACCATGTCATATATGAAGTGTCAAAATACTCCCTGAAGTATAACCATGTCATATATTAGGCATAATATGGCAGATACACAGTGTGCTAGAGTCAGCGTACTCGACGTAACCAACATCTATGAAGTATTCACAAAATACGAAATGGTACATTTGATAATGGTGATTATAACAACTGCGAGATGTTACATTCTAAACCGCGATTTGGAAGGAATGAAGCCCTTCTGATACAGGAATCAATATGAATTGTAGATAGTGTAGAACGTACACACACACACACAAAAATGAGTAGACAAAACTGGCTTTATATCCAAGATTCTTATCCATCTTGTGAAGTGGATAGTAACCTCGGAACTCTCTTTTAGTTGAAATACTCTTTCCCTTTTTTTATGATCATCATATAATTGAAACAGTTCAATATATGTCTTGTTCGTTTGTTCAATGTTGAGATAAGCACTGTAAACCCTTCCCCTTTTTTATTTCACACAATTCATGCATAACAAGAATGTGTATTCTTATCTAAATTGAAGAAAATATATTTTAGTGCTCATGATAAACATAGCTATTGCAATTGAAATAAACATCCTTGTTTTTGGTACTAGGATGTGGAAAACGTATACATGCTTACAAAGTAGCAGTGTCTTGTTTATGTTGTCATTGCAATAAACATCCCCTACCTATACCCACACATTTTTGCATAGTTTCGTCTACTAATATGCTTCCATATCCGTGTCATCTTCTATGCAAAAAAAAAGTAGGATAGATGGAAAACAAATAATCAGATAACTGATAAATTTAACGTTTTGTTTACATTACAAAAATGTGAGGATTCCTTGCAAATTATCCATATAACTAAGCACCAATTATTCAAAAGAAAATATAATGGTATGATACCGTCTGTTCAAGCATGAGTATTGCATCTTGATTGAAAATGTGTTGCATCCTGAGATCCATTCCCACTGCTCGCATTGTGTCCCATAAGAAGTTGTAGATACCCGGAGAGTTCTCGTTATAAGGTTGATCAAGCAAACTACGAAGATAGTCTATGGCCATCCGTAAAAATGGCAGAGGTCTTATCAAGTATGCATCTCTTTCAGTAGTCCTAGTATACTGTATCAATCAGTAGAAGTCATCAATTCAGTGAAAAAATAATTCAATCAATGAACATACAAGGAAAACATGTTTATTAACCTTTTTTGCAGTAATAAATATTGATGTTTGGTTCCTTTCCCCATTTAGTCATTCAAACTTAATGAGGTTTCCTTTTCTCTTGTGCTCATCAAGTTTGGATTCTGTTTAAACTGGGCAGGGAACATTAAAAATATCGGTTTAACTGAGGAGGAAAAAAAGACAAGTTTTCTGAAGCATCAAGCATAGTGAAATAATTTACAGATTATGTGTATACCTAGACACATATCGCTGCAGTGCCCAACTATAAGTTTGGATGTCTCTATGACTTCATTATCAGATATCACTTCTCTGCTCAAATTATTTGAAGGCTCTTCAGAAGCATTGTCCTCAAATTTTTGTTTAACAAATATAATTTGGTCAAGCTGATTCCCTGAAAATATCTTTTTTGCAAGTTCTTCAGGTGTTTGCATGGGTTGTCCTAATTCAACATTAAAACGAGCCAACCTCTTCACTTTAGCTTGCATTTCCCTGCATATACATTTTCCTTTCTTAACATGCAAATTTAGTAAACAATATCAGCAATCAAGTACCAAATGATGATTTTGAGTGATGATATTAGGGACAAAAGTTGAGTGTAGAACACCTTTAAAAATTAAACTGATTAGAAGATTATATGGATTCCATTTTGGCAGACCGTGGAGGAGGAGATCTCTGTCTTTTAGAATTATTCAAGTTAGTGGATTTCGGCGTTGACTTAGTATTAGCTGTAGCAAAAATTTGTGCTTTGTTTTTATTAAACAATTGCAGAGGTGATACTTCATTTCTGCAGAACAAGCAATCAATAAAGGGAATAACTCGATAATATAAGCACAGGAAAAAAAACAGCATTAAGGTTATAGTACAAACGTAAAAGCATTTGTTGTAAGGGGACCAAACAAAAAAATCTAGTAAAGCTTAACAATGCAAATTAGTACGATGCATCATCTCGGTTATAAACTTCATCAAATCAAGCAAAATACCTTTTCATCGTGGTGGAAATCAGTCCAAACTAAACTTGGATACCAAAGATTTTTAGCACTCCACATTTTTTACTTTATATTTTATTATTATTTAAAAAGATACATAAATGCTATTATTTTTTTTCTATTTGCTTCTCATCCATATTCTCTCTGATAAAATCAACTTTACAAATACAATATTTTTTTGTAGAAGCATCAGATTACAAACTAAAATTTATCATTGTCCACCATAATATGACATTATATCTAGTGTGGTTTCTGTTATGATGCATATTTTTCGCGGAAATATGATTGGAAGTAGACAATCGAAATTCAGCTCTAAAAAAGTTCTAACCTTTAGTCACACTAAGGATGACAGATAATGTATGATCTTCGAGATAGGAAATATATTATAACACAATCAATCCAACCAATTAGTAAATAGGACATTCTATGAGGATAATCAATTAGAAACTTTATTTAATAAAAAAAACTATGAGATGTTACAATTTATATGTGAAGAAACCTGACATCTAAAACCTTTGTACAACAATCTTGTCCGGCATAGTGTGCACAAACCGACATGATAGCTATAAAACAATTTTTGTAGAACTGCGAAAAACCGTAATACATAAAATTTTCTACAACATTTAACATATAACACTTGATAATCACAGTAAATTAAGTATCAGCTATATGCATAAGAATGAACCAACCTTTTTATATGTCGAACTCGAACAATGAAACGAAAACTGAAACCTTCTATTTCTGAAATGAGTTAAAAATTCAACTTGTTAAAAAACTTCAAAATGTTTCTATGAATTAACATATGACTGTCACACTGCTTAAACTTTTATTTCTGATATTGTATTAAAAAAACAATAAAATCAAAAGAAATTGAAATTAAAAATAGGTGCTAAAAAATATTTTCTGACCCAGTTTGAAATAAAGTCTAGATCGGTTTTGTATATAACTAAGCCAAACTCAGTTCTCAAAACTTAACCCAGCCGACATCCATAAAGAAAAGTAAGTATATCATATAAGTTCGAAATACAAAAATCAGTCTCAAACCTCTAATAACTTTAATTCTACAACTCAAAGTTCAAAAGAGGGAAAGGTTCTGTAAAGATTGTTCTTAGTAACATACTCATGGATGTACGTAGTAACTGAGAGAACATGAATTTTCTTAGCCTCATGTAAATCCAGTTAATAATGCACTTTCATGTATGTGCATTCCAAATCAGAACTAAGGATAATGAATAACGAAAATTAGATCACCTGTCAGGCTCTGTAAAGATTGTTCAAGTTCGCAACAAGCCATAACTGCTTCCATCGCATGAACACGGACATGATGTTGTAATTGATACTTGAAGTTGCACAATAAGAATACATAGCGGGTCTGCAAATATAGGTAAAAATATTGACATATTGTATAATCTATTCTTAGTAAGGAACAACGGTGAACATGCATACCATGTTGAAAAATGTACTCTTATGTAAAATAATATGGTTTTACCTTGTCCAGGCTTCCAACAAAGGCTACCGATGATCAGCTGCCCAATACTTTCGGTCAATGTCTCAGAGATTGATTAATATTATATTTTGGGAATAAAATATCATACATAAACAAGAAATTACTTTTAAGCAAAAAAAAAGCTATTGATGCTTTTGAGTGATGTAATCCATATCGTTTAAAAGAATATCCACTAACAAAAACCTAGAAGCATTGAAATTCAATCCAATTGAGCATAGCTACAACACTAACAAACATAATCATACGATATTTATTAGTGCTGAACTAAGAAGAGCGGATGCATTCTTAAATATTTGGTGACCATGCATGCTATGTTCACAAACGTATTCCTATGTAAATAGCATATGGTTTTGCCTTTGATCGAGAAAAGCTAATACTAATCAGCTGCTCAATATTTTTCAGTCAAAACTTCATAATTGAATAATATTACATTTGAAAATAAATAAACAATAATTCACAAGAATACGAAACTACATTAATCAAGTGGCTGTCATTGATGAGCACTGAGCGATTCATCTACTCAGCTAATTATTTATAGTAATTAATAGGCGAAGAGAAGAATTGTGAACACATAAGCATGTAAAGAAAATGCTCATAAATCTGCAACCTATATGCACTGAATGGTAGATATAAAACTATATAATACACACATACTAGCTCTAGTGGAAGGAAAAAAGCAGAAGAACTTGATGATTTGCTTCCGGCATTCAATGGCACTACTCTTCCTCGACAACCAATAACAGGGGACCCACTTAAACCACCTTTGGTTCTTGATGCAGCCTGCATCTGCAAAATAAAATTTCACGAAGTTGATATATGCTAAATAACAAATATGATTTATCCATGTATTAAAAAAAGAACATACATTATACATATATCATATAAATAGTTGAAACCATTGTGGAAACATAAGTATAGCGTTTTTAATATGTTAGAGACAAGATCTAAGCCTTGAGACGTTGAGGCGTAAGTTTTTGATTAAAATAAAATGCAAAACATATGACGAAATTGGACATAGAATAACATTAAATGTCAAATAAAAAATAACAAATCAGATCAGCAGAAAGATACATGTATGTATGTGTGTGTGTATATATATATATATATATATATATATATATATATATATATGTGTGTGTGTGTGTGTGTGTGTGTGTGTGTATATATATATGTATGTATGTACGTATTTGCAATAGCACATAGCAGCAGGTTTAGATTTTTTTTCTTCTCAATTTGCAAAGCAGAAAGAAACAAAACTACAACTATGTGACTTATTTCTGATTCTTCCCCTCTCTGAGTTTTTTTTTTGAACGCTGGTTGAAACTAGTATAATTCAAGGGAAATTATGTTATCTTATATACTCATGCAAATGTTAAAGTAATTGTAGCATTTCATTAATAAAAAAACTTTCTTACTTTGTATTCACCTAAATCAGAATAGCGAAAAGTGTTTGTGCAGAAAATAGAATTGCTAAAGTCTAATTCATTCTGCAAAGATTTTTCAATCACGGAGTGCAAACTAGAAATACACACACACAAACACACATATATGTGCATAAAAAATCTTCTACAATTCACTAAGAAAGTGGATGCGGAATATGATTTTGCATTTTTAAAATTCTTCGGAAACTATTATATGGTGATTGATCAATCAAACTTGGTCAACAAGCGTTTGGTCATATAAGTATTACTACCAGCATATAAGGTGCAGTAAAATGTAAAGAAAATTGAAGCAAAACATTTAAATCAACTAAATACCATATAATTCTCAGTGCAAAAATTTTCAAATTTTCTTATTTACAGCCAACGTGTTCGGCATTCCTAAATACACCCCTTATGCATAAATTAATTTAATCATGTCTGCGTCTAGAGTAAAGAACATGAAAGCCCTCGATATTACTTTATTTCACATAGAACCAACTGTTTATCATTTTACAAATCCAAAGAAAGAGCAATAGTTTAGGAAAATTCAGATTAAAATACATATACCCTAGGACACCTATGTGACCACAAATTACTAATAATATATAGTTTAGCTTACAAATTATCCAAAGTCAATCAAGGAAAAGGTAGCCAGTCAGATTGAATAACCCAAAAGGTTAGGTTCGAATAAAATTGCTGAAGGGTTTGAGTACCTGTCGCCAAATAACTTCAGTGTTGATTTAGTGTAAATTTGAGATAGCGAAGTGTTATGCAAAATTGAGCATATGCGGAAGCGCAATAAGCAGGATCTAGATTTGCCAATTGAACATCAATCCAATCTGATAGCAATTATTCTATTACATCAACAAAATAGTAAATAACTATAACAGAGAAACAAAGAGACACAATATTTATACTGGTTCCACTATCATCATAGTGTACATCCAGTCCAACAGAGAGAGATTTTATTCCACATGAGAGAATTACAAGAGATTACAAAATAAGAGTTTACATATCCAAACCTCAATCAGGTTTAACAAGAAGAGACACCATTGGGGATCACTGGCTCCAAGCCAGGATGGGTTTACACTAAAGTCTAGCACTCAATATATAGCCAGTGCAAATCCATGTGAGTCATCAATTAAATTACCAACATATGGTAATAATATAATGGAGGCAAATTACCATAACAACAAATGTGCAAACAAAGGAAGTAAATCAACACTGATTAGATGCGTAGATCTTAGTCACACGATTACAACGCCGCTGAAATCATCGAATTTCGAATTGAAACGAGTTAGATATGATAAATTGAAGTTCAAAATAATTTAAATTAATTAGAGAAATAAAACTTTCTTCCTCTCAGACACTACAGGCCGCAGTTTTCACGTAATGGTTCAGAACTAGGGTATGAATTTGTTCTCGGTTCGGGTGCCTGGAGGTCGATCGGACAACGTGACGGGGAAGAGGGGGGTGAGGCGCAGCCTCGCCTGGACGTGGGGCCCACTCGGGGGCGTCTGGTGGTCAGGGCGGAGCACGAACGGGCGCGGGTTTGTGGGGCTGCTGCTCTGGCTTCGGGCGACAAGGCGATGATTAGGTGGTATAGAAATGAAGAGAGAGAGAAGAGCTTTGACGTGGTATATGTGTTGAGGTCTGAAAATTAGTGATGGAGGAGAAATTAGGAGGAGAAGAAACGAACAACATCGGCCACTGAAATTAGGGGCCGGCGGCAACGAAGATGAATAGTAATTTAGGGTTTTGTCCTATTTTTATATTGATTTTTATGTATTTTTACAAATAAATCCAAATCTTTCAAACCGTGCTGATTCTAATCCAAACAAAGTTGACCCCAGTTAATAGCCCATATTCCGGACCCAATGGGACAGGTCCCGTCAGCCGAAATGGCTGTCTGTGGCCTGTATTGTTTAATTTAATATTTAATTCCTTTATTAATTTAATTCGTTTGCATAAATAAATTCACCGAGGCCACAAACGGACTCAGAAAAATCCAGAAAAAATATATTTGTCTATCTTATGACGATACGGTCCTAACAAAATTAATTTCATCGCATTCTGACACTGTTTGAAAAATGGCTATTTTTCAGTCAATTAAATTTGACTGAAATCGATCAAACACATTTTCCTTCGCCACACTCACGTATTAAATCGAAAAATTCTAAAAATTGAAACCTAGCAATAATATGACATTCTGGTTCCAATGAAAGTGGTTTCGTTGAAAACAGAGATCGTTTGAAAATTGACTATTTTCACTGGCTTTAATATTATTTAAAAATGGAATTTTATAATTTCTGCCACATTTTTCCACCAAATAATTTAAAATAAAAATTTTAAATTGGTTCGGATTTTCCGGGTTGTTACAATCTCCCGCATTTAAGAATTTTCGTCCTCGAAAAGGAAACAAAGTAAAGTAGGAACCAAGATGGAAAATGTAAATTGAGGAAAATGTACCTTAACACGAGAGTTATTCGGAGATATCCACTCTACTCTAGGGGTAAGTCTTTTTGATGCTATCCTCTGTCTCCTAAGTACAGTCTCTAGGATCCCCACTCCATTGAACCTTGACAAGGTTGATCTTCTTGTTCCTCAAGATTTTGGTTTCTTTTCCAATGATCTTAATCGGGTCCTTTCTCACTCTCAGATTTGGAGCAATATCTAGGACCTGTTGGTTTAATTCATCCTCAATCAGATCTGGATCATGCACATGCTTGCGGAGTTGAGACACATGAAATACATCATGCACCCCTGGCAACCAGTCGGGCAGCTGCACTCTATAAGCGAGAGTACCAATCCTTTCGAGAATAGGGAATGGACCAATGAATCTCGGTGCCAACTTTCCCGTCTTCCCAAAACGAATCACGCCTCTCAGAGGAGAAACCTTCAAGTATACTCGATCACCCACAGAGAATTCAAGATTCCTTCTTCGCTGGTCTGCATAGCTCTTTTGTCGGCTCTGAGCAGTCAACAAGCGCTTCTTTATCAAGTTAACCTTATCCGATGCTTCTCGAACCATGTCGGGGCCCAAGACTATTCGATTACCTGACTCCACCCAACATGCCGGAGATCTGCATGGCCTGCCATAAAGTAGTTCAAATGGTGACATCCCCAAGCTTGCTTGGTAGCTATTATTATAGGAGAATTCCACCAAGTGCAAGTGGTCCTCCCATGAACCGCCATAGTCGAGAATGCAAGCACGCAATAAGTCTTCCAAAACACGATTCACCCTCTCAGTCTGGCCATCTTTCTGAGGGTGATAGGCAGAGCTCAGATTCAACTTGGTCCCAAGCTCTTGTTGAAAAGCTTCCCAGAATTTACTGGTAAACAATGGATCCCGATCACTGACAATGCTTTTGGGAACCCCATTCAGTCTGACTATCTCTTTAAGATAGAGCTGTGCTAAACTTCGAGCTATTCTATTGGACCGAACAGGGATGAAATGGGCAGATTTTGTTAAGCGGTCGATAATCACCCATATGCTATCGTTGCCCTTTCTGCTTCAGGGCAAGCAATCTATAAAGTCCACAGAAATTTCCTCCCACTTCCAACCAGGAACTCCTAGCGGTTGCAACAAACCTGCCAGTTTTTGTTGATCACTTTTAACTTGCTGACAAGTGGGACATCTAGCAACATAAATAGAAATATCTCTCTTCATTGATTTCCACTAAATGGTGCGCTTGAGATCATGGTACATTTTGTTTACAACTGGATGGACGCTGATTTTAGATTTGTGGCACTCATCCATCACTTCTCTTTTTAGCTCAGCAATGACTGGCACACAAATTCGCCCTTGTAATCTAAGGGTCCCGTTATCATCAATCTGGAAACTTGAGGCTTCGCCTTTTCGGACTCGCTCACAAAGCTTCTGAATACACTCATCATTCTTCTGAAGAGCAGAGACTTTATCAATCAAAGAAGGAGTGATAATGAGATTGGCGATAATGAGATTTTTGCATTCTGCATTCTTTCTACTGAGTGCATCGGCTACAACGTTTGCTTTTCCCGGAGTATATAGGATATCCAGGTCATATGATGCAAGAAATTCGACCCAGCGTTGCTGCCTCATATTCAAATCTTTTTTGGTAAAAAGGTGCTTCAAAGAATTGTGATCGGTGTAGATTTCAAACTTTTCACCCAAAAGATAATGCCTCCATATTTTAAGAGCAAACACAATGGCCATTAGTTCAAGGTCATGCGTGACATAATTCTTCTCATGCGGTTTCAGTTGGCGGCTAGCATATGCGACTACCCTGCCTCTTTGCATCAGCACCGCACCAATACCTTAAATAAATAAGGGATAACATGTTAAAATGAGTTTTGTCATTTAAAGGAAAAACGTTATCTCAGACATGTTAATTTACAAAAGAAACAACCTTGCTTAGAGGCGTCGGTCCAGACCTCTAAATCCTGATTGCCATCTATGATGGTCAACACAGGAGCATTGGTCAACCTCTTCTTTAGCTCTTGGAAAGCTGCCTCGCATTCGGGTGTCCACTTGAATTTCGTATGCTTCTTGGCCAGGTTGGTCAATGGACAAGCTACCTTCGAAAAATCTTTGACAAATTTCCGATAATAGCCGACCAGTCCCAAGAAACTTCTAACCTCCGTGGGAGTTCTAGGCTGCTTCCATTCTTGGATGGCTGAGATCTTTCCTGGATCTACTGAGATGCCCTCCTTTGATACAACATGGCCGAGGAATTTCACCTCCTCCTGCCAGAATATGCATTTAGAAAATTTTGCTTTCAGCACATTTCTTCGCAAAATCTCTAAGACTTCTCTCAGATGCTGTTCGTGCTCAGCAGCGGACTTAGAAAAGATGAGGATTTCATCGATGAACACGAGCACAAATTTATTTAAAACATCTCTGAATACTCTATTCATCAAATCAACAAAATATGCTGGAGCATTACATAAACTGAAAGGCATTACTAGCCATTCATAAAAGACGTCAGGGCCTCTGAAAGCAGTTAAAGGTACACACTCCTCTGCAATGCGAAGTTGATGGAAGCCTGTAGCTAGGTCCATCCTAGAGAATACTCGTGCCCCATGCAATCGGTCAAGCAAGTCATCAATACGAGGCAGTGGATATTTGTTCTTAAGAGTTTGCTTGTTGAGATCACGGTAGTCTACACATAGCCTGAGAGTTCCGTCTGATTTTGGGACAAACACCACTGCTGCTCCCCATTCCGAGAAGCTGGGCCTGATCAGACCCTTCCACAAAAGCTGCTTGGTTTGATTTTTCAGCTCCTCTCTTTCTTTGGGCGACATTCTACGAATGGGATGTACAACAGGCCTTGCATTCGGAGCTAAATCAATTCGGAAGCTGATTTCTCTATGTGGAGGTAGGCCCTCAACTTCTTTGAAAACGTCAGCGTAATCTTTGACGACAGGGATATCCTCAATAGAAGTAGGGGTAACTTCTAGAGAAGACCAGAAAGTTTTCCTGTCGGTGGTTGTGCCATTGCAGGGGATACATACATTTCCGAGATTAATTTTAACTTTGATAATTCTTTCGGCACATTTGACTTCAGCCCCATGCCTCGATAACCAATCAATACCAAGGATTACATCATACCCAGAGAAATTCACAACTATTAGATTTATAGGGAATTTGTAGCAAGAATAGGAGATTGGCACTCTACAGTATTTATCGAGTATAAGAGAACCTCCTATCAGACTATTTGCTCTAATCAACTCTTTAAGTTTTCTTGGTTTCAGTTTCAACTTTTGAATGGCATCATTAGAAATAAAACTTCGTGTAGCACCAGTATCAAATAAGACAGTAATAGGGATGTTCTTAATATTAAGCGTACCTCCTAAGACATCGGGCTTATCAGGCCCCTCAGTCGCAGCTGGTGTATCTGCCCCCTCATAAACATGTGCCACCTGACCATTCCTTAGCAGTGGACAATTTGCCTTGATGTGCCCCTTTTGATGGCAATTGTAGCATTCCCTTTTGTCCTGCGAACTCTGGTCACGATTCTGAGGATTTTGACCACGTTTTGGGAGCTCTGACCACGGTTCTGACTAGGGCCTGAATCATTTCTCTTGACCTTTTTAGGTGATCTACACTCGAAATCAAAATGCCCACTCTTGCCGCAGTTATAGCAGGTCACCTTGCTCCTATCCCTCTTCTTCCCTTGGGGCTTAGCTGTAGAAGAATTGCTCGCCTCTTGTTTCTTGTTAGCCTGTTCCTTCTGGTTGTTTCTTTGACCTTTCCCCCTATCCTGCGGTCCAGACTCATCATTCTCCTCATAGCGGCACGCCATTTCCACTACTTCATTGAAGGGAAGCTTAATATGGGCAGTGACTCGATTCAAATATTTCTTGGACAACCCCTTGATAAATTTCTTATTCTTCTCTACTGGATCTTGAATCAAACTAGGGGCATATCGTGAAAGCTCATCAAACTTCCTTACATACTCAGAAACGGTCATACTGCCTTGCTGCAGGTTAACGAACTGCTCGCGCAGACTCTCTCTAGCCTATGGGGGTATATACTTCTCATTGAAAAGCTCCTTGAATCTGGCCCAAGACATATTGGCCACGTCATTGTAGATTTTAATTGTATCCCACCAATGCCCTGCTTCCTCCTTTAGTTGCCAAACCGCTAGGTAACGCTTTCGCTGATCTTCCAGTTCCAAGCCTTCTAGGATCTTCTCGCAATCTTTAAGCCATGCCTCCGCTTGAATCGCAGACTCCCGCCCTGTAAAAGGTACACCTCCAAGGTTCTTGAATTTCTTTGGCATTCTCTCCAAATCAAAAGGCTGCGGATGTGGAGGGAGTTCAACTACGACCTCTGAATTATGCTGGTCTTGAGTGATGGGTGTCTCATCTCTAGCTTGCCCTCCAGCTCCTACTCGGGCTCCTCCTCTAGCCCCGCCTCGAGCTCCACCACGGGCTCCGCCTCGGGCTGTTCTTGATCTAGTATCCATTTAAATCAGTCTGTACCATCAAGGAAAGAGTCAGACCAACCAAAAATGAGAATTTTCAAGGAAAGATAAGATAAGGACGAGATGAAAAGATGATGATGTAATGACCGGTAAATATGTGCTATTCTGCTGTGCTCACTGTAGGACATTACTAGTCCTATCTCTAATGAGCTACTCGTCATAGAATAATGTGGATTCTATCTAGACGAATTGTTCTAAATATGTTATATTCCGTAGCTAAGGTAAACCTTAGGCTCTGATACCAACTGTGATGACCCCAAACTTCCGTAGACCGAAAGTAAGGATAATCATTTTGGAATACAACATATTTACAACAAAAACAGATCTCAGATAATTATCATAACACAAACATTTGCAGCGGAAATAAACGTCATCAGCATCACAGCAAAACATCAGAGTATGCAGTTTTACAGGAACCATTTAGCATAATAGAAGTCTTAACAAAAGAGAGACAAGTCTCAAATGAAAAGAAATGAGTTTCAAATCCCATTACATACATCAAAAGCAAAAGATAGAAAAATGTCTCAAAAGCAGAATAAAGAGGGAAAACAGGTCTTCCTCTTCTTCCTCCCAAAGCAAGCTCCCACCAAAATGTATTACCTAGAAAACCTGTCAATTGGCTGCCCGTGTGGAAAGAGGACACCCGAGTTTGCAAAAGTGAAACAAAATACGAGTCAGTCATGGGACTGGTGTGAGAATTCTTAACTAAATTAACTATCAAGATGGCAAATCTCAGGACCACGCCGCTAACGCGGAACGAGTTTACTCCATTGGATTGCCAGTGCAATATTTTATAAAGTTTATATAAAACAGCGAAATGACTTTTGAAAAATGAAACCATCATAAGACTCAGATCCTATCACACAATGCAACGCACATAGGAGGATAGAGTTTTTCCCTTATGATGATTAAATATGCTTAATACGTGAAAAGTAATATTTTAATATTATCATTAGTGTCTAGGCAGTATCAAAATACTTCAATATAAATATATCAATCCTAGACGGCATAGTACCCCATCCTACTATGTCGACGTATATAAGTTTACAATCAAAACCGAAATGTCGTCGTATTGGGAATTGGGTTTTTGTCATGAAATCGAGGCTAAGGATCATCCTCTTCCGATTCGAGACACTCTAGCAAATGCCTCAGGATCCCCCGCAGTGAACCCTTGGATCTTCAGGGCCGGTCCCCACGTAACGGTAGTGGATTAATTATGCCTGAATACACGTTTCCCAGTTCCTATGAACCTATAGTATGACCACTTCCGGCCTATAAAAACCCGAGGTACCTGAATCCAAAATCCACATAAGTAAAATTCCGGGCCGTGTTAAAACCCAAACACCACTAGCTAGAAAGAAATGTGTGCACTCCCTACAGTCCTAATCCTGTTTTTGACTCATACCGGGGTGTGAGGCTCGCGAAGTTACGTTATACACAAAACTATGCCCAAACAGGCTATGCTTTGATCATCAGCCACAAGGCCTGCTTTTCAACAAAGCCTTGATCATTGCATCTTGGCATGCCACGTTGACAATTCAACGCTATGCTATCGATAACTACTACTACGTGTCTGGGTGTTAAGTAGAGAATAAATCCTCCACCACCAAACAGACATATATTAATAGAAATCGATTTAATTACATGTAGTGAATTCCAACGTCAGACACGCATCCATTTACAAGTCCGTTCTGGGTCTGAACGAAACCGGAGACACCAAAAAGGCGCTCGCTTATCCGCACGACCAACACACACGTCCAGACGATTACTGCTTCAACCCAGTCCTGGGAGCAAGTCAGTCCAAGGTATCAGAAGTCATCGCCCATTCGATGTGAAGATCGCCGGTCTTCAACCGCCGTCTTCTTGCATCTGTGATTCAATCACCGTACAATTATTT
The DNA here is from genome assembly GCA_030737875.1 of Allium sativum. Classification (NCBI taxonomy): domain Eukaryota; kingdom Viridiplantae; phylum Streptophyta; class Magnoliopsida; order Asparagales; family Amaryllidaceae; genus Allium; species Allium sativum. The sequence continues at coordinate 306,994,735 of CM060925.1, read as the reverse complement.
GAAATGAGTTAAACTCGACCTTTTCAAATAATTGTCGCATAATTATAGTTAAAAACCTTTCATATATATATATATTTATACCTATTTATCACTATTTTTATTTATTAAAAATAGCTTGAAATATATAAACGACGTTTCGGGTCAATGGGTGGCGCTGGCGCTGCTTTTCCCAAAATTTGATTTACACATATCTTAAAATCTAACCATCTGATTTTGATGAAATTTAAATCGTTGGAAAGCTATTCCCAAAGCGGTCCTAACGGTTCCAGTTTTGGGAAAATCCAACGGTCGGATCTTTCTATATATTCGTTTGAAGTTACGATTATCGATACGCGAACTGCAGCGTTCGTTTCGTTTATTTTTATATTTTATTCACATTTATATATAATATATATAAAACCATTTGGGCGATTTTCTTTATTAAAAATGAGGATTTCAACAATGTATCATTTTAAATCAAATAAAAATGATATCTTTGTTCCCCAATTCTAATGTGACCAAAAATGATAGTTCAACGAGGTATGTTTCTATATTCAACAAAAATGACATTTTTGTTCGCCAATTCTAATGCGACCAAAAATGATAGTTCAACGAGGTATGTTTCTATATTCAACAAAAATGACATTTTTGTTCGCCAATTCTAATGCGACCAAAAATGATATTTTAAAATGTATAATTTCAATGTTCAACAAAATGACATTTTTGTTCGCCAACTCTAATGCGATCAAAAAGGTTGTTTCAACGATATATATTTTAATATTCAACAAAATGACATTTTGTTCGCCAAATCTAATGCGACCAAAAATGATATTTTAAAATATATATTTTAATATTCAACAAAATGACATTTTTGTTTGCCAACTCTAATGCTACCAAAAATGATATTTTAAAATATATATTTTAATATTCAACAAAATGACATTTTTGTTCGCCAACTCTAATGCGATCAAAAATGATATTTCAAAATGTATAATAAATAAAAAGGTAAAAATGTAAATCTCTTTTTACCCCTTCCAATTCCATTGAAAATGAAAATGTCTTTTAATTCTTTCCTATAACATTGAAAATAAAAATGTCTTTTTATTCTTCTATTACTAAGAGAACTCAATTAAAAAGTAAATTCATCTTTCTATGTAATATTTGCATTGTAAAATGCAATTAAAAAGGTGGACTTTATTTCCAATGTAAACGTCTTTTCTAGCGTCAATATTCCTAAAATAAATATAATTTCTAATGTCAAGATTTGATTCATTTCAACTATATTAACATAACGATGAAGTTTTGTTCATTTCAACCATATAGACATGACGATGAAATTTTGGTGTCATTTCAACTAATTTAACATACGATGAATTTTTGGGTGTCATTACAACTAATTTAACATACGATGAATTTTGGGTGTCATTACAACCAATTTAACATACGATGAATTTTGGGTGTCATTACAACTAATTTAACATATGATGAATTTTGGGTGTCATTACAACTAATTTAACATACGTTGAATTTTGGGTGTCATTACAACTAATTTAACATATGATGAATTTGGGGTGTCATTACAACTAATTTAACATACGATGAATTTTGGGTGTCATTACAACTAATTTAACATACGATGAATTTTGGGTGTCATTACAACTATGGCAACATATGATTGGTTGTAAAATTTCTATGAATAAAAAATAATAGACCCCACCTTTATTTTGTGAAATAAAACAAAATATATGAACTTTATTCATTTTATAGGATAAAAGATCAAATCTTTATTCATTATATAAATTCAACTTCTTTTATTTTATATGTCAAAATAAAAGATCAAATCTTTATTTATTATTGAAAACAAAATGAAAGGAAAATAAAAGATTGAACTTTATTTTATTTTGTTTAAAAAAAAAACAAAAGGTCAAACTTTCCTTTATATTTGTTTTTGAAAAACAAAATTCTGTTAATCAAAACAAAAGACTAAAACTTTGTTTTATTCGTAGATCAAAAACAAAAGATTCAACTTTAATTTGTTTTCAAAAAAAAAGATTAGAACTTTATTTTGTTTTCAAAACAAAAGATTAAAACTTAATTATATTTCATTTCAAATCAAAAAAAAAAAATCAAAACTTTTACACAAAGATCCCAACTTTATTATATTTTATTTTCAAATCAAAAGATCAGTTTCAAGAGAAAGGAATAAAAATAGAAATAAAAACAAAGGCGAGAACTTTATTATGATTGCATCAAAATTTTACAGATCCAAACAGTCAAATTATAACATGACATCACAACGAATCAGATTCAACAATACAACAATCACCACATAACAGATTAGAATAAGATACAATGATTCAACTGATCGAATAGGATTTAAAATAAATTATTTAATTATTTAAATAAGAATCTCACAGTCATTGACGATTTTTGGCCAAAATTCAAACTATTCATAATTAACTCCAATCAGTTTCGATACATAGATCTCAGTCACACGATTACAACGCCGCTGAAATCATCGAATTTCGAATTGAAACGAGTTAGATATGATAAATTGAAGTTTAAAATAATTTAAATTAATTAAATAATAAATTAATTAGAGAAATAAACCTTTCTTCCTCTCAGACACTACAGGCCGCAGTTTTCATGTAATGGTTCTGAACTAGGGTTCGGATTTGTTCTCGGTTCGGGTGCCTGTAGGTCGATCGGACAGCATGACGGGGAAGAGGGGGGTGAGGCGCAGCCTCGCCTGGACGTGAGGCCCACTCGGCGGCGTCTGGTGGTCAGGGCGGCGTCTGGTGACGGGTAGAAGAAAATATCATTTTCTAATTATGGGAGTTTCATGTTTTCAATTATGGCGGGAGAGAAGAAATAATAAAACATTCCAAGTAGAAGTAAAAGAATTATCAATCACGTGCTGCCAGCAACGTGAAGAAGTGGGAATTTGGAGGATAAAGCCAAATTTCAGTCAGCAATATCATTCTCAAACTAGACAAAGTCAAAGTACTTAGCTCGAAGTCGCTTGGATTATTTGACTCCCGTCCTAAAGCCCCATAATAAGTTTACATTGGACGGACGGATAACGTCAAAAACTTTGGAGTTCAGATTATACAATGTTATTTTGATCAACAAATTAAACTACTTTAATGTTTCATGTCCGCAAGTGCTTAGATATTAGTTTTTCTCGCATGCACTAATCATTCAAGTCATATTGCATTGTTTTTGTACCTCAATTAATCTCCAATTCCCCGTAAAGTCAAGTCTGCAAGGATTGCCAATGAAACAAATCTATAAAGTTTCAAACTTGACTTCAAGGCACAAAAAAAAGATATCGTTAATAGCTTAAATATACAGTATTCGAATTTGAAGTGTAAGTTTGGAATTGTTGAATAAACATACTTGTTATGTCTTGTCTTGACTATATAAAAGAAAATAATGCAAACCCAAAGGAGAAAATCGTTTTTTAATTGGTTGATGTGAACTATAGCCTCTTAATATTTATCCAGGATCTTAGTTGAATATTTCTCGATGTGAGACTTATATTTTCAGCAATCCCGCTTCACGTGTGGTGTATTTGAGCCATCTACGTGATCATCATCATTTTATTTTATTTTATTTTATTTATTTATTTATTTATTTATTTGGGATGGAGTGACAGACATATGGCGGTTAAGCGCATATGTACTGGTTGAATTAGTTCAAAACCTTGCTCCGATACCACGGTTGAAAATATAAGTTCCACATCGAGAAATATTCAACTATGATTCTGGATAAATACTAAGAGGCTATAGTTCACATCAACCAACTAGTTTTGTGAACAAACTAAGTAGCTATCTAAACTATAAAACGCCAACAGTGGTATCAGAGCCTAGGATTTGAACTAATTCAACCAGTACATATGCGCTTAACCGCCATATGTCCGCCACTCCATCCAAAAAAAATTTAACTATGATGATCACATAGAAGGCTCAAATATACCACACGTGAAGGGAAAGTGTTGAAAATATAAGTCCCATATCGGAAAATATTCAGCTAAGATGCTGGATAAATACTAAGAGGCATTAGTTCACATCAACCAATTGGTTTTGTGAACATACTAACTAGCTATCTAAACTATAAAATGCCTAACATTTCCTTTTTAGATGACGCAAACCCAATGCAGTCAGGTTCCTTTTTTTTTTGGGTCGTCAAAACACAATAAGATAGGATGTTTTTAAAGCAAGTAGTGGGTCCTTATAAAATTATCTAGCTCTTTATAGATCAAATTTGACTTTGGGTTAACCTCGATCTAGTATCATTACTAACAAATACAGTAAAAATCCATTTTAAGGACATATCCAATGAAAGCAATTCAACCGCGTAACATTGAGAAAACCATCCCCATTCAAAGATTATGCCCTTGATATTCAGACGAACGTTTACGAAATTATTCAAAAAATTGAATAAGACCTAAACGCTCATTAATAGACGAAGACACACATTTTATAAGAGCTTGACCACCAAAGAGTTCTATCCCAAAAGAGCTCTTTCAATGTTATGGTTTGAATTCACTAAAGATGCCACAAATACGTAAAATTATGTTTGCACTCCTATTTCTTTGAAATAGTAAAAAAAGAAAAGAAAAAGACCACTCTTCAACTTCCTGGTTTACAAATTACTCTGCTTATAACCTTTTCTAAGGGAAAAAATGGAATAGCACCGGGATTTTATCATTTTTTGCAATGCAAGGAAGTTAAACATTTTTGAACTAGTTTAAAGAGTCGATGTATTATTAAAATATATAAATGTTTTTAATCTAGTAAATCTACCTAGCTCCAATTCTCTAAGCCTATTAGGTATATTGGACGGAACACTATAAACTTCGTATACGACGGACGGACCACCTTAAAAATTGTATTAGTTGATTGTTAACTATAATCATCTATACTATATTGCATTTTTTATTATTGGTTATAATAAAAAAGTGTTACAGATCAACAAAAAAATCTGCGGCTTTCCCCAAAAATATATATAAATGTTCATAGCTTTACAATTTGACATTTCTCTCAAATAAAAAATATATCAATGGCTTTCGCTAGTGCGTCTAAGTCCACTCCTTTTTCTTTTAATCTTCCCTCATCTATTAGGATTTGGGAGAAAATCCTGATGTTCATGAGAGCACAACCAACAATGGCTTGTTCAGTTACTAAACAAGACAAGGAGCAACCAGGTATAGCTTGTTCAGTCACCCGTGGCTAGTTTGAACGTGGTTCGTGGCTGGTTGAGTGAACAGAGGTTGGTGTTATAACGGCGAAGTGTTTGCCATTATAAATTTATAACGGCAAAGTCTTTGCTGTTAAAAATTTATAACGGCAAAGACTTTACCGTTATAAGCTTTTAATAACAAAAAAGCATGCAAACACTGTTTGCTGCGGTGAAAAGTAGTAATATTGGATAGAAGAGGTGTTTGCAATTTTTACTGTTTGTATTATATAATATATTTTTTAAAGTGGTTTGTGGCTGATTGTGGCTAGTTTTGTATTGCTGGGTGTGTTGTGGCTTGTTTGAATGAAAGAGAAGAACTGAACAGAATGGATTGTTGGTTATGGTCTAATGATAGCTTTCCAACTGTTTGAAATAGCAAATGATTTCAAACAACAAAAATACAAAGATCCCTTAGAGCATTCTTTCTTTGATTTAGATTATATTGCTCTTATTAACTTACGAGACAAATGAATTACTACCATTAAAGAAGCTATAGGAAAAATTACAGAGGAAAAGTAGAATAATTCAGTTTTTTCTTGCATCATTGGTCCAAGGCCTTGCTGTCATCACTTTAAGGAGTTTACCATCAAAACATGGAACGCTACATCCAAATTTGGATGTACAGTCGAGATGACAAGTTTTTTTAAATTAGATTCTATTATTCAGATGACTGCAATAAGGTTATGAATGGTGATCCTATTTTGTCAATGGAAAGCTTATCATTTAAAAAAAAAAAGGATAAAAAGGATTGTGTTTTTGACATAGATTTATTATCGACTATTCCCATTTGGAACTGGTTACCTGATGTTATGGGACAGGGAGGCCTTTAGACCATAACCAACCATCTGTTTTGTTCAGTTATTCTCTCTCTTGTTTTGAAACTGATCCAACGAGCGGAGCAACCAGAAGAAGGAACCAGCCACGGGTCAGGTAGGGGGAGGGGGTTACAACGGTTGTTAGACCCAAATGTGGTTCTAACACCCAAATTGATTAGAAACAAGATAAAATAAAACAGAAATAAAAATGAACACACAAGATTTATAGTGGTTCGGCGAAGAAATGCCTACGTCCACTTAGTTTTCACTATATTCAGTAATTCAGTTACAAATGCAATGTAAGATTCACTCACAACTCACTTTTGTTCACTCAAATGATTAAAACAAGAAATGAAAGATGATTTGGATTCTCCGGGAGTAAAGGAGTTCGGATGATGGAGGTACTTGGATTCTCAAAAGTGCTGAACCAAAGAAAAGATCCTTCTCTTTGTCTCTAGATGGGGTATTTATAGGTGTGAATTTGCCTGAGATTCAATCCGGGTCGGAACACGTGTCATCCATCGCACTCTCTTCGGGTTCGGATGAACTATCAAGCTGACAACACATCAAAGAGATGGACGTTAGGGGTAGGAATCAGTCATAGCCGGTCCGGTTCTCCAGGCTATTTTATAGGAGATTAACCTGGATCATGGGTGCGGGTCGGAGGCGTGCAGGTTGGGGGTCGGATCGGAATACCCGATCCGAACCGGAGTGGCTTGGACGTCTCTCCTTCACTAATCATACTCCGCTCCGCTGCAGCGTCGTGGCAAGCAAAAGGCTTTCCGATCCATTTGAGATTTATTGGCCTTCCGATCCGATCAGATATGCTTTGCCAATTTACCCAGTAAGAGCCATCCGATCCGAACAGGGAACTCTATCCGATCCGAACCAATATGCTGCTATCAATCTGAATTGTGGTGTTTTCTTCCGATCCGAACCGAAGTCTTATAACCTAAAATACTCTTCAATGGTTGGTTTCTTGGCTTTGTGTTGCCTAGTTCACAAAGTAGGCTAACATTTTGCCCCCTCAAAGGATGCTTCTGTTGTACAAAGCGTGCTTTGACGTTGTTTAAATGCTAGTTCTTGAATCAGAACAGTTTGGAGTAATGCACAGATTTCCATTCGGTTCGGCGTCCGATCCGAAGCGTTCTCGTTGATTTAGCTCTTAGACATTGGGCCTTCAGAGAGAGTTGTGCTTCTGGGCCTTCATTCCGGTCCGAGCGGGTGAGACAAAATAGGAAGACGAGGAGTCAACACCATCCCTTTTGTAAACTCACCACCGTCTTCATTCCTTCCTTCTTCTTTTTTGCTGCCGCTCCCAACCATAGCATTGAAAACTTTAAAAACTCCAAAACTCCGAAATCATTCCTTGTAGATTTCTCAAATCAAGCACATAGGTAGCTTTTTAATCTCGAATAACATCGTGGTAAACGTACTTGATTTCAATTTGCGGTCGATTGGAATGGTTTAGCCACAGAGCTTCGCTTGAACTCCACGTCGTTACTGGTGGATGCGCCGTCACTTCGAGGCGTCGCGAGGCTGGAGAGGGCAAATATCTGCCCTTAACGATAGCTTTGGTGATAAAACGGACTCGTTTGTGAGTAGGGGGGAAAGAAGAAGAAGATGAGGAGCGTGGTGACCAACTGGAGTCGGTTCGGGTAGAAGACGGAGGACCAAAAAAGGAAGGAGAAGGAAAGGGGATCGGCTCGGATTGCACATTTTAGAAAGATGGGAGGAAGGAAGATGTCGGCTCGGGTCGGAGATGAGAACGAGATAAGAGGCTGACATGAACGGACTGGTTGAGTGGTGCTGGTTTGGTTCGGATCGGGTTACCCGATCCGATCAGATCAGTCCTGCTTCCGAACCCGTTGCTTCCCTTGTCTTGAACTGACCATGCTTTAATGAGGCATCCGAACCGATCGTTATCCGCATTTGTATTGAGCCAGTCATCATATGCATATCCGAACCGAACCGAACGTACCAAACTTGGCACATAAAGACCACTCAACTAATTCAACTAACACTTACTCTAGACGAATATGCTTCGCGGACAGTTAGGATAGTGCCTTGTGAACATAAACGAGAATTAAGAACAACTCTGACTATCACTTTCTCTTTAAAGCTTCGTCTTACATTGCTGTACTTTTATTTTGTATTTCCCACGTTTGCTGCACACACTTTAGTTCACACACATACACAAAAAAAGGGGGACACGGGATAATTTACTCTAATCCGTGCTATTGCTTCTTCAATAGTTCCATGACAATGAGGCCCAGACGCTCTTCTCGTCTAGCTGAGAGGAAAGAAGCTCCGGAAACTTCCAACAAAACCACCCTCGAGGATATATCTTCTTCATCTGACCCAGAATGGGACAGCGAGGGTCCGGATTACGGAGTTGGTCATCGGGAAAGCGACGAAATGTCTTCAGAAAGCGAAGTTTCCCTAGGCTTTGAGGAGGAAGGAGGGATTGGTGACCATCGAGCACCCGATGAATTTGACTCAGCTATTATATTGGAGTCACCTCCAGATTCCGTAGAATCGACAATTGACAACGACCGACTTGTGAGAATTTGCTTGAAGTATGGAATAATGAAGAGAGACACTTTAGTGCCCTCACGTTCTGACCATCCCCATAACCCTCCAGAAGGATACATGACGGTTACTCGACTGATGTGCATGGTTGGCGCCATTCCTCCATTCTCGCCTTTCATCGTTGACTTCTTAAGACAAATGCGGATTGCCCCCATGCAGTTGCATCCCAATTCATATGCCTATCTGCATACCTTATTCATAGCATATCGTGAAATTCTAGGCGTGGAGCTCACGTTCGACGATGTTCATTTCTTCTATAATTTCAAACATCGGACTAGAGAAACCCCTTCTTTCTGTTACTTTGAATCAGTCCCAAAGAGGAAGATAATCTCTACGCCGTTTAGCAGTAAAGTTGGAGATTCTAGACTAGAGTGGTTCTATATAAAGCAACAGTCTGGATGCGCCAGAAGATGGACAAAATCAAGTAAAGCACTGATCTTCTGAACCCGGACTCTATACACTTGAATCATCACTCTGACCTGTTTTCCTTTTTTGTTTGCAGTCGACAATCCCAAACAGATATCAGACCAAGTGTTCTTTGATCGGATGCACCGTCTTCTCAATGGCGACCAAAAATTCCTGACTATTGACGAGGTCCTTAAAGATGAGTACCTTCATTTTCACGGGCTGCTATCCGTTTTCCGTAGCATCGGTCATGGGACGGTCCCTTATGCATATATTCCTCCAGTGGAAACAGTTCCAGAAATAGGAGAAGGCTCGGGAATTCCTGCAGCTCCTCTTCAAACTTCACCCTCTCCCTCTTCCACTCAAGATGATGAACGGGCTAATCTGGCCAAAAAACATCGTGAAGGGTATATTGCCCCCGAGGAAACTACCTCGCTAGACAAATCAAAATCTCCCCAAGGGTCGCCACTTCACGCTTCCGAAGGGGATGTTCCTAGCACCGACGAGCTCATATTTCAGGGTTTGGGGGATCTCCCCTTACCCGAGACTATATATACTTCAGAAGATTTCAAAAAGGACCCTTTAGTCTTCACTTCTTCTGAAGAAACTACTCCTGCTAAGGCCAAAGAGCCTGCCCGCACCAGTCTAGCTTCAGACTCGGGTTGGTTGGGGGGACACACACACCATTTAGGATGCACTTTACACCACAGCATTAGCATTCATTGCATTTCTTTCTCCATGAATCCATTGATTCTAAACTTCGCTTATTTTATCGTGCAGGTACAATGTCTCGATCCTCTTATGATATAAGAAAGCTTCGTCGCAGCATGTCCAATCCTCCTCAGGATGTTGAGTATGATCGCCGGGATGACCGTGGTAGGGAGGAAAGAAGACCCTATGATTCCTATCGATCTCGACTCTCACGCTCCCGCTCACCAGTTCGACCGGAACAAGAAAAATACAAGAGCTATCAAGGTCGTAGGGAGGAGGATAGACCACAATCCAGGGATTCCACTTCCTCCCATGAAAAGCGGAGTAGAGAGAAAACTCCTCCAAAGGAAACTGGGTCTAGAAGTAAGCAAAAAGTCCCTGCTACTAAACGACCAAGGACAGACAAGGGTTCTACAGAATCTTCTTCAGGAAGGGACACTGAACTAACAATCCTCGCCCCTCCTCCACCAGATGCGGGAACCGCAGTAAGGCTGGCATATTTAAAGGAGCAATTTCCCGAGCACTACTTCGAGACTCTGACCTTTCTACCTACCCTTGAGCCTATTTCTTCTAATTGGGCAGAGGAGGCCAGAGCAAAGATTGATTTGGTGGAAAAACAATATACCGAGATGTTCAAGTATTCCCGCACTCTTTCTAGAATCATCCGCACTCTAATGACAAATGCTGACTCAATGCAAAAGACCGCAGAGGAGGATGCTAAGGCCTTAAAAACCTTAGGAAAAAACTTAGAAGACACTCAAGCTCAACTAGCTGTCGCTCAAAAGAACGCTTCTAACTTCAAACAACAATTCGAGGACATGCAAAAGCGCTATCATGATTTGCTTGAATCCCACACTCAGGAGCGTTCTGAGTTGAAGAAGCAAGCTGACGAAGCCAAATCAGAGGCTGCTAAGACACGCCTTGCTTATGCTGAGCTTGAGCAGAAAAACGCCGAGTTAGCGAAAAGGAGTGCTGAGTTAGAAAAGAAAAACGCTGACTTGGCTTCAAAATTGTTAGAGGCGGAAAACAGGGCTGCTTTGGCTGAGGGCAATGTGGAATGCGCTATTAAATCTGCGGAGGAAACCCGCAAACAACTATCAAAGGCGGAGGCCGATATTCAGGGCTTCGGCGAGCTAATGATCGAATTCTTCGCGCACATTATTCGTCGTCGAAACATTTCCTGGATCGAGGACTATCCATCCACTTTGGTTCATGTGTGGAATCAAATCGTCGAGTGGGAAAAAGAAGAGCTTAAGGTCGATTCCCTCGATGAAGATAAGCTGATGGAGAAATATTTGAGAGACGACGAACCGGAGCGCCTAGCTGAAGGGCGCCGTCTAATTTCTGAGGCCATGGAAGAAGAGAGGCGGAAGTCTAAACAGAAAACCGTCCCTGAAGCTAGTTCTTCTTCTTCTGCTCCTGTAACTCCCGAAGTAGAGGGGTATGATCCCGAAAACCCGGGAATTCCCCGAACCACTTTGCTATCTCCTATTCCTGAAATAACTCCAGAGGTAGTAGTCACCCCCGCTGAAAAGTCTTCAGAAGGTATCCCTATCTTTTCTCCTCAATTTGTCAAGGCTACTACTACCTTTGGCTACATAACCGAACGTTCGATGAGAAATCCTTTGCTCTCGCCTGAGTTGATAACCAATGTTTCTCATTTTGTAGGCGTTGAATCATCCACGAAGACAGATGTAGCTCAAGGAGCTACCGCTGGGACACAACCCGCTGATAGGGTCAAAGAAGGGGAAGACAAGGCTGCTTCAACAGACCTGGGGGAAAGAAGTGAGCCAACTAAGGTCACTACTCCCCATGATGAAGAAATGATTGCAGCTTTAAAAGACGACGGAGGAGACGAGGGGCATGATGAGGAACCGGAGGTTACAATAACCGGGGAGTCAAAAAGCGCTGATGACATTACCTTGGCGGCCATGAAGGCCGATCAAGACAAGCGCTTGCAATTAAAGGCTGAAGAATTAGACCCTGAGGTCCTCAAGCCCCTCGCAGTTGTGGATGCAGGTTCAAGGTTAGTTGTTAAGCTCTCAACTAGATCTATTACCGAAGAACTTGCTAAAAAATCTTCTCTTGATTCCAGTGCCCAGCCCTCCGGGAAGAAGTCTGCTGGCTCCAGTACTACACCTTCAGGGAAAAAGAAATCAAAGCGAATCTTGACTGAAGCCGAGAGGGAAGCAAAGGATGCGGAAAAAGCTGCCAAGAAATCGAAGGCTCATCCCAAACCTAAATAGTGGGTTCCCCTGTATCTTTTTAGCATCTTTGTAAACCAATAAGTGCTGCTACACCAGCGGCTTCCGTACTTTCTTTTTCAGTTATTTCCCTGTACAAATTCATTCATTTGTAAATAAAAATAATTCACTTTTTGCAATGTTTATCTGCTAGCAGTTCTGCACTTATGTAAAAATGCATGTCTATAGTTATGAAACAAAGTTGGGGAAAGGGGAGATATGTGTATGTATATGTGTCCCCAGTCAATTTCCATAAGTTATTCAATGCTCAGCTATGCAATCTGAATGTTCCCGATTTTCTAATGGGATAGCATTTCCTGTGTCATCAATACCTGTTGTTTTTCCTGGAATTTCTTTTATACTCTCTCTCATTCTCTTGAGAGTTAGAGTTCGAGTTCAGTTATTTGTTTATTCCCCGGTCGTTCAACGGGAAAAAATTTCTTTCTCGGCGCTCGGTCGGAGACGCCTTTATACTCTCTTTCTCTCTGGAAAGTTAGAGTTCGGAGTTGAACCTCTTTCTCAGCGCTCAGTCGGAGACGCTTTTATACTCTCTCTCTTTCTCTGGAGAGTTAGAGTTCAGAATAGAATTTCTTTTTCAGCGCTCAGTCTGAGACGCTTTTATACTCTCTCTCTTTCTGGAAAGTTAGAGTTAGAATAGAATTTCCTTTTCAGCGCTCAGTCTGAGACGCTTTTATACTCTCTCTCTTTCTCTGGAGAGTTAGAGTTAGAATGTCGTTCTCTCATTCTTTTATGTCTTATTGCACAAATAATCATTGTGCTTCTTTTTATATCCAAACTGTTTCAACCTTTTTAGGCTCTAAGTTATCCTGTATTTTATAATCACAACAGAACAACTAACGAATGTAAATGCATAAAAGTAAATAACACACAATATTTTTATAGTGGTTCAGCTAAGTCATAGCCTACATCCACTTTATAGTCCTTTATTCATATCATCAGATTTCCCCAAGGCAAAGCATGTCTTGTTACAGAATCCACAGTAAAAATAACAGAAAACTTAGCATTTCTAATCCAAATATCGCATTAAGTGTTGGGCATTCCACGCTCGAGGAACTTCTTCGCCATCTACGGTCGTTAACTTGAAGGTTCCTTTTTCAAGTTTCCGTTGGATGACAAAGGGTCCTTCCCATTTTGGGCCGAGGTAAGGAAGGGATGGAAAAACTCTCTTTAGCACCAAATCTCCTGGTTCAAAAGTTCTGAGACGAACTTTTTTGTCATAATAGCGTGCCATCTGACGCCGATGTCTTGCTGCACGCAAGTCTGCTTCGTCCCTTTTCTCTTCGATTTCATCAAGAGACTCAAGTAAAAGTGCCCGATTCGTCATCGGGTCATAATACGTAACCCTGTGGGAAGGAACTTCCAGTTCAACTGGAATTACTGCTTCTGAGCCAAAGGAGAGAGAGAAAGGGGTATGACCGGTAGCCGTTTTAAACGTTGTTCGATATGCCCACAAGGCTAGGGGCAATTCATCAACCCATTTTGCCTTTGCACGCTCTAATCGCTTCTTGAGGATGGATTTTATTACCTTGTTTATCGCCTCTACTTGCCCATTAGATTGTGGATAGGCAACTGCAGTATATCGTTTGTCTATCTTATATTTCTGGCAAAAGTTTCTGAATTCAGTGCTATCAAATTGGGTCCCGTTGTCGGTAATAATCGTCCTTGGGATCCCGAATCGGCATATAATATTTCTGACCACAAAACTTATCACCTTTCTTGCGGTGATCTTAGTCAAGGGCTCAGCTTCCACCCACTTTGTGAAATAATCCACGGCTACTATGGCATACTTAGCCCCTCCTTTAGCAATCAGTAAAACTCCAATGATATCGATTCCCCATGTGGCAAATGGCCAAGGACTCACCATCGATTTAAGCTGGGTTGACGGTGCCCTGGGGATTTTGGCGAATCTCTGGCACTTATCGCAGCGTCGTGAATAATCAGCTGCATCTTTGTTGATCGTAGGCCAGAAGTATCCGTACCGTAATATTTTCTTTGCTAAAGTTTGACCTCCTGTATGATCTCCACACTCACCTTCGTGCACTTCTCTCAGTACACGCTTGATGTCGTCGTGTGCAATACATCGTAACAGGGGCATAGAAAATCCTTGTCTATAGAGGGTATCGTCTTGCATAACATATCTGGCAGCTTTGCGAACTACGGCTCTTTTCTCACTTTTCTTCGATGGGAGTGTCCCATTCTTAAGAAAACTCTTGATTGGAGTCATCCATGACTCCTTCTCTGGTTCCGCTTCATGAACGAATTCAATTTCCATTGACTCAAAGCTTGGCGACTCCAATGTTTCAATTGGAATTACCTCAGTCTCCTCTGGATTGTCGGAACTAGCCAATTTTGCTAGTCTATCCGCTTTCTGGTTTTCTACTCTGGGAATATGTGTTATGTTGTACCGCTCTAAGCTATTTAATAGCTCTTTCACTTTCTTGAGATAAGCGACAAGTCGAGGTCCTCGAGCCGCGAATTCCTCTCGCACTTGACAAACAACAATCTTAGAGTCACAAAATATGTCCATCATTTTTACTCCGAGGTCTTTAGCGAGTTTCAGCCCGGCAATCAGGGCTTCATACTCAGAGTCATTGTTTGTTGCCGAAAATTCTAATCGCAGGGCGTAATATAACGACCGTCCCTCGGGAGTGACTAAGACAATTCCAGCTCCGGATCTTCGGTCGTTTTTAGCTCCATCTGTATATAATTTCCACGGACTCATTTCTAGCTTATCCTCGGATTTGACCACTCGGTCATTGATTATTTCTTCCTCTGGAATGGTGAACTCCGCAATAAAGTCTGCTAGAGCTTGCCCCCTGATTGACTTTCGTGGTTGAAAATTCAAATCAAACTGGCTTAGTTCTATGTTCCATTTAATCAACCTTCCTGACGCTTCGGGTCTCTGCAATACCTGTCTTAACGGCTGATCGGTGTATATGGTTATTGGATGGGCTTGGAAGTAATGACGAAGTTTTCGGGATGCAATCAGGAGGCTGTAAGCAAGCTTCTCGATCTTTGGGTAATTGCGCTCTGCCGCGGCTAATTTCTTACTCACATAGTATACTGGCCTTTGTACTTTGTCTTCTTCTCGAACCAGAGTTGTGCTGACAGCGTGAGCCGAGACTGCTAGATAAACAAATAGTTCTTCGTGATCTACGGGCTTTGATAAGATTGGCGGTTTTTCTAACAGCTCTAATAGATTCTGAAAGGCCTCGACACAATCGGGAGTCCACTGGAAGTTCTTCTTTCCCCTTTTTATCAAATCAAAAAATGGAACACATTTATCGGTGGCTTTGGAGATGAATCTACTCAGCGCCGCTACCTTCCCTGCCAGACTTTGGACGTCTTTAATTCTCCTTGGTTCTTCGATATTTCTAATCGCCGCTATCTGGCTAGGGTTGATCTCAATTCCTCGGGAACTCACGATGAAGCCAAGGAACTTTCCCGACGCCACTCCAAATGAACATTTTAAAGGATTCAATTTCATACGGTATTTTCGCAAGATACCAAACATTTCTGCTAGGTCTTGCGTATGACTGGAGGACTGCTTTGATTTAACAAGCATATCATCCACATAAACTTCCATAGTTTTTCCTATTTGATCATAAAACATTCTATTTACCAACCGCTGATAAGTAGCTCCAGCGTTTTTTAATCCGAATGGCATTACAACATAACAATATAGCCCCAAATTCGTAATGAAACTTGTATGCTCTTGGTCTGGTACATGCATAGGAATTTGATTGTATCCAGAGTATGCATCCATGAAAGAGAGAAGTTCATGACCTGCTGTCGAGTCTACAAGCTGGTCAATCCTGGGAAGTGGGAAACTATCTTTTGGGCAAGCCTTATTTAAATCTGAAAAGTCAATACAAGTTCGCCACTTTCCGTTTGGCTTTTTTACCAAGACAGGATTCGATATCCAGTCGGGATAAGTCGAATCTCGAATAAATCCATTTTGCTTCAATTTCTCTACTTCCTCTTTGAGAGCAGCCGACCTCTCTGGGCCCAGCATGCGTCTCTTTTGCTTCACAGGCGGATGCTTCGGATTTACATTCAATTTGTGACTGATAATGGAAGGCGATATCCCACACATGCCAGCATGGGTCCAGGCGAACACATCTAAGTTTGCCTTCAAGAAGTCCGTCAGCTCTTCAGCACGACGTGGATCCAATTGGGAACCAATCTTCAAAACTTTCGTCGGATCAGCTTTATCAACAGGAATTTCCACTGTCGCTTCATTAGGAGTTGCATTCCTAGCCTCTGGTTCCTCGTCTTTTCTAGGATCCAGGTCTTCAGGCGTTCCTTTGGGCAACTCCCTTGGGTTCAATCTCTCTAATTGCTATGCCGAGTCCCCCTTTGAGGGAGATGAGGCATCCTTACTCTCAGCATTAACTCCTTTCATCAACATCTTCAGTTCGGCCACATAGCAGGCCCGTCCAGAAACCTGATCCCCTCTTATTACTCCAGTCCCGGCTTCGGTTGGGAACTTTAGTAACAAGCACCAAGGGGCGATACAGACTCTAAATTCAGCGAGGGCAGGTCTCCCTAAAAATGCGTTATATGGCGAATCTACGTCCAATACTACGAACTGAAGCATTCGCACTCTTCTATGTTCTCCTTGCCCTAGGGTCACGGGCAACTCTATATATCCCATGGGAGCTGTCGTCGCTCCGTTGAAGCCTCTAATCCATCCTTCACAAGGTTTCAGATCTTCGGGCTCAAGCTTCATCTGATCAAATGACTTCTTGAACAAAATATTAACGGAACTTCCGTTGTCTACTAATACCTTATGGACCAAGGCCGGCCCAATGGTGGTAGTAATAACCAACGGATCATTGGTAGGAGATTGTATCCCCGTGTTGTCTCGGCTGCGAAATACCACGTCGTCGAACATGGTTTTTTGTTGTTTTATAGGGGTGACATCTTCCAAATCGTCACCTTCATTCACATCTAGATGCTTGGCAGCATTCACATATTGGTCCATTGACCTAAAACTTCGGATTGCCGGGTGAGGTCCGCCTACTATGGAGTTGATGACGATCCCTTTACCTTTCTGCTGCGTGGTAGGCTTAGGAGCAGGTAGGATCTGTTTTGGAGCCTGCTCTCCTTGCCCCCTGTCCCTCGGGGCAACCTTGTACTCATCCAACTTTCCTTCACGCAGCAGCTTTTCAATTACATCCCTCAAATGCCGACACTCATTGGTCGAATGTCCATGTGTTCCGTGAAACAAGCAAAATTTCCCTGTCGCCATTTCTTTCTCGGTCGAATCACGAGGTGGCGGTCTTTTGTACTGCAACACATTGTACGTATCCAGGTAAATATTTTCCAGGGTGTCATTCAATGGTGTATAGTTCTCGTAGTTCTGGAATCGGGGCCTTTTGTTAGGGTCGCTTCCCCTATTTCTGTTTCTCCTGTTACCGTTCGAATTACGGTTGTTGTTGTTTCCCCCGTTTCCAGTATTGCTGTTTCCACCCTTGTTTCCTACATTTACTTCAACCTTGCCAGAACTTTCCCCAGACTGCTTCACGGCAATATTACTTTGCACATTCTCCTTTGAAGCTATCTCAGACTTTCTCTTCCGGTTTGCCCTGGCCTCCTCTCGTCTTAAATAAATATCGGCTTTTTCGTAGAATATCGCCCTTGTGGGGGGTGTCTTCCCAGAAAGGTAGTCTCCAAACTCAGATTCAGGATCGACTCCTTCCTTCAATGCCATCAGAATAGTGGGCTCGTGCGGGTCACTGACCTCAGTTACAGCTTGGTTAAAACGATCTAAATATGCCCTTAAAGATTCCCCTGGTGCTTGTTTAATTCTTGACAATTCAATAACACTCTTGGACTTTCGGGCATGTAGTCGGAACTGGTTCATGAAACGCTCGCTTAGTTCTTTGTAATTAGAAATCGAACGAGGAGGAAGCCGGGTAAACCAGAACAATGCCACATCTTCTAGGTAGATTGGGAAGGCTTTGCACTTCACCTCATCAGGGGCAGCAGCGGCGTTCATAAGCCACGAATACCGCATCAAATGCTGTCCCGGATCAGTCCTTCCGTTATATTTGTCCATCTGTGGCAAGTTAAAGCGTCGGGGAAACTGGAAGTCGAGGATATCGTCGGTGAACGGAGTATGGCTTCGCTCAATGCCATAGTCTTCATTTGTATAATTCGGCTCTCGGACATAATTCGGCGAACCATTGCCTGCACATCGGCACTAGTTAGGGGCTGCTCAGGTTCCCTGGCCCTAGTGTCCGAGTTCCTTCGGGGCTCTTGCTCAGGAGATGCCCTTCTTCTTCGAGCTGCCTTTACTCGATTCCTTTCCCTGTGTTCCCGGTCGATCTCGGGAAGAGGGGACTGGAGTCTTTGCCCCCGAGTGGGGCTATCATTTCCTAATGCTCGTGCGATATCCTCGCGAGATCCCAAAGATCCAAATGTTAGCTGCTCCACGTTCTGAGGTCGTTCGAGTGGCCTTCGTTCACGGGGCCTCTCTTCCTCGGAAGATGAAGATTGATCTACGGGTGTGTGACGAACCGGTGACGGAGTTCTCTGCCGACGGAGCTCATTGATCTCCCGACTCATGAGCCTCATATTTTCCTGCATCATGAGATTAGTACGCTCATGAACTCTCATAGCTTCCCTCGTGCTCTCAAGCATATCAAGCAAACGCGAAAAATCTCCTTGAGTGATGGGCGCAGATGGGTTGACCTGATCTCCAACCCTGGCAGCTGGAATTGGAGCATTCGTGGGGACTCGAGTAGATGTTCCAGCTTCACCAAGCATCGGGTCGGATCGGAGGTAGGAAGCCGGGTCGGATCGGAGCTGGGGTGCCTGGTCGGATCGGTGTGCAGCGAGCAATTCGGGTCGGTTCAGATTGGGGGAGTGCACTGCTTCAGAGTCTCCTACCCGGATAGGATCGGAGCTCTCCCCTTGCTGTCGGTTCGGATTTCCTACATTGATTCTTCCTGCTGCTGAACTCTGCCCCCGAGACCTTGTTACAACAGCATTTTGCTGATCTTCGCCAGCTCCATTTCCTCGAACAGACTGAACTTCTTTGCCTTTTCCTTTGGCCATGAGTCTTTGACAATTACTTCAACGAATGTAAGAAAGCGGAGAAACTTAAGGATTCACTTCTTTGAACTCAACGGTCCAAAAAGTAGAAAGAGATCCCGGAAAATAAAGAATTTAGATGAGGGTTCTCAGTGAAAGCACCAAAATGTTAGACCCAAATGTGGTTCTAACACCCAAATTGATTAGAAACAAGATAAAATAAAACAGAAATAAAAATGAACACACAAGATTTACAGTGGTTCGGCGAAGAAATGCCTACGTCCACTTAGTTTTCACTATATTCAGTAATTCAGTTACAAATGCAATGTAAGATTCACTCACAACTCACTTTTGTTCACTCAAATGATTAAAACAAGAAATGAAAGATGATTTGGATTCTCCGGGAGTAAAGGAGTTCGGATGATGGAGGTACTTGGATTCTCAAAAGTGCTGAACCAAAGAAAAGATCCTTCTCTTTGTCTCTAGATGGGGTATTTATAGGTGTGAATTTGCCTGAGATTCAATCCGGGTCGGAACACGTGTCATCCATCGCACTCTCTTCGGGTTCGGATGAACTATCAAGCTGACAACACATCAAAGAGATGGACGTTAGGGGTAGGAATCAGTCATAGCCGGTCCGGTTCTCCAGGCTATTTTATAGGAGATTAACCTGGATCATGGGTGCGGGTCGGAGGCGTGCAGGTTGGGGGTCGGATCGGAATACCCGATCCGAACCGGAGTGGCTTGGACGTCTCTCCTTCACTAATCATACTCCGCTCCGCTGCAGCGTCGTGGCAAGCAAAAGGCTTTCCGATCCATTTGAGATTTATTGGCCTTCCGATCCGATCAGATATGCTTTGCCAATTTACCCAGTAAGAGCCATCCGATCCGAACAGGGAACTCTATCCGATCCGAACCAATATGCTGCTATCAATCTGAATTGTGGTGTTTTCTTCCGATCCGAACCGAAGTCTTATAACCTAAAATACTCTTCAATGGTTGGTTTCTTGGCTTTGTGTTGCCTAGTTCACAAAGTAGGCTAACAATGGCAAACTGTTTGCCGTTATAAGGTTACAATGGCAAATACTTCGCCGTTATAAGATTATAAAACTAATGTTATAACGGTAAAGCTTATAACGGCAAACTCTTTGCCGTTATAAGATTATAACGGCAAAGAGTTTGCCGTTATAAGCTCATAACGGCAAACATTTTGCCGTTATAAGCACCAACCCCTGTTCAGTCAACCAGCCACGAACGAGCTCAAAACTAGCCACAGACTAGCCACGGGTGACTGAACAAGCCGCACCTGGTTGCTTCGTGGCTTGTTTAGTAACTAAACAAGCCATTGTTGGTTGTGCTCTTAGTGCCGTAAGAAGTGTTGTAAGAACTCCTCTTAAGTTGGACGAGCCAACAGCGGCTAAGTCAAAAATCAGTTACACAAGGATTCTCGCTGAAATTTAAGTAGATTAAGATCTATCAAACGTGGCATATATTACTGTTTACAACGATGAAAGCATCACGTAAACAATTGAGTATGAATGTATTCCGCCTAAATGTGTGAAGTGTGTGTGTTTTTGGCACTCTACTAAAGCATGTCAATGCAAATATATATATATATACACACACACACACACACACATATATATATACATATATATATATATATATTAGGGATAGAACTTCTAAAAAACCATTTTTAGATTCAAGAACCAAACAAGAAACAAGCTTTCCAAAAATAGTTCAAACTCTAGCTGAAAATTCAACTGTTAATCTTCAAGATAAGAAAAAAAATCTGGTGCTAGAAAAAACAAAAGCATAAATCTAATATAACAGAAGGTAGGAAATTGGTATTCAGGAAAATTTAAGTACAAATTTTGAGAATCTTGAAAGTGATATTAGAGAGAAGATTCAGTTTTTTTTTACTTTCAAAAAACGAAGCACCAAAGTGCAAAAATGTTAATATTTTTAAAACAAGTCAACCTGAAAACAACGCGGGGAGTGCCAAAATGCAAGCGATTTCAAATTCTCATGAAAATTTCATTAATCTTGCCACTAACAAAACTCAAAAGAGAAACCAAACAGTCTCAATTTGAATCAATCCATAGTGCTATCGTAAGTGATGACGATGAAAATCAAGAACCAGACGCAATGCAAATATGTTAAGGAGATAACAATATATTGTTCACCGCTCAACTATCACCACAGAAATAACCAAGTATATTTACAAGTTAACGATATTTTTAGTCAACACCCGATGTAAAAATTAACAAAGCACATGTAATGGAACTTAGAGGGTGATCGATCTAGGGGACACCTAAGGATAACATAGTTCCACCAAGCTCGGCTTAACTTGCCATTTCCTATATATCAAGACCTAAGTCCAAAGATTAGTTACCACTCCTTCTAGATGTGAGTATCACAATTACAATACATAAAAGATCAACACTTACCTTGAGATAAGGGCCTTATAAACCTAAAGAAGGTGTAGAGAACCTTATCAAGAAGGTGTACCATAGACTCAGGATAGAATAATATGCATTATGTTAAGAGAAACATGCTAATATACCACAACGGTTATATTAGATGACATGTTGAAGGGAAAAATTGTCACAAGCGAACACCCAATGTGTATGTGTGAACAAATATCCAAATAAGCAGTAAATAATGTAAGTGTGGAGAGACATAGTTTTTATAGTGGTTCGGCGCTAACACCTAAATCCACTTTATAATCATCATTCATCATATCTTTGGTGGATTGCAAAGTTATACAAGTTCGGACAATAGATAAGTTCAAAGTTTTGCAATAGAATAACAAAATATGCGTATGTTCTACACTTTGACCAAATTGCCCTTCTTCTTCTTCGTTGAGAAGCGTTGACTTGGTCAACAATATCCAAGTTTAGAGGTCATGCCCATGAAGTTCAAAAGTAGCATAACAATCCTTGTTAATGTCCAAGTGTTGATGGAAAAAACATGCACGCCAAGTTTTAATTGTCCATGCCATTTCCAATGGCCATGGTGAAAGTGTTGGAAGCCATTAATGAGTGTTTGGAGCTCTCAAAGTCCAAAAATTCCAAGGGAAAAGGTTCCAAATGAAGGCCAAAGCTTGGGGTATTTATAGGAGGAAGGTTAAGTGGGAATAGGTAGGAAATAGGAACCACAACCCTTAATTTCGGGCCAAAAAAGGCCTCCATACAGAAAATTCACACCCCCTGGCGAGGGGTGCGAAAATTTCGCACCTCCCCCGAGTGTGTGGAATTTCGCGCCTCCCTGGGGGGTGCGGAAATTTGAGCCTCCCCGGGTGGGGGGGGGGTGCGGAAATTCGCGCCTCACCGGGGGGTGCGGAATTTCACGCCTCCCCGTGGGCTGCAGAAATTCGCACCTCCCCGGGGGCTGCATAATTTCGCACCTCCCCAGGGGCTTCGGAATTTCGCACCCCTTGGAGGGGTGCAAAATTCGCACACCACTGGGGGATACGAATTTGATGGAGGAAGGGGGTCGAGATCATGCTGTCGAGGGAGTCGAAGTTCCCAAATGCGAAGTGAGGGAATCCTCGGTTTTTTTGGTCCGAAGTAGGGGATCTGGGCTTCTGGCATGGAGAAAATCGGATGAATCTGGGCTTTCGGCTCGGAGCATGGCGCGCCTTTGGCTCGGATGACGGTTTGCCTAAGAGTTCATTAGGCCCGAACGAGTTCTTCTGATAGAGGTTTCGGGTCTCCTTGTGTTTGCGACACAACTTCGACCCCGCTGTTTTGTGTTTGTTCATGCTTGAGCACGTCGCTCACAGAACACTGGACGTGTGACAGCTTTGAAAAAAAGTGTGTCAACATTTGCCCCCCCAAAAACACATCTTGTTTGGTCCAAGCAAGGTGTGTTTTGCGAGGAGAGGATAGATCCAGAAACCAAAGTCAGGAGAAGTCCGGAGTGAGCTTTTGTATTCATGAGAAGGAAGAGCCAAGACCTCGCCGGGTCGTACTTTCCTGAAAACCAAAGTCGATAAGTCAAAAATCCATGATCACTTCGGATCATATTGGTGGAAGACCACGATCGCTTGGGATCATATTAAGGAAAGAAATCTGACGATCGCTTCGGATCGTATTAATAGAAAGTCACGATCGTTTGGGATCGTATGAAGATAACCAGAATATCCGAGAGATTGGAGGAGCCCAAAAACCATGGCGAGTTGAGTAAAGGCAACCTTATCGAAGAAGGACAAGAGGCCAAGATAGTCATGGGTGGATATTCTTGTCGTCTCACGGGCAAGTCCACCAGATGTAATCCAAGGTCGTTAACAAGACGACCCACTAATACAAACCAGCAGGATTGCAAAAGATCCAATACTCGTCATAAACCCACGAGTGAATATTCTTGTCGTGTCACGGACAAGTCCAAGAACACTAAACCATGGTCATTGACGAAGCGACCCACTAATCCAAATGAGAAGGATCGTAAAAGATCCGATGCTCGCCACAAATCCGCAAGTGGATATTCTTGCCATTCCACTTGACAAGTCCACCCAATGTAATCCAAGGTCATGGACAAGGCGACCCACTAATCCAAACGAGCAGGATTGAATGAGATCCGAAACTCGCCACAAATCCATGAGTGGATATTCTTGTCGTGTCACTGACAAGTCCACCCGATTTAATCCAAGGTCGTTGACAAGGCGACCCATTAATCCAAACGAGTGGGATCGTGCACGATCCGACACTCACCATGAGTTGAGGCGGTCTCATCGAAGTAGGACGAGAAGCCAAAATAGCCAAATGCTTATTAGAGTTTGCAATCCCGTTATCGATTTCATACTTCGCAAGTAAGAGTCCTTACTTTGCGAAGTAATTTTATTAAAGTCATAAAAGTTAGGGATTTTTAGTAAAGCCACAAGAAAACCAATGGTTCGTCATCCATAAAGAGCGTGCTTTGGGAGCTAGCCTGCCCCCGTGCATGGGTAAGCGGACTTGGCCATTTTTCGATTCCAAATTCATTTATCAAGGAAAGTGAATAGCTTATTGTTTGTGAAGAGCATGCCTAGGATCTCTCTGGTTCCTATAACATGGGTAAACAGACATAACCATTCATAATCCAAAGCCGAGAAAAGTAATTTTTCACAAATAACCAAAAGGAAGGATACATCCAAAGGACTAAAGTCCTCAAAGCTAATGCCATGGGCTGAAGCCCAAATAACCGAGCCTAGTGAGCCAGAATGAGAAAGCCATAAGTGAGGAGCGCATTATATGAGAGCCCGAGAATCCATGAACCAAAATCCAGAGTCCATAAGACAAAGAACCAAGGGAGACTGAAAACCAAGGCCCAAGCGCCAAAGGCCCTAAACCAAAATCCAGAAGCTGAAAAATCCAAAAGATAGGAAGCCAATAAACCAAACCGGAGGTTCCAAAACAAGAAGACCAGAAAACCAAGACCAATATCTGAAAGGTCATGAAGAACCAAGACCACTTAACCAAAATATCCACCACGACGGAAGACCAGACCCGCAAGCCGAAGGATACTAGTGCCAGAGAGACTTGCATCCAAGACACTAGAGCCAATAATGGGTCTAGTTTGAAGCGAACCCCCGAGCGCGGGGCTCGGGCCTATCTTGAAAAGAAATTGGGGGTTGTACCTGTCCTGATATCCTAGCCCGAGTTCGAATGAATCGTGCTAGTTCTCCATTTCTAACATGCTCTTTAATGGCATTCTTAAGATCACGACACTCATTTGTATTGTGACCAGCGATGTCATGAAATATGCAGTGTTGGACAGAATCTCTTTCCTGTTGAGAGGGTTCCCGAGCGGGAGGCTTTTTGAAGGGAGCAATAGGGTGAACTTCTCGGTAGATCTCCTTGAGAGTGTGAGTAAGCTCCAAGTTGGTCGGGAACATATGTTGCCTATTAGCCTTGTTATGGGGCTTTCCTTTACTTGAGAAAATAGCTCGAGTATCCAAAACTTGAAGGGATGTGCTTCCATCGGGAATAGAGGTGCCCCCTAGAGTCGAGGGAGCGGCGTCGATCCGAGGATCGGCGTCATCCTGTTGTGGAGTATGCGAGGTTGCCCCCATGTCCCGAGTTACAAACCGCGGAACATGGGCACTTGCTCCAATGACGTTGTTTGGTCAGTTGACCTTCCAAAACCATGTAATCTACCCTCAATCTGAGCGAGCAACGTGTTCATAACTTCTGCTTGGCGATCCAGACAAGCGATCAATCCTCTAGCCAATTCAGCTAAGTCCTCTCGAGTAACCAAGTATGAGAGATCTTCCGTCATAGTCCGTTCTTGACTTTCCTCACTACTAGTGGTGTGAACATTAGAGGTAGCATCGAGCCATTTACATTTAACCATGTTGAGAAGCGATTAGCGAAGTCGAAGTCAAAAACTGAAACTGAAGTTGAGATCCAAAGGCAAATCCGAGATACTTGTCCAAAGAAGAGGTCAAAGCTATGCGCCCCCCTTCCTGGCGCGCCAAAAATGTTGACGTGCAAAATTGTCGCACGCCAACACCCAATGTGTATGTGTGAACAAATATCTAAATAAGTAGTAAATAATGTAAGTGCGGGGAGACACAACTTTTATTCTGGTTCGGCGCTAACACCTTCGTCCACTTTACAATCATCATTCATCATATCTTTGGTCGATTACAGAGTTGTACAAGTTTCGACAATAGCTAAGTTCAAAGTGTTACAATAGAATAACAAAATATAAGTTTGTTCTACACTTTGACCAAATCGCCCTTCTTCTTCTTCGTTGAGAAGCGCTGACTTGGTCAATAATATCCAAGTTTATAGCTCATGTTCATGAAGTTCAAAAGTAGCATAACAATCCCTATTAATGTTCAAGTATTGATGGAAAGCATGTATGCCATGTTTTAACTGTCCATTCCATCTCCAATGGCCATGGTGAATGCGTTGGAAGCCATTAGTGAGTGTTTGGAGCTCCCAAAGTCCAAAAATTCCAAGGGAAAAGGTTCCAAATGAAGGCCAAAGCTTGGGGTACTTATAGGAGGGAGGTTAGGTGGGAGTAGGTAGGAAATGGGGACCATAACCCTTAGTTTCGGGCCAAAAAAGGGCCTCCATACAGAAAATTCGCGCCCCCTGGCGAGGGGTGCGAAAATTTCACCTCCCCAGGGGGTGGTGAAATTCGCGCCTCCTCGGGGGGAGCGGAAACTCACTCATCCCCGGGGGCTGCGGAAATTCGCGCCTCCCCGGGGGCTGCGGAAATTCGCGCCTCCCCTGGGGCTACGAAATTTCGTGCCTCCCTGGGGGCTGCGGAATTTGGCGCCTCCCGGGAGGGTGCAGAATTTGGCGCCTCCCCAGGGGCTGCGGAATTTCGTGCCTCCCCGGTGGTGCGGAATTCGCACCCCTTAGAGGGGTGCGGAAATTTGCACCCTACCAAGGGATACGAATTTGATGGAGGAAGGGGGTCGGGATCGTGCTATCGAGGGAGCCGAAGTTCCCAAATGCGAAGTGAGGAAATCCGCGGTTTTGCTGGTCTGAAGTAAGGAGATCTGGGCTTCCAGCATGGAGAAAATCAAACAAATCTGGGCTTTCGGCTCGGAGCATGGCCCGTCTTCGGTTCGGATAACGGTTTGCCTAAGAGTTCATTGGGCCCGAACGAGGACATCTGATATAGGTTTCGGGTCTCCTTGTGTTTGCAACGCAACACCCAACTACTTTGTGTTTTTTGACGTTTGAGTACGTCGCTCACCGAACACTTGACGTGTGACAGCTTTGACAAAAAAACGTGTCAACATGACATATCATAGCTTTTAGTCACAAAAAGGTGATACTTTAAAATCAATCTAGCCCAAGAAAGACCTTGCTTGTGTGAGTTATCACATCATAAGGTTATAATAGTCATTTCGGCATTGTGATATGTTAGACATGTTACAAAAAAGACTGAAGCGCAAGTATAAGCTATAAAGGAAGGATCACTACAACAAAACTGGTATTTAATAACGGTCATTTCGGCATTGTGATATGTTAGACATGTTATTTTATTACAATAGCTCATTTTAACCGATATAATACATCAAAATCTCAATGAAAGCGAGAATTTTTATAACATAGGATTGCCGCTATAACATAACTATTCAATAGCAGATATTTGATGCTATTAAATTAACATGTTTTAGTATTGCTAAATCCTTTTGCAGTTTATATATTTTAATAATAGCAATCAAAATGAATCTTCACAAAAAGTTAAAGATGAATACATAAGATATAATAATAGCAAATAAAGTGCCAACTATAAAAGAAATCAATTTATGAGTTAACAAATTCAATACATATGTTTTAAATTCCCATTGATGTTAACTTGAGTACACAAATGCAAAACATAGTTCATACTTGTTCGGTTAACACACAAAAGACAAAACATAGTACGAAATAACACCCCAAATATGCTAGACAAAACATCTCAAACAACTTAGCACCTCCGTCTAACTTTCATTCGCCTCATCAGCCTTTGTCGGCATGTATACAACAAAAACGAATCGTTGATGAATATAATATAATTTAAGTCTAGGCATAATTCGCTTTATCCACATGCACTTCTGCCCAGGAAGGAAAAAGCTTATGAATATAAGCCTAGGCACAAGGGCAACTCCAACAAAGCATCCGATTTACAAAATGCTGAAATCCAACCTCAAAATGCCTCCCAACAACGTGCGGATTTTACCTTTCGTTCGGATTTCAGGAGGAAAAATTCTAGAATCCCTAAACTCTTAAGGCGCTTGTTGAACCTCCTCGTAGAGTAACGTGCTTGTTCAATAAGCGCTTGAAGCACAAAGGCTTTATTCTCCTCGCGCCTGTTGAACAACCGCATAGAGCCAACCGCTCTATTTTCAACGGCTCCATTTAGTAACGGTTATATTTTAACCCTTACAAATACACCACCCCTCTATTTTTCTTCCAAATCAACTCGTCTTTTACCACATCTTCTTCTACATCAACTCATATTCTACCACATCTATTTAAAAAAATGGTTACTGATTTTGATGTCGATGCCGCAAGAATGAGCTTTGAAACTTTTGGTTTACAAGATCTAGGCCAACCTTTTGGTGGAATGCTAACTACTTCAAGTTGGAGTGCTACTGAAGACTATGATCTTAGCTACATCTACTGTTCACTTTCGCTGGATCCTGTCCGTGGTGCCGATTAAAGTGGTCAAACATTTTGGGGTAGAATCACTAATGCATACACCAGGAAGAACATGGATCGGAATAGAAGTGTAGCTTCCATCAAAGGTCGTTATTGTAAGATTAATCGTCAAACGCAATGCTTTGATTCGCAAATGTTCAAACAGATGTAGAGTAATCAAAGCGGATTTGGAAGTGAAACTCATATGGTAAAAAATGTTTACGTTTTTTTTGTACTTTACATCTTAGCCTTGTAGTAAAAGCTTCATATTATTGATGCAGAGAATTGCCGCAACCAAGTTATTCAAACAAATATATAAATCGGATAGTAAACAAGGACCTCATTTCTATCAGTTCATGCATGTGTATGACCTACTAGTTATTCATGTGAAATGGAAATCTTCACTTCAAAAAACAGTCCAACACGCCAATCAAGCAAAAGTCGTGGGAAAGCTACAAGACTTGGAGACAGTTGTAGTCTGAGAGATTCGCAGGACAGTGCAACTACGGGTTTAGAAGAAGATGTTCACCTTACTACTGACCGATATGATAGGCCCGAAGGATCCAAGGAGGCAAAGAAAAACCATATGGCAGGAGCGAATGAAGGCGAAATCAGAAAATTATTAAAGGAGTCTAACGATATGTATCTGAGCGCACTCCAGAGCAGAAGCATTCACCACCAAGAAAAGATTGACGCAATTCATCAACTTGTTGAGGTAAAACGACGAAAGGAGGAAGATGCAGTCATTTTTACGGATATTTTGCAAATGGATGATGTGCAACGCGAGTATACGGAGTTTCAGAGATTTGAGATATTGAGGCAAAGAAGTGAAGGAGGTGTGTGATTGTAGATAACTTGGATGTAAACTTTAGTTGGCTTTGTATGCGCCAGTTTGGTGTAAGTTGCATTTTGTTTATGTAGCATAGGAATTGAGTTTGAAATTTAAAATGGAGTTTGAAATTTTGTTTGGTGTAAGATGCATTTTGTATATGTAGCTTTGAAATGGAGTGTGAAATGGAGTATGAAATATAAAATGGAGTTTGAAATGGAGTGTGAAATGGACTTTGAAATTTAAAACGGAGTTTGAAATTTCAAATAGAGTTTGAAATTTAAAATGAAGTTTGAAATTTAAAATGGAGCTTGAAATGGAAAATGAAATTGAAAATTGTGTTTTAAATGGAGTTTAAAATGGAGTTTGAAATTAAAATTGAGTTTGAAATTTAAAATAGAGTTTGAAATGGAAAATGAAATTGAAAATGGAGTTTGAAATGGAGTTTGAGTTTGAATTGGAGTTTCAAATGGAGTTTAAAATGGAGTTTGAAATTGAAAATGGAGTTTTTTTAAAATAAAAAATTCCACAGCGACTATTTTAAATTTTAAAATGGACACAACTTTCAATTTATATTACGAAATCTAAATTTTTCACATTCGTTGGAAATATATAATTAAACAGTTTCGAAATTTTTTGGTTTTACTGAAATCTGAATTATATTGAATCCTACACATTCAATTGAAATTTAAAATCGAATTTTCAAACTGCCGCGTCATTTTAAACTCATTTTTAACTAAAATAAATCATACCAAACTCCATTTTAAATTTCAAACTCCATTTTAAATTTCAAACTTCTTTTTTAATTTCAAACTCCATTTTAAATTTCAAATTCCATTTCAAATTTCGGACTCCATTTCAAATTTAAATTTCAAACTCCATTTTAAATTTCAAACTCCATTTTAAATTTCAAACTTCATTTTAAATTTCAAACTCCATTACAAACTCCATTTTAAATTTCAAACTTCATTTTAAATTTCAAATTCCATTTCAAACTCAATTTTAAATTTTAAATTTAAATTTCAAACTCCATTTTAAATTTCAAACTCCATTTGAAACTCCATTTTAAATTTCAAATTCCATTTTAAACGCTAAGCTCCATTTCGAACTCCATTTTAAATTTCGAACTATATTTCAAACTCAATTTAAATTTCAAATTTAAATTTCAAACTCCATTTTAAATTTCAAACTCCATTTTAAACTCCAAGCTCCATTTCAAACTCCATTTTAAATTTCAAACTTCATTTTCCATTTCAAACTCCATTTCAAATTCCATTTTAAATTTCAAACTCCGTTTTAAATTTCAAACTCCATTTTAAATTTCAAACTCCCTTTTCAATTTGAAACTTCATTTCAAATTTCAAATTCCATTTGAAACTCCATTTCAAACTCAATTTTAAATTCCAAATTTAAATTTCAAACTCCATTTTAAATTTCAAACTCCATTTTAAATTTCAAACTCCATTTTAACCTCTAAGCTCCATTTTAAATTTCAAACTTCATTTTCCATTTCAAACTCCATTTCAAACGCCTTTCAAACTCAATTTTAAATTTCAAAATTAAATTTCAAACTCCATTTTAAACTCCAAGCTCCATTTCAAACTCCATTTTAAATTTCAAACTTCATTTTCCATTTCAAACTCCATTTTAAATTTAAACTCCATTTTAAGTTTCAAACTCCATTTTAAATTTCAAACTCCATTTTAAATTTCAAACTCCATTTTAAATTTCAAATTCCATTTCAAACTCAATTTTAAATTGCAAATTTAAATTTCAAACTCAATTTTAAATTTCAAACTCCATTTTAAATTTCTAAATCCATTTTAAACTCCAAGCTCCATTTTAAATTTCAAACTTCATTTTCCATTCCAAACTCCATTTCAAACTTCATTTTCCATTCCAAACTCCATTTCAAACTCCATTTCAAACTCAATTTTAAATTTCAAATTTAAATTTCAAACTCCATTTTAAATTTCAAACTCCATTTTAAATTTCAAACTCCATTTTAAACTCCAAGCTCCATTTCAAACTCCATTTTAAATTTCAAACTTCATTTTCCAATTCAAACTCCAATTTAAATTTCAAGTTTAAATTTCAAACTCCATTTTAAATTTCAAACTCACTTTTAAATTTCTAACTCCATTTTAAATTTCAAACTCCATTTTAAAATTTTCGAACTCCATTTTAAATTTCAAACTTCATTTTAAATTTCAAATTCCATTTCAAACTCCATTTTAAATTACAAATTTAAATTTCAAACTCCGTTTTAAATTTCAAACTCCGTTTTAAATTTCAAACTCCATTTTAAACTCCAAGCTCCATTTCAAACTCCATTTTAAATTTCAAACTTCATTTTCCATTTCGAACTCAATTTCAAACTCCATTTTAAATTTCAAACTCCATTTTAAATTCGAAGCTCCATTTCAAACTCCATATTAAATTTCAAACTACATTTTCCATTTCAAACTCCATTTTAAATTTCAAACTCTGTTTTAAATTTCAAACTCCATTTTAAATTTCAAATTTCTTTTTAAATTTCAAATTCCATTTCAAACTCAATTTTAAAATTTAAATTTAAATTTCAATCTCCATTTTAAATTTCAAACTCCATTTTAAATTTCAAACTCCATTTTAACCTCCAAGCTCCATTTCAAACACCATTTTAAATTTCAAACTTCATTTTCCATTTCAAACTCCATTTCAAACTCAGTTTTAAATTTCAAACTCCATTTTAAATTTCAAACTCCATTTTAAACTCCAAGCTCCATTTCAAACTCCATTTTAAATTTCAAACTTCATTTTCCATTTCAAACTCCATTTTAAATTTCAAACTCCATTTTAAATTTTAAACTCCATTTTAAATTTCAAACTCCATTTTAAATTTCAAACTCCATCTCAAACTCCATTTTAAATTTCAAACTTCATTTTAAATTTCAAACTCCATTTCAAACTCCATTTTGAATTTCAAATTTAAATTTCAAACTCCATTTTAAATTTCAAACTCCATTTTAAATTTCAAACTCCATTTTAAAAAATACTCATTGTCAAAACACGTGTAGTCAAAAGCATGGCAGACATAACACCGTACAGTAATACAAACCATGTCACAAGACATATAATACAAAAACATACAACAATGTCATCATCAACATACCGTCAGTCATAAAAAAAATATACAACCATGTCATCATCAACAACACATGTAATATAAAACATGTCAGCCAAAACAAAAACATACAACCATGACGCTGCATGAACCATCAGCCAATATGCATAGAAGGCTACCTGCCCCATCGGAACTGTCATCATTAACGTCATCAAAATCATCACCCATATGTAATCCATCACCAGAACCCTTCTGCTATGACTGAGTCTATAGGGAAGCAATCTGGGCCTCGTACTGAGACTGCTGCGGTGCCAAAGCTCTGTGTAAAATCTGGTACATCAACTATGTGTAATCCAACGTCATACGCACAAAAGCAGCCAATATCCGTCTATCATGGTCCATATATAGTGAGTACTATTAATGAGACAACTTGTGTTACACAAACGCAGTTTTTATAATGAAATCGTATGCCAGTATTATTGTATAACTCTTACGTACCTGATGCGAATGATACAAACCGGCTGATGGTACTCCGGGAGGATCAACAGGTGGATACTACAACGGAATCTCTACAATCTGACCCTGTACGTCATACGCCCTAAAATTGTGTGGCGTAGGGTCCAACGCACCACTCTGCGTGAACTGAGACGATACAGGCGCAAGGGTAGGGGGATTCTCCGGGAATCTGCCTCCTATTAGAGATGGCCCGATAAGGTCAGAGTTCAAACCCCGAATATAGTCTGGTAAAGCATAAACGCGTGGCGCAACTCGAGCCCAATAGGTATCAAAATCTCTGGGCACTGTAAAAGGCTCACCGTCCATCCAGCCTGCAGCCTTTATATCCGCAATATATGATGATCCTACCTGTATATCCCCGAACATCTGATCCCATGGGAGTGGATCGGAAGGAATGCGCTCTAACCCGTATAGCTGTAGCCAACATCGCTCCCCCAAATACCAAATGAAAGGGCATGTAGGCACCTGGAAGCATACCCTACGCCTCTAAAGACTAGAATGGAAAATGAGCAGGTGGTCCTGCTGAGGAGCCATAAAATCTATGTGCGTCTGCCATGGACGTCGAATAATGTCATCCCGCCCCCTCAAATCAATCTGCGTGCGCGCCTCCATAAGCTCGTTACGCACACCCTGTGCAGAACGAGCAAGATGCATAGCAGGACCCAATCGTCATAATCTCGGAAAGTATATGTAAGGTGTAGTGATGGCCTCATCAATAAGTCGGGGGTGCATGTTCGCCATGTACTCGTAATACTAAAATGGGAGAATATCTGGTTGTAGTGCTGTATGGCGTAGATATCCAAAGCTACATAAAAATAGTCTAATATCGTTGTACCCCAATCGAACGAATGCAGCTATTCTATGTCTACAAGGCTAGCCAAAAAACTAAGCCTAATAGTCCCCCAGTTGTTCCTAAAAAAGGTGGAACCAAAAACGTATAATAAAAAGGCCCTGGTAACGGGGATGTGCATAGCCACAGTTGTCTGATGTACAGTGATATATGCATACAGAGTAGGTAGGCTAACGGCTTATGAAGAAGCACTATGAGGATCTAAACCCGGTAACTGCTCTGAAAAGCTATCAAACTCCTCAAATGATACATCGAAGGGAATGGGAAGACCACCTGGACGACCAATCTCAATGCCCGTAAGGATGTAAAAATCCAAAGGAGTAAGCCCTAACTCAAAATCAACAAAGTGAAATGTGTGTGTAGTAGGCCACCATCGCTCACTAAAAGTGTGACGATCCCAAAACCCCATGACACGGTGTTAAGGATAATCATTGGAATATAACACATTAATCATCATTAGCAGATCACAAATAATAGCATAGACAGAAAATAGAATAATTTACACACATATGACAGCGGAATCATATAGATATCATCACATCAGAGAAGCACAGTACAGGATACAACTTAGTGCATAATGATACATAATCAATCACCATCGCCTGAGGCGGAATCATACATAAAGAGTACACAAAAGGAATATCAGTCTACATCGCCAATGGCGGAATCATAATATAGATACAATTATGGCGGAGAAAATCCAAGTCAGCACAGTGTAGTCAAGCCTCGCCATGAGCCAAAAGGTGCGTCAGAAACCTGTAACTAGGCTGCCCGTGTGAAAATGAGGGCACCCGAGTTTGCAAGGTGAAACAAACTACGAGTCAGTCATGGGACTGGTATGAGAAATCTACTCAACTTACTAACAACAATAATAAGGCAAATCAAAGGACCACGCCACTTTCGCGGAACGGGTTTACTCCAATGAGTGCTAGTGCATGAAATAAAATAAATGATTAAATCAACGCAATGCTTTTTATAAAATGAAGCCATTATAAGACTCAGGTCCCATCACACAATGCAACGCAAGCCGGAGGATAGAGTTTTTACCTTATAATGGCCAAAGATGCTTCATACGAATAAAACAAAAGTGTTTGGTATTATTACTAGTGCATATATGTTTCAAAAGCAAATTCCATCATAAATATCAATCATAGGCGGCATAAATGACCCATACCACTATGTCGCCATACTAGTAATACAATCACGTCCGCATATTTCGTATTGGAAATTGGATTCCTTCATGAGTCGAGGCAAGGGGCAAGCTCCTCTCCGATTCGAGACACTCTAGCAAATGCCTCGGGACCGCACACAGTAATCCCCTGGATCCTCCAAGGCCGGTCCTCTCTTACTTTTGAGGATTGGCAATTCCTGAACACACGTTTCCCGGTCCTTACAGACCTATAATCGAGGCGCCTCGCATTCCAACAACCACATAGTTGAAAAGTAGATATAAATGTCAGGGCTGGGAGGTCACTGACACCACCATAGCTAGAAAGAAACGTCATGCACTCCTTGGGTCCTTCTCCCGTTTTTGACTCATACCGGGGTGTGAGGCTCGCGAATTCACGTTATACACAAAGCTACGTCACACAGACCATGTTTTGATCATCAACCACAAGACTTTGCTTTGCAACAGAAGCCTTGATCATATGCTACTTAGGCGTGCCACACAGGCAATCCACTCCATGCGACTGATTTCTGTCAATACATAACCTCTGAGCTCGTACGTCTCAGAGAAGGGCGTTAAGCAAGAGAATAAATTCTCCGCCGCCAAACAGATATATATTTAACAGAGATCAATCAACACAGAAAAAAATCCAATGTCAGACACACAGTCCATTTACAAGTCCGTTCTGGGTCTGAACGAAACCGGAGGCACCAATTCCTCGCATATCCGTACAATCAACAGTATGTGTGGACGGCTACTACTTCAATTCCTTCATGGTAGCTACTCCAATCACGAGCATCAGTAGCGCCCATCCATCCAATGTGGAGATCGTCGGTCTTCAGTCGTCTTCGACTCTTCGACTTCTCAACGTCGATCGATTATTTGAAATGAGATAAACTTGGCCTTTTCAAATAATCCACGTATATTTAGATTTTCAAACCAATTAATCATATGGTTGAACTATTCAACATTCACATTTCAGTTATTTAGCTATAATTTTCATGTCAAATACATTCAACCATCACATATCAAGCAAACACAACAAAATTGGTTTATTTTCACTCTATATCGTCAATAGTATTTTATAACGATATATCGCCATTTTTATTTAATTTAAAACGGCCATATTTAATTAAACGACGTTTCAGGTCGTGTCGATGCACTGGCGCTGCTTTCCACTAATTTTGTTTTACACATATCTGAAAATCTAACCGTTGGATCTTCACAAATTTTACATCATTAGGAAGGTCATTTCAAAACGAATCCAACTGTTTCAGTTTTGGGAAAATCCGACGGTCGGATCTTCCACACTAACCATTTGAAGTTACGATTTCAATTTACGAACTGCAGCGTCGTTATTCGATTTAATTTAATTATATTTATATATATGTATATATATATATAAATATAATCGTTTCTGGCGCTGTTTTTCTTCAGTTTTGAATTCAACATTCCAGACAATCCAACCGTCGGATCTTCACAAAGTTGGTGCCGTTGGAAAGATATTTCCAAGTCGAACCCAACGGTTGCGGTTGCGGTTTCGGGAAAATCCAATGGTCGGATTTCTCGCACTAGTCGTTTGAAATCACGGTTTCAAAATACGAACTGCACGACCACGTTTCGTTTTAATTCTATTTATATTTATATATTTATATAAATATAGTTCATTCAAAATTTCCTATATCGTTTCCACTTCAATTATTTCACTAACGCCTTTAAATTTTGGAAAATTTCGCCATAACCTCCTTTGTACGGGAGGGTCTGGGAAAATTCCTAAATAGCCACACGGGCGTCTCATATCAAAAAGAAAAAGCCAAGCGGCTAGCCAACAGGCTAATAAAATCATCACCCAAACAAAGCGGTAAATGTGTACCTATTTGTCGGGCACAAAATTTTATTTCTCTTCTCTAGCCCCTTTTGCTTTAACCTGTTCAATAGATATGCATGTACATATATACAATTTCTAACATTTATCATTTTCCATTCAATTTCATATTTGATTTGCTTTGGTTTAAAAACACCATTCATTCTAATGTTGCATGCATAGGCTAAAATCATATCATTAGCTAGTTAATGTATATTTCAACTCATGCATGTTTATTTGAACAAGTGGCTATTTTTAGCACTTCACATTTCAAAGATGATAATTTTGGCGAACTAAAATAGATTTCAACACATGACTATTTTATTTAGTTCCTATGCATATTAAAAATAATATTTCTATCACAAATATTTATTTCAACGTCCGCATATCTTTAGCACATCACAAATATGATAAAAATGATATTTTTATCGTTCAAAATATTTATTCAACCAATGGATGGTTTCAACACGTCATAGTTTCAATAAAAATGTAATTTTTATTGTTCGATCTTTTTATTCAACACATGAACTTTTCCACTAGACACACTTCTCAACAAATGAGCATTTCCACACATGGATATTTTATTTATGTTGTTCATATTGGAAAGATGAGATTTTTATTGTTGAAACTATTTATATAAGGCGAATATTTTTCATACTTCATATATAATAAAAATGTGATTTTTATTGTTTAAACACTTCGTTCATTCACAAACGAATTCAATTTTCACACCACACTTTTCAATACACAAACATTTCCACGCATGGATATAGTTTCAACATATGGCTTTAATTTCAACGCATGAAAATAATTTCAACATATGAAAATAATTCTAACACACAAAGATTATTCAAAATTTCGGCAGCATAACGGCAGGGTAGTTAAAACCGGCACCGTCCCTAGTACGGCTCCTCGCTCTACCTTAAAACCTCGCGGTTTTTGACAATGGGGATTCATGCATCTAATTCGCACGCAGGCGGCATGTTTATTTTTATTTCCACAAATATTTTCAATTCATTTCAATCACCAATGGGTATTTTTCAACCACAACCAAACAATATCAACCACAAACAATTATTCAACCATTCGTATTTTTCATCCAATATTTCACACCAATTCACCACAATAAATATCGTCCATGGTTTGTGGACGAGGGGAGTATATATATATATATATATATATATATATATATATATATATATATATATATATATATATTTCACTTGCATTTCAACACGTATATCAATTATTCTATGCATGTAAAAATTCATACTTCGCTTATATAGCTTACAATACGCATGTACATGAGGTATACAACACGTATGTAATTTATATTTCGCTTATATAAATTATACACGACATTTTCCATTCAATTTCACATTAATTTAGATTTCTCACATTGGTTTTCGGAGTGCTAAAAATCGATACGATGTTAGAAAAATCCGCGGCTTCTTCTATTGGGTAGAGAGCTTCCTTGCGGTCTCGATGTTTCCTGTTTCATCGAATTTCGTCAACACACCAAAAAGATATGATTTTTCAAAGTGTAAAGATCAAAGAAAAACTCACTTTCACGAAGCTTCAAAACTAGGTTTACAGTTTTCGCGAAATCCGGGGCACGAGGGGACGATCAGGGAGTTGGACGTGGAAGAGCTTCGAGAGGGCTACAGGCGCGCGGTGGTTTGGTGGCGTTCGGTGGTCCAGATCAGCGGCGGCGGTTTAAAGGTCGGAACTTTGGAAGGGGATATCTCGACGTAGAAGCAACGATAGGGGGAGCTCCTTATATGGATTTGAAGAGGGGAAGGAGAGCTACAAAAAGTTGAACTGGGGGAGGAGCTAATTCGGTCTGTGGCGATCGGAAATCTCCAGGGAAGGGGGGGGGGAGCTTTTCCGTCGTCGAAGTCGGGGTCGGGGGGGTTTTCTGATTTTTTTTTTTTTATTTATGAATGGAGAAATATGATTGGCCGAGGACTATATTAAATTTTTAAATAGTGTTTTCTCAAACGAACTCCTTTTTAAACCCAGCGACTGTCGCCCCTAGCTAAATACCCCCATTCCGGATACAATGGGATATGTTTCGTAGGCCAATTCGACTGTTACAGTCAGTTATTTTTCAAATTAAAGTATAAAACATTTAATTTTTAACTCTGAACGCACATTTCAATTTGCCAGGGCCACAAACTGATTCGAAAAATTCCAGAAAAATAAATCTAGCTATGTTTTGACGCTACGGTCCCAACAAAACTAGTTTCGTCGAATTCTGAGGTCGTTTGAAAAATGGCCATTTTCTGGTCGATCCAATTTAACAGAAATCGACCAAACACATTTTCTTTTTCCACGCTCACATACTAGCTTCAAAAATTATGAAATTTGAAACCTAGCAATAGTTTGACATCCCGGACCCAACAAAAGTGGTTTCGTCGAATTCCGAGGTCGTATGCAAAATATCAATTTTTCCAGGGCTATATATTCTATATACCGACTCTTCTGAAAATTCATTCGGCCATAACTTTTGATTCCCGTTATGAAACTTCGATTTTTCAGATTCGTTAGAAAGGTATTGACTAACAGATTTAAATAATTTTGCTTTCGCTAAAATCCGTTATATTTTCCACCCTCCACAGTCAGTCAAAGTTTGAATTCCAATTTTCAAACTGACTCACTATTCCTAATTCACTATTTTATTGAAATATTCTATTTCAATGGTTCAAATTCTTTTGAAATCACCATTTTAAAAATTTTAAATTGGCTCGTATTTTCCGGGTTATTACAAATAGCCTCTACAGGACATCGGTCAACATGAGCATATCTAGGTAAATCTAAAAAGGCGCCAAATGGTGAATCTAGTAGTCTAACTACTATAGGGCAGGGTAACTGCTGAAAAAGTGTCGTACAACGTGACCAACTATCTCGCATAGCAATATGTCGAACCTAAATGTATGTAAATTTGTTATAAACGTATAATATTAAACAACATTCATGAATAGTAAAAAGACTGTACGTAACAAAGTTATAAAAGTATGCCTGAGGCGTCGCAACAGCAACAGACACTCGGTGTGTAAATGTCGCAGGCAGATTGTGCAATACTCTAAGGCTCTCAGCAGTCACGGTGGCATCTGGTGGGGCATGTACAGGTCCGACAGTAGGATCTGTCGGTGGATGACTGACCCGTCTACCAGACTTAACTTTACGTGGCGACATTTCGTCGTAGAAATTAATTTAAAAAAAAAAAGTTTAAAAGGAGGAAAATTAAATTTTTAGAAATGGACAAATGGACATTTCCACCTGATATAGGTAGAAATGTTCAAGCGCTTGTTGAACAACCACACTCCGGAACAGTTGGAGTTGTTCTAATCATTATTCTCTTTAAACATATAAAATATATGAATATATTTATGTTCAATTTTGAACATGCAACGCTGGCCAGTGTAAGAAGTTAAAAGCTTTTTTTTCTTTGGAGCTAACTGAACATGTGCCAGCACAACCTTATTCTTATATTACATGCATTGCTGGATAAAATTAATTGCTTTACTTTTACTTGATATTACATGCATCTGCCCAAGAAGGAATATTACATATGTTATTAAACCGTGGTACTGTTATCAAAAAAACAACATAGAGCGGCTCTCTGCATCTACTCAGAAAGGAATCTGCTAAGAAAAGAAAAAAGTGTAACTACAAATAATCTTAAAGAGATAACATTGATAGAAATCAACTTAAAAACACATGCATTATTTACTGATATAGCAGGGCGTAACCGAAGGCATAATTTGATAATTGAATACAGGCTTATTAACCCATGGTATATTTTTGGGTTGACAGGAAACCATTGAATTCATAATTGGCGTCTCTCCTCCTTGATGGTAAGACTATTCATAAATGTAATTTGCGTCTCTCCTCCTTGTTAGAGGAAAGGAAAACGGATATATTTTCTTCTTCCTATAATATGCAAGACAAGTATTTACTGAAGCATTAATATTGACATATTATAGGTTGTTTTCCCCTTTTCATCAGAAATCTCATGTTTTCCTCCCAGACACTGGAATGCACCTTGCTGTGTCCCTTCTCTTATTTGAGGAATAATTTATTTATTTTCCTTTTCTTTTTTATCGGATAATACGTAAGATTACCATTTATCAGAGCAATAATACTGCGGGTTGCTTTTTCCTGCTTCCGTTCGAAATGACGTTCAATAGTTAGCTATAATTCATGGGATATCTATTACGTTTAACGCACCATTGATCACACGATCTGAAGATATACTCTCTAAATACTATATAACCATGTATTTGTGATAAAAATATAACGATCAATTTGGATTTAATTTGGTAGCACATAGAAAACAGAGAATCAAGTCAATCTAATTGATAAATATCATGATATTTGGTGATTGAATACAGGCTTATCCCTACATTTGTAATGAATGTAAAGCTATTCATGAAATTTTGCATGAAAATAATAGTTGAGTATACAAATTATGTGCTTTATTTTGGTTTTTCCTCCTACACCTACAGAGTTTATTTTCATTTTCTAAACTAAAACCAAATCAAGTTTATAAATAAAGAAATTCATAACATACAGAACATAGAGAACTATTTTATGCGGCAAGAGGACCAGTGCCAGAGAAGCACAGTTATGAAAAATTGTGCAAGATAACATGGAGAACCATTTTGTTTAACAATTGTCCGTTCAACAGCTAAATTCAATCAGCTCATTTATAACTCTTGTGTTTTTTGTACACTTCTATCGACACAAATTTTAATCAGATACCTAAAATGAAATGATCAACGCGCATTCATGCAGTTTTGCAAGCCAGCAAGTCTACAGTAATTTTATTAATAGTAAAAGTTGTATTATACCACTCTTCATGTCTGCAGTTTATACAATGGCAATATCAATTATGAAATGATCCTGTTATTTGGTGTTCATGTAAACCAATTCAATATTCACGACACAATTATCATGATATTTCTTAACGAATATAAGATGAAATGAAGTATCTGCTGTGGAGATTGATTTGGTCCATCTAAACACCGAAAATAACACCGGATGATTTCAACTATTTAACTACTGTCTGTAAAAGAAAATTGTTCAAAATTTAAAATAATAAAATTAAAGTACATGTGGTATGAAAATAGTGCCATCATAGAAAATGATAACAACTATTTGTATTTATATTTATAGCATTCTACAAGGGTTCCAATGCAAAAGAAGTGCAATGTTATGAAAAATTAAATAGATAATTCCAAAATTTAAATAGGTAACAGATT
The DNA here is from genome assembly GCA_030737875.1 of Allium sativum. NCBI lineage: Eukaryota > Viridiplantae > Streptophyta > Magnoliopsida > Asparagales > Amaryllidaceae > Allium > Allium sativum. The sequence continues at coordinate 306,952,953 of CM060925.1, read as the reverse complement.
AGTGGCTTTCATGTTTATCTGTAGCTTAAATGAAATTTTTGACCTTAATAGAACATTTGCAAGAAATACTGAACTGAGTAATTAATATCTATTTAAAGTGTATAACCACCTTAGGAATTTGTCCTGCTCAAATCTTTAGACTTATTTAAAACAACAAGAAACTACTTTTTTAAAAAATGTAACAACTAACTTAAAAATTAAACGGTAAAGGCTTACTCAAGATTCATTCCGGTACGACGTACGCAGCAGGCCAAGCTATAACAGAAGAGAGGGAATCTTCTTCTCTGTTTTTAGTATATAAAAATTTAAATTATTGAATGATACAGAAGTATAAATGAAAATTGAAGAATGATGGAAAGTTTGTAATCGATTTTTTCTATTGCTTGTGAATTGCCTTCATTATGAATCTCATCGACTACTTGATTGTCTTCAAGCTGCTTATTTCTTGCACTTTTCTTTTTTGTTCGTCGAGTTCTTTTTGCATGTGTCTAGTTTTCACATTCCCACACTTGCTTATTTTCTGTATCACAAGCAACGAACTAGATAAACTATATCATTTTATCAGGTATATATATACATATAGTTGCATGTGAAAGCATCTGCTGCCTGCATTTGGGAATACGAACTGCATATTTGCAAACATGTAATTCAATTCAATTAATAAATAAACGAGTCACAATCTTTTAGTACAGTAAGTAGGCAAAAGAAAATTTGTTGCAAAACAAACTTATGATTCTAAAGTTTAAAGACAACTCTTGGTGATGATACTAGGAAGTGGAAAAAAGAAAAGAAGGAGAAGGTGTTTTGGGTGGTAATATCAGCTGGACCCTGAAACAGCATAGGTTAATAAGCTTAGGTCTTCTCTTGTTTTGAAACCTCAGAATTGAAGCCTAAAAAAATGTGAATATGGCATAATTTTATTGACATGTATATACCATTTATTTTATAAAAAAAAATTCTTGTATAGCTGACGGTAATGTTTTATTGTTGTCACTTTAAACATGAAATATTGCAAAAGTATTATAACATTTGCTACCGACATTGTTTATGAAACTGATCAGATTGATACCGATCGGATTCCAGCTATTCAGACGGATTGATTTGTTTTCGCATTGATCCAATGCAGAAATTGCACTTCAAAAATATGCGCATCACCTCAGGTCAGCGATCAGTCATTAGAAAAAGACTCATTTGGTTTTGCACATTGTTCCAAAATGCGGATATTGTTATAGGCCATTAAGTTCAGCTATAGATTGTTAGGAAATGCGGAATGCGGATCTTTAGGCAAGACAACACTAGAGGGGGCGGAATAATGTTTTCAAGGAATTTAAGAAAATCTAAAACTTATATGATCTACTATAAATAAAAAACAACAGAGATAATCACAGGACACAAAATCAAACAAAAACACAGAAATAAACAAAAATAAAATGCAGAAAAGGAAAGAACACACCGGATTTATACTGATTCAGATTGCTCCTGCGTTCAGTTTCACACAACGCTGGATTGCGCAAAGTTTTATTACTAGATAAAAATCTCAGTACAATCCCCTTGATTTCACAGCTACAAGGTTAACACCGTTTCCACCACCGTTGGTTTCCTGGCTATAAGGTTAACACCGTTTCCATTCCTTGATTTCATGGGTACAAGGAACAACCGTTTCCCAAACGATACCAAATGATTACAACACCCCTAAAACTCTTCAATAGCACTTCGATTAAGAGAGTAATCAGTAGAGAGTGAGAAGAGAAGAAATTTTTTATATTTAGAATAAAAATGGCAGATTAGAAGTGTAAAAATCATAAAAATATGAAATATTAATGGAGGAATGAAAATGGATGAAGATGGAGAAGGAGAATGGTTAAAAAAGTTGAAATCAACCTCTATTTAGAAGATTTGAAAGGTTGCAATGCCTCTGGAACGTTACAAATGGTGAAAAGACACTTTTTTTCAAAACTGAAAATATGATAGTTGTATGTCGACATCCACTCCTATGTATGTCAACATAAGTGTTGTTGAACTTTTGAATATTTTCAAGTGTTTTACTATATCTATAATTCTAGAAATTCTTGAATTAAAATATAGTGATATGAATAAGTATTATAAAGTTGAAAATGATATAAAATCATAAATAGAAATTATATAAACATATATTTATAAAGTTTAAAACGTATAAAAATATATAACTGTAAATATATATAAAATTATAAACTTTAAAACTTAAGTTTGAAATCAAAAGTAAGACAGAAAAACTAATTAAAATTAGAATTTGAATTTTGGAAATAGAATTTGAAATTTGAAAATCAAAATTTAAAAAACAGAATTTGAATTTGAATCTGGAGTGCTATTCAGAGTCTTACATATAAACTAGACTCTATTACTATATTTATCTTGAACTCTTGATTTCTTGATTACATGTGAAGACCGCCCACAACCCCTGCACTAAACAAGCGGAATAATGTGCTGAAGGGTGTGGTAGGGAGCTATGGACGATCATCAAGATATGATAACACAAATGGTACCTGTTGTGGAACTCACAACGCGAGGATAAAATATAGTAAAACATATAAAACAGGTAATAAAAATGAAGCATCATATAACAAACTTTTGAAACTTTCACAACATCCTCAAAGATTTTCCGTACATCATAGGAATTATCAAGGTCTATACATAAAGCCTCACTACAACACTCATAGAGCAACTCAAACAGCGGAAACAGAGAATACTAGAAAGTAATAAAACTGGTATGTAAGCCTCCAACTCGCCTCAGAACTACAGCATCATCCTCACTAAGCTATCACCTGTCACCTTCCACCTAGTCTTCCCATCCACAACCGGATGAACAACCCAAAGTAATAAGAGAGAAACATAAAACCTTGAGTCAGACGACAGTCTTAGTGAGCGATAAAACAGCTAATGAACATCAACAATAAAGTATATGAGAATGGATGGATAATCATATTAATCTACCCACTACTCCAGAGAAGAACTCAACCCTATCTTCCCTCACATCGGACAATGATAGCCTTTACAATAACATTTCAACCATACATCTATGGAAACCAGAACACCCATTCAATCATGGTAAAACACTCATGAAATCTAAATTATATATCTTATGTAAACCATCGTAATTGAACTCAACATCCCTCAAGCACAAGCCCAGAGGACTAAACCAATATAAGACAAGCACCCAAGGAATATCTTCTTCGACGTTGGACAATCTACATTAGACAATTAAAACAAAGCAACAAATCAACCATGACTGACTCTGGCTATCATGGTCAATCCCGCTTTGAACCATCGTTAATCGTATGACGACCGACCTTGCCATATGTCAAGGGCTAATGGTAACCCCATTTCCAACATAAGCTCCATACGCCTTTCAACGATACGTATGTTTATCCAACCTTGACTACTAGACCTTTCAACGATACCCAGGGTACTCGACCAACAACCTTCTAGTCTTTTGGGTGCCCCCATTGTACCCTTGCTAAGAGTCTGCTAGAACTTACGACAACGATAATCTCTCGGCCTTCACATCTCTAGTCTTCCAACCGGACGACTTTTCTTAGCTCAAGCAACCTTCTTAAGCAACCACTATCCACCAACTCACGACCTTTGAGTTGTTAACTCATTCGCTATTTTACACCGATCAACGAACACATTTCAGCACTTCGAACCTTCCTACCCGATTTTTTTTTAAAAAGTCCTTTTTGTTCAAAAACCCGGTTTTTTTTCCAGAAATGGCCCTATGTCTAACACGCTATGATTCCTTGTGTCAGACTCGACATGACGCCTTATGTCGGCCACGACATGACTCTCCAGACTGTTACCTCAACCATGTCGGTCTCCACCGTATCATCTTCCACCATGTCGGTCTCCTCATGTCACACCATCATGTCGATTCCCACCATGTCATTGGCGACATGACTCACCATGTCGGTTCCGACATGACCCACCAATCCATGTCGTTGGCGATATAACTCACTATGTCGTTCGCGAACTGCTGAGCCAAATCTTTAATGTGACCACTCTACGGAAAGGAAATCATCATTTCCTTTCCAATGGCACAGGTCTCAACACCGGATTCGATTTAAGTCAAAAGTTATACCCCGTACAATACTGATAGGGGTAAAATGGTAACAAACAAAATCGGTAATAATTATGGATATGTCTTACATCCCCATAAACAACATATTAAAATATGATAGTGATCCAACCCTCAGGGTATAAAATAAAAATATTTTACGATCCTCCGATATGTAAAATGCAACTTGTTACATTCTCCCCTCTTTAGGAATTTCGCCCCTGAAATCCTAACAAACATAAGCAATCAAAGCTATTCCGATGCCTATCATTCATGAGCAGCCAATTCTTTCACCCAAACCAGTAGCCATCAGGCCATGCATCATAGCCTTATCCTAGCATGCGGAATTCTAAGACAAACACAATAATACAAGCTACAATGACGTAAGGTGACACGATACTAATGGGTTGTACTGACGAAGAGTTCCGGATGGGTCGCCTTCATGCTTTCTTCCTTCTCCCACGTACAATTGTCGTCATCCTCACTTCATTGTACCTTGGCTAGCTTAACTGTCTTCATCCTCACTCCATTGTACCTTGGCTAGCTTAACCGTCTTCATCCCAAGCTGTTTCATGTCATTCCCCACAACGCGTAGCGGCTTATGAGGTCTCATAATTATGGGTTCGACTTCTTGGTCTTCAAACTGCTCTAGAGACACCACCACATTCGAATCATGCACGAACTTCGGTAGAAACGACACAAGGAACACATTATGTACACTTGGTATGTTCTCGGGTAACTCCAATCTATATGCGAGCTTTCTAATTCGCTCGATTATCGGAAACGGTCCAACGAATGTTGGAGCTAACTTTTCTTTACTTCCAAACCTAACCATATGCTTCAACGGTGAAATCTTCACAAAAACCATATCGCCTTTATTGAATTCCAAGTCCTTACGATGCTTATCGGTCTAACTCTTTGGTGCCCTTATTCGTTGTCGAATGATCTCGATGGAATCTGAGGTCTCTCTGATCATCTCTGGCCCAAGTATCAACTTATCTCCAGTTTCTAACCTATAAGGTGGATAATTACACGGTCTACCATACAATGCATCGTACGGTGCCATCCCAATGCTCGATTGGTAGCTATTATTATATGAAACTCAACTAGATGTAGATGGTCTTCCCATGATCCCCCAAAATCCAACACACCAGCTCTCAGGAGATCTTCCAAAACTCAGTTAGGCCTCTCGATTTGACCATCAGTTTGGAGATGATAGGCCGTACACAAACACAACTCAGTTCCCAAAGATTCATGCAAACTCTTCCAAAATTCACTTGTGAACAATGGATCTCAATCACTTACTATGCTCTTCGGGATACCATGGAATCGAACTATCCATTTCACATAATGTTCAGCCAATTTCAATGTTTTCCTAGTCAATCTGACAGGAATAAATCTTGTACTTTTGGTCAAATGATCCATGAAGACCCAAATTCCTTCGTTTCTTGCCCTCATTCTAGGTAATCCATCGATACTTGCTCCCATTTTGCAAGTAGGAACTTATAATGGTTGGAGCAACCAACTCGTCTTCTTCTGTTCCGCTTTCACCACCTGACAGTTCATGGACTTGGAAATGAACTTTCCAATATCTCTCTTCATCCCTTCCCAGTAGTAGATTCGCTTCCTGTCTTGATACATCTTATTAACACCGGGATGAATCAACAACTTCGAGTGATGACATTCCCTCAGGACCTTATCTCTCAATCTGTCAATATCAGGAACAACTAGTTTCCCTTGCTTTCGTAGACAAACTTCTCAATTGACTTCGAATTCTTTAATCTTTGGTTCCAGCTTCTGGATAAACTCGACAAGCTTAACATCTTGCTATTGGCTCTCACCAGTCCTTTCGATAAGAGTAGGTCTTACCGATAGGCTTGCTAACATTTCAGGCTCTAACTCACATTGTGGCCTGAAATCGAACCTTGCCAAATACACAAGACTCTTCCATTCCGAAAACGTCATTTCCAAACTTGTGTGGCTTCGGCTCAATGCATCTGCCACTACGTTACCTTTGCCAGGAGTATATGATATACCAAAATCATATGATGCCAGAAACTATAATCATCGTTGCTGCAGAAGATTCAAATCCTTTCGAAAGAAAGATTTCAATGACTTATGATCCGTAAACAAGTCGAATCGAACTCCCAACAGGTAATGTCTCCACAATTTCATAGAAAACACGATCGCTGCCAACTCCAAACCATGAGTTGGATAATTCCTTTCATGCGGCTTTAGCTGTCGACTTGCATAGGCCACAACCTTATCCTTCTGCATCAATACTCCTCCAAGCTCAGTACCACATGCATTAGTATACACAATCATCTCTTCATTCCCACTTAAAATGGTCAACACATGAGCACTCGTCAGCCTCTCCTTCAGGAGTCCGAAAGCTTGCTCACACTTTACATCCCATGTAAACACTTGGTTCTTCTTCATCAATCCTGTTAATGGTGCAGCTATCTTTAAGAAATCTTTGATAAACCGTCGGTAATAGCCTGCCTTCCCAAGGAAACTTCGAATATCTATCGCATTCTTAGGTCGATACCAGTCTTGTATTGCTTCCACCTTAGCGGGGTCAACCGTTATACCATATCCAGAAACAACATGGCCTGAGAACCTCACTTCACCCTTCCAGAAGTGGCATTTCGAAAACTTAGCTCTCAGCTGATGCTTTCGCAAAATTTCCAAAACAACTCTTAAGTGCGTCTTGTGCTCTTCCTCATTCTGAGAATAAATCAGAACATCATCCATGAACACAAGCACAAAATTGTTTAACTGATCTCTGAAAACTCTATTCATAAGATCCACAAAATACGCTAGCGCCTAGGGCTGTAAATTTTGTACGAATGTCCGACGTCCGTTCGTGTCCGTGACCGAAATACGTCTGTTCGGGTTCGTTCGATTCTCATTTAGGACACGAGTTAGGACAACAAAATTTGTACGATAAAAAATCATGTCCGGTCCGTGTTTGTCCGAATTCTTCCGATTTCCTTATGGTTCGATATATGGTTGAAAGAAAATTTAATAAAAAATATAAAATATGATATAAATAGCCATGTCCGACCGAGTCCGCTTGTGTCCGTGTCCAAAAAACGTATGTCCGTGTCCGTCCGATTTAATTTAGGACATGAATTAGGACAACAAGATTTGTTCGAGAAAAAATTTCGTCCTGTCCGTGTTCGGTCCGACTTTTTTTAGGAAAGAAACTGAACACACCTCCGTTCGGTCCGGTCTGACCGATTTACAGCCCTACTAGTGCGTTACTAAACCCGAATGGCATCACCAACCATTCGAAGAAAAAGGATAGTGTCCTAAAGGCGGTCTTCGGCACACTATCCTTCGCCAGTCTCAACTGATGAAATCCCATTGCCAAATCCTTTTAAGAAAACAATTTGGCCTCGCGAAGCTGATCGAACAAGTCATCAATCCTCAACAATGGATACTTGTTCTTCTTGGCCACCTTGTTCAGCTCATGATAATCAACACACATTCTCGAGAAGCCATCAGCCTTAATTGTAAACATAACCGGCGCACCCCAATCAGATACACTCCTCCGAATGAAACCTTTTCCCAAAAGGTCACAAACTTGAAACTTTAACTCTCGTTGTTCCTTAGGCGCCATCCGCCTAAGAGGCATAACGATTGGTCTAACACCTTCGACCAAATCGATCCTAAACTCGATCTCACAATGTGGCGGCAACCCTTTGACCTCGTCAAAGATATCTCCAAAGTCATCTGCAATCAGCACTGATGAAAATTCTTCCTATTGAATCACAAAAGAATATAGATAGCTTCCGAAGATGCAGTCTTTGGGCTTACATCTAATTAACTCCTCTTCCCCTTCGACTTTCAAATCCAGCTTCTTCTAATTCACTCTTGTTGCATACTTCTTGAGCCTATCCATGCCTAGGATGATCCCAAACCCAGCGAAGTTAAGAACAAAGCAATCACACACAAAAGAGCAACCATGACTCGAAAATACTAGACCATGACACAACATGCACAAACTGGACGAATCCCCAATTGGATTAGTCACGATCAATGGTCTATCAAAAATCTCGGATTCCAAACCCAAGCGGCACACAAGCTCATTACAGATGAAAGAACGCGATACTCTAGTATCGAATAAAACACGAACAGAATCACCATTAACTGAAAGAATACCTTGAACGAGGGCACCCTTTCCCTTTTCATCTGTAATAGAAGCTCTTAAAGAAGATGGCACGACTTACAAAGCATATGCCTTCACGACTTGTTTACCCTTAGCATATTCTGGACAATCTTTCTTCTCATGCCCAAGCTTTCCACACTTGAACCACTTCTTCTCAGCTTTGGGATTCTTGCACTCATTCGAGTAATGATCCTTCTGTTGGCAGTTAGAGAAAACTACCTCACTCTTAGGCTTCTTCTGACCATCCTTTCCTTTCTGCTATTGCTGCTTCCTCTTCTTATTATTACCACCTTGTTGTGGCTTTTGAAATTCCTTGGCTGTAGCAAAAACATTTGTTTCTTTAGGAAAAAAGCTTTCATGGCGAACAACTTTTTCCACAAGCTTCTCAAATGAGTCATCATAATGTTCCACCAACGGTCTTCTTATGTAGGCATACAGACCCATAACAAATTTCTCATTCTTATGATAGGGTGTATCATTGTATGAACGAGCATATTTGGACAAGGCCTCAAAATCAGAAACATAATCAAGCATAGAACAACCATTCTATTTCATCTCTACAAACTTCTTAAACAAAGAAGACTTCTGAGCAGTGGAGATAAAATTCATCTCGAATTTAACATGGAACCGTTCCCAAGTTATTTCCTCTTCTGGAGTCTCAAGTTTAACTGAATTCCACCATTCCATGGCCCTGCCCTGTAACTGCCTCGACACAAGCTTTCTCTTAGTTGCGTCATCCAACCCCAAGTCTCCAAATATATGGATACAAGAATCCATCCACCTATGGACCTCTTTAAACGGTTCCGTTCCTTTGAATGGCTTTCCTTCTAGAGATGTATAATATTTGCACAGCTTCGCAAAATCCACAACCCTAGGCAAGTGACCACCTACATCTACCATGGCTGCCACTGGAGCGGTGCCCTTCGCTTGAATGCTTCTATCATGGCCTCAAACACGGATGGGTAGTCTGGCGTACTGCGGTTACCCCCTCCAGGCATAGCGCCCCCAGTAGTACGTCTTGGAGCACGTCGACCCACTCTAAATATGCAAATTAGAATAATTAGCAACTTACAAGAAAAGCAGCAAAAAAATACAAACTCTACTATACTATATACACTGTATAGTATACATTCATCTGAAATCTACAAATACGTCTCTCATACGTAATTACATTTTTCGAACTTTGGCTAAAACCATTAACCAGAGCTCTAATACCAAATGTGATGACCTCCCACAACCTTTGCACTAAACAAGAGGAATAGTGTGCTGAAGGGTGTGCCAGGCAGCGATGGACGATCATCAAGGTATGATAACACAAATGTTACCTGTCGTAGAACTCACGACGCAAGGATAAAATATAGTAGAACATATACAACATATAATAATAGTGAAGCATCATAGAAAAAACTTTTGAAACTTTCACAACATCCTGAAAGATTTTCCATACATCATAGGAATTAACAAGGTCTATACATAAAGCCTCACTACAACACTCGTATAAAAACTCAAATAGCGGAAACAGGGAATACTAGATAGTAAAAAAAATGGTACGTAAGCCTTCAACTTGCCTCTGAACTGCAACTTCGTCCTCACTAAGCTATCACTCGCCACATAGTTTGCCCATCCACAATCGGATGAACAGCCCAAGGTAATAAGAGGGAAACATAAAACCTTGAGTAAAACAACAGTTCTTATGAGCGATAAAACAGCTAATAAACATTTGCAACAAAATATATTAGAATGGATTGATAATCATACTAATCTACCCACAAATCCAGAGAAGAACTCAACCCTATCTTCCCTCACATGGATAGTGATAACCTTTACAATAACATTTCAACCATACATCCATGGAAACCAGAACACCCATTCAATCATGGTAAAGCACTCATGACATCTAAATTATATATCTTATGCAAACCATCGTAATTGAACTCAACATCCCTCAAGCACAAGCCCCAGAGGCCTAAACCAATATCAGACGAGCACCCAAGCAACATTTCCTTCGACGTTGGAAAATCTACATGAGACGGTTCAAACAAAGCAACCAATCATCCATGACCGACTTCGGCTATCACCGCCAATCCCGCTTTGAAACCATCGTTAATCGTATGATGACCGACCTTGCCATATGTCGAGGGTTAATGTAACCCCAGTTCTAGCATAAACTCCATATGCCTTTCACCGATACATATGCTTGTCCAACCTTGACAACAAGGCCTTTAACGGTACCTAAGGTACTCGACCAGCAACCTTCTAGTTTTTTGGGTGTCCCCATTGTACCCCTGCTTTGAGCCTGCTAGAACTTACGACAACGATAATCTCTCGACCTTCACATCTCTAGTCATCCATCCTGACGGCTTTTCTTAGCTCAAGCAACCAATTGTTAGGGAAAGCTGAATGCAGATCTTAAGGAAAGACAAACACTAGATGTTGTATATAACGGTGTTGTATACACAATTATATGATTTTTGTTTGATGATAACAACCAAATAAATTTTATTTCAAATGTGTTTGTAATCGTACTATTTCATATTCACATCACAGACAGGAATATAATATTTAAATTTAAATAGAATACGACTATGCACGAATTCAAATATTCAACAATATTTTATTTAAATATAAATATTTTATTTCACACATTCAAACATTACAAATTTTATACTCCACTATTCGAATACATCACTTATATATATTTCAATTTATATTCATTTTCATATTCACTACAACACTCACACTCGACTATACAGACACTTTGATTTCATATATATACAATGTCTTTCACTCATATACAAATATACATGTCTTTTTTGTCTTCTGTCTTTACAGCTTACAAGTCAGTCCAGTCTTCATACAGTCAGTCCAGTCTTTATACCTGTCATACAAATGAACACACACACAATACACTACAATAGAAATAATACCGAACACATACAAATATAATTTTTAACTTTAAAAAATTTATTTGCCTCAGTTTTCTGGTGTGTTTCTCATCATTTTTCTTGACTTGATCTGATTCATCTGTGTCTAGACAGACAGTTTGTATATGTATAGGGACAGGAATTTTTCTGATGGCTGCAAATACACACATGTATAAATACACGTGTGCACTGCCTCGCCAATCAGTATATATAGCTGTGGAGCAGTCACAGGGACCAAGCTTGACACAGTGAAATGGAAAAGTGAAAACAACAACATAGTGTCGAGCCAAAGATGTTAAAACATGTACAATGCAACTCAACAGTGGTCGAGGCAGCTCATACAACAAGCAAAAGTTTCTTTTTCCATTTCTGCATGGAATTTAACATGGTCGAGCAATGGTGCAAGCATGTATTATCAAGTGCAGTTCAAATGAACAAGCTCATACATAGTGCAACAGTTTCTTTCATTCAAGTGCAAGGGTAATTTTTTAAGTGAACAAGGTGTATGATCACAAACTGTATGGTGATCAAATATAGCAACATAATGGAGCACAACAACATACTCAATGATCACTGCAAACTCAACAAGACAAGTATGATGTTTACATGGTAGATAATGATCTTGGCATCTAGCAGTATGAAACAATCATGTGCATGTGGAGTTGAAGACAGTGAACACAAGACAAGGTGCAGGTTCAATTTTTCTGGTGCATGTGACAGTAAACCAACATATGTAGATGTTCAGTTTCAAGCATACAAGTGGCCAACAACAAATGAAAGTGGACAAGTACATGTAGGAGCAGCAAGTGACCCAGTTACAATGGCAGCACAGAGCATGATCAATGTGTCAAGACAGTTTGGAGCATGGTGTACACTGGGTTAATGGACAAGTCAGTGAAGCAAGTACAAACAAGATTGTAACATGGCAGGATGGTTCAACATCAAAACATTGGAGTGATAAAGAACAACAAGATCACAACATATGACAGTTTAACATCAAGTTCAGTTCACACATCATTGTAGCAGCATGATTGGTCGAGTTCATCAAATATGGCAAAGTAACATTGAGACAACTACATGCATAAAAACATAGTGATCTTCAAAGTTCAAGTACAAACAGCATTGTCAAAAGTTTCAGCATCAACATGGTTCAATGAAGAATGATCAAGTAAACACAGGTGAAAGTGCAGCTATGGCAATGCAAATATATGGACTGGCATATGGATGTCCGTATGGTCAAACATGGAAGCATTGAAGCAATACCCTGAACAAGAAATGTACAAGTTATACATAGTTCAGCACACATTGTCGAGCATAAACCAAACAACAATGTCAACACAGCATGGAGGGGTCATGCAGCATCATTATGGTTGAGTAGAAATATAAATGGTGAAGCAAAAGTCACAAACACATCAGCTCATAAATCCTCACAGCTTGGTGATTTGGCAGTTTACACTCAGTAAGCATTATATGAATGGTTTGACAAACTGGCATGTGTAAACATTAGAACGCAAGCACAAAATCAGAAATGAAATTCAATATATGGGATGAGATCAATGCAGCATTATTGGAAATGGTTTCTGGTTTTAAATCTGTTTTAATGGCCATAATCTATTTCCAGTTTTAATCATCAATAAATCAAATGAAGAAATATATGGCAAGCATTAAGGTGGGGCAGATATGCTTCATAGCATGCCCAGTTAGCATCAAATCATGTATGAATCCTTTCAAAGGAGAAAATCAGGCATCTCTACATTTCCAGAAATGATTCAAGACAATCAGGTTGCCAGATATATAAATTCTCTTTTCCAGAAGATAATCAATCAAATTTGCAATGCAACAAATCAGGGGGCAAGATTCATTCTCGGCAAGCAAAATTTCCAGTAATTGCACAAAGTGTTGTAAAGGCAAGAAACAATTTTCGAAAGCAATTCATGTGTATTCAAGGCAACAAATTTCCATTTTAATTCGAAACTTTCAAAAGAGGAAACCGAGACAATCAGCCAAGCCAATTAAATGAAATCAGAGTTTTCGTTTATGGTTTCTATTTGACCCTATATACACAACCATTTTTCATCACAGGCAGACATTATCGAAAAACCAAGGATTAACAATTCAAAAGCACATCAGAAAATTCATTCAGAAAACTCACCTTTTCGATCGCAAGTTCCAATGCGAAGTGACCGAGAGCAAGACTATATTCAAGCCATTAGAGGAACAATTCCCAATCAACAACGAATAGGAAGACATCAGACTCGAGCTTCAGAGATTAACCAATTCCATCAAACAACGAATCGATTTTGGGATTCCAGGGAAACCCTAGTTTCTCAGTTTTTAAGCCGCCATTTTTTTTCCGGAACAAAGAATAAAGAGATCGGGCAAGAAGAATTTTAAAAGGGTCGGCTTACTTATTTGGCTAAGCCAAATCTAAAGCTTTTAAAAGGGGAATTTAAATTAGCTTTAAAACTAGGGTTTTTAATTGTGATTTGTTTTTCTTTTTTCTTTTCCATCTGTAATATCAAACAATCAGTTCTAGAGTCTGTAAAATTCTAGGGATTCAGTCAGGGTGTTGACTGATAGTTGACAGAGTTTGTAAAATCTGGGTTACTGGTTACGGGTTTGTAACCAGGGGAAATCTGATCGAGGGGACATCGATCAGTCTAGGGTTTTGAGCGTAGGGTTAGAATAGGAGCGAGAGTCGCAAGTGTACATGATCTTGTATGCGGGATCTGTTCTATCACCTAGTAGAAACCTTAGGAATGCAGAAGTAAGCAGGATTTTGTCGATGCTGGGTATATCTATGTGTGATTTATTTTCTGCATTTCTGATTCTGCTATATTATGTTATCTGTTTATTATATATATCCCATTAGATTTTCAATTCAGCTAAAAAATGTGATAAACCCTATTCATCCCCCTATAGGGTTAATCTAGATCCAACAAGTGGTATCAGAGCAGGTATTCTGTTAACTCTAGACTAATGGTGATTTCTAGTTGTCAGTCCATAGAGAGTCAGTCCGGTCATATTCCAACTATTTTTAATGGACAGATTTTTTAAATTGGAAAATAAATATGAAAATTTATATAAAATCTGTTCATATTAAATATTGGAATATTATTACTAATGGAGTAGATTTGTCAGATAAAAAGAATATTGTTATCAATACTCATGCTATGGAAATTATTTATTCTTGTCTCAGTATTGATCAATTTAAGCTTATCTCTCATTGTTTATATGCACAGGAAATCTGGAAAACTCTCAATACGCTATATGGACAAAAAGTTGACAACTGCTCAAAACCTGCAAAGATCAACCCAAATTCAAATTTATGCTTAACAGGTCTTACAGATGATAATTCAGATGGATCAACTGATGGAGACTGAACAGACAATGAAGTAGAAAATTTCTCTTATGAAGATCTGGTTTATTTTTGTGCTGATCTAACTAAGTCCGTTGATAAATTCTAGTCTAAAAACAAATTTTTGAAATCTAAGAATTCTGAGTTGACCAGCAAAATTGATGATTTGGAATCACAACTTGAATAAGTTAAAAATTCTTCAAATTCTGTTTGCAAAAATTCTTTGAAATTAAAAACCAATCTTGTTCATCTCAATAAAAATATTCAAAAGTTTGAGAATGAAATTCTTATCTTAAATGAGAACAAGACTGAGTTATCAAATTTGAATAACCTTCTGCAAAAGGAATTTGAAAATTTTAAAACAGATATAAATTCCAAATTTGAAATTGCTGAATAGGAGAACTTGTTGAAATCAAATTTGATTTTAGAAGAACTTGAAAATGAGATTGAAAAATCCAAGAAATTTGAGTTTGAAAAACAAAAACGATTTGAATTTGAAATCATGGAATCTCAAGCCAAAATTAAAATTCTTAAAGATGAAAATTTGGTTTTAAAATCCGATTTTGAAGGATGTAAGATCACTAAAAATCATTGTTCAGATTTAATGAAAGATAATCGTGATCTTAAAACTATAATTCAACAGCTTGAGTCAACTTTGACTAAATTTTCTAACTATGAAAAATCTCTGAATATGCTGTTGAAAAATCAACTTTCATCCAGTAATAAAAGTGGTCTCGGCTTTGAGAAAAATAATGTTTTTGAAGATCAGAACTCAAATGATTTTAAAAATCCTTTAAACTGCTTTGGAAAGAATCGATATGAAAATTCAAACTCTGATAATCACAAAAGATTTTTAAATCATAAACGTGATGTGAATTTGTTTTATAATAATCCAGTTGAACAATTTTGGATCCCAAAAAGAAATAAAACAAACTTCATGAAATTCAAACAGATTTGGGTTCCAAAGAGTACGAAGATTGATTCGAATGGATTATTATACAAACAGGTTTGGGTACCAAAACGTACGAATATAACTGTCAGTGGTTTTACTACTTTTGTTAGACCACTCGATCCCTTCATCTGCTAGGTACCAGTGGAGGCCGAGGAACTACAGTGCAAAAAGAAATTTGAAATCAAGCTGAGTTATACTTCTGTATTTTTTACAGCTCCTTGGCCAAGATTTGTTGAGTTAGAGATTCTGATTTACACTGGATTCTGGTATGATCTCTAAACTCACCTTTGTACATATTTTTTTTTCTCCTTCTATCCCTTCTGTTTATTTTTTCTTTGTTTTCTTTTGTTTTGGTTTGTCACTGTCATATCATTGTAACTTCTTTTGGGCTTCATTAACTTCCGATTGTAGAACTCATATTGTCTGGAAATTCGCTTTAGTTGAATAGAACTCTGATGGTTTAATTATTTCCAGATCTTGAATTTAATCTTGTAAATATCCGCAATTATTTTGAAGTTTTTTTTCTTCTGAATTCATAACAGTGTTGATGCATTAATATCATATCTTGAACACTGTCATTTCGAATTCTAAAATTTTGAAGATCTGGATAATTAATGAAATTTCATACAATTATGCTGTTTTGAGTTTTTTCCAATTCATTTTGGGAACGCTTAAAATATTATGCTCATTACAGTATACTGCTTCTTATCATTCATGATAATTTCATTGATTTTCGAATTGGCTTGAATCACAGCGATACATCTTGAATTTCACCTTTATTCATGATTATTATGGTTGAAGATTGTTTGTTTGAAATCATCTGAAATTCTTGATATTATGAATCTCACATACCTCTTAAATTTAAAAATATCAATCTTGTGTGATGGATTCATTATATCTCAAAATCCGACATTGATTGAAGTGATTTCAAATAAATTTTCTAGATCATGAATATCCTTCAAATTAGATGTAAATGGTCTGAATATTCTTTATACCTGTCAAAAATATTTATGAAAATTCATTTGAAAATATGGTCATAAATATCATTGTTATTTTATGATTATTTGATTTGAATATGTATTTGTTTAAAATCATTTGAAATTATTGATTTATTGAATCTCACACATAATTTTGAATCTGAAATATAACCTGGTGTGATTGATTCGTTAAATACTAATACTTTCACATTTCTTCAAATGATTTAAAATAAAATATATTTTTAATTTGGGATCATGGAATATTTTTTGTGACCATCATCTTGACTTGTTTGCTTGGAAACTGTCTTTGTACTGCTCTGATACTGTTCTTAGATAACTACTTATCTGTCTGCTGCTCTGTGATAAATTTGTCTGCTTGGGCTTTAAATTTCCGTTGTCTGTGATATCGTAGTTTGTCTCCAGTGTCATGTTAAAATCCTCATTAATAGAGACACCAAGTGGTATCAGAAGTGCCTTATATTTGTCTCACTCATTTGTACTTAGATTCTAATCTTCACATTGTACAGATCTACACACTCTTTTTGCCTTGTACAAATTAATCCCTCTTGTGTTGTATAGATCTTTTCAAATTCCTTTTGTAATTGATTTTCATTATTTATTGATTATTCATTCAAAAATTGAAATCAATATCCAAATTGAACTGTATTTATAATTCATCAAAATTATTATCAGATTTTGAAATTGTGATGAATTGTGACTGCAGTGTATTTCACAACAAGAGGAGATTTTATTTAGATTTTCATGATGGTTGAACGTATATTATAATATCTTTGAACTGGCAATTATTTCACAACCATCTCCTTTATCTACCATTATTCTACCACCCATCGATGATAATTTTATATTAGTGTGGAGAGTTAATATGTTTTAAAAAAATTCTTTTTGAATATACAGTGGAAATATTTGTGATAGAAATGAGACTATGTTGTTAATCAAAAGTAGTGATAATTGAAGATTTTCGATGATCCCAGTACAGTCAAGCATATTTCATAATATAATTAATTTAGAAATTTATTTGACAGTCCATTTCTGTACCTATCCC